>JAUBOD010000042.1:1466469-1479767 GCA_032353885.1 Nothura maculosa | reverse complement strand
TCTCCCTTGGCCCTTGGGAACCACGCGGCTCTGCCCAGGGTGTCCCGCTCGACACCTGCGCCTGGAGCCTCCCGCACCCCGTCGGCACAGGGAGAAGTCCTGACACGCGAGGAGCAGGGAGGGAGCCCGTCCACGCCCCAGCTACCCCTGGAATTCCTGCCCTTAAATGGAAGGGGAAGGAAAGTATCTAGCAGGACAACTTTTACCAGCCCGGCGCTTGCCACAGCTCCCCGGTGTGCCCAGGAGCGTGGGAGGACCGGATGGAGCGGAGCACGGAGGGATGAAAGCTATTTGGGGCTGCAAGGCAGGGCATTGCTAGGGAAGGGAAGGAAGGCGATGTGCTGGTAATTAGCATGCAGATTGCGTCCTTGCAGAGCAATACTGCGATAATCTTCCAGGAGAGTGTTGGGGCAACAAGGAAGGGAGCAGTGGGGCGTCCACTTCGATGCCCACAGGGTCAGGGGCTCCTGGCAGAAGCCATGCGGGAACGGACGGCACTGGATAGATCCTGCAGGAACGCAGGGATCTGGAGCTCGGCGGGTGGCGCACGCGGATGGCTCCCAGCTCCCGCTCCATCGCACCCGGCTCCCGGGAAGGAGCCGCCGGGCCCTCCTCTGCCCCAGGCACCTGCGCAGGCCGGCACTACAGGCACCAAGGGAACGAGATCAAACACCCGGGCCCAACCTGCTCCGCGGCTCCCGTGCAAGTCTTAGCAAGACGCCAGGGAGGCGGAAGCGGCGCCGGAGCCGCACGGAGCGGCCAGGCCGTGCATGTTGCCTGACAAGAGCCACATGGAGCCTCCGGTGGCTCCTCCACAGCCCCGGCGCTGCCCTCGGCAGCAAACCGGGGACGGCAGCAGCGCTGCCCCTTCCTGCTGCAACGCAGCCCTGAAGCTTTGTCCTGCTCCAAGCCACTCGGCCACATCACGCAGCCCTGGGAGCCACCAGGGACCTATCGGCACCCGCCAGGTCCCCAGGAGCCACTGCTTCCACCAGGGCTCCAGGCCGAAAGGGGAACGGGTTCCATCCAGCTTGGCCGCAGCGGCACGCATCAGCTCGGGAGCTGCACCTCTGCCATGCAGGCTTGCGGGAAGTCATTACGTTTCATAAAAGTCACGACTCCTGGAACAAGCCTATAGAGTAACCTCATAAAAGAGCAGGCAAGTTAACTCCCGCACGGCCGAGCTCCGGGCCTGGGGAGCCGGGATGGCGCGCGGGGCGAGGGGCAGCCACGGGCCGCGCTGCGCTCGCTCGCGCTCACCCGGTGCTCCATGCAGCCGAGCACTTTGCCCCGGCCCTACCAACGAGGTCACCCGGCCGCGGGCCAAAACACGGTGCCAAAGCAGCGCGCGCCGCAGAGCCGCCCCCACCCCGGCCTGATGCAATCCCGGCGGCGGCCGGGGGCAATCCCTGCTCCTCCTGCCCGCGCTCGCGTCCCGCCCCGTGCCGCCAACACTCGCGCCCAGGCCCACGCTCGCTCCTCCGCAGCCGGGCTGAGTCAGGCGTTTTCTGGCACAGGGCTCCCCAGTGACTCAGACTCCCTCCTTCGGCCTCTGCTGGCTCCCTCCGGCCCGAGAGAGGCCAAGCAGGAAGCCGCAAACAAGCAAAGCAGATGTCTGGCAGCGCAGGCCAGCAAGGAGGGCTCCCGTGCACCTCCCGTGCACCTCCCGTGCACCTCCACCTCGGCGCCGCCTTGGCTGGTGGCACAACCATTGCAACCCAGGTGCTCACAGGACACCCAGCAGTGCTCCTGCCTGAGCTCCCTGTGCTCCTGCATAAGGCCCAGGTGATTCTTGAGTACAGGAGGCCTGGAAAAACACAGGGAGGATCATAAAGCACGCACGGCATCACAGCTGGGCACATCCGAACCCCATATCCTGTTGGCACTGCTTAATCTTACATGATTCAGAACCCAATTCTCTGTGCGTTTTATTTATTTTGAGGATAAAATTATAAACTTACTTTCTTCTATGAACATTCAGCCTTAACTTCATTAGCACATTTTTTTTTCTTCTTTTTGCCTGGGAATTAGCCCAGAAGCATTTTTGAAATTTCGCACGTGAACATCATCAAGGAAGAGCTATCAGCAAAAGCACACGGCGCTTCCCGCCGCGCGCAGCCCGGCGCTCGGGGAGGCCTTGGGAGCTGCCGCCGGGCTCCGGAGCCGCTGCTCCGCAGGCCCCGCTCCGCACGATCCGCAGGGCGACGCCGGGCTCTGCTCCGCATCGCGGCGCCGGGACAAGGGGCCCCTCCACGTGCGGCTCCCCACGGCGGCACTGCTGTGTGCAGACACATCCACCCTTTGTCCTTCCATCTCCTCGATTCCTTCTCCTCCATTTCCCCCTTAGGTTACTCTCCCTCTCCTCCAAAACTAGGGCTCGTTCTGAGTTAGAAAAATTACATCAACACAAGGTGACTTGTCTTTGCAAGGGCACATCTTTAGATTAATGGCAACTGGAAAGAAGGCACGGGTCTACTTTTAGATTAATCGTGAAATTCATTGCATCCCGGCAGCAGATGCAGTAACTTTGGAGGGGATTTGCTGTATTCTTTGTGTTTAACAAGGAACGTGACTTCCCCGCTGCAGCAGCAGCAGGGTCGGGGGGATCAAAACCAATCCAACGTCAGGCATGAAACTGCGCCTGGCACCGCACACTGAAGCGCGCCGGGGGGCTGACACGCGCGCTCGGTTGGACAAGCGCAATGGGGACAGGGCAGCCGAGGGGGCATCGGGAACGAGGCTGGCTCCGGCCGGGAGTCAGATCCTGCGGGAAGGTCGAGCAGGGGCCCCGCAGCCCCCAAGAGCAGGTCCTGTCGCACGACCATTCTGCACCTTGTGCATGACGAGCGTGCCCATCCCGGCTGCCCCTACCCACATGCTCTCCAAGCACAAGATGCAGCACAGTCCAACACGGTTCTGCCCTGAGGACTTCCCGAGTTTAAAGGCTCCAGCTGCGACAGTCCATGCACAAACAGGCAGGCACTGAGCAGCGACAGAGCCCGGGATCGGCCCGCTCGGCTCGGCCTCCTCGCAGTCGGGAACTTCTCAAGCTCTTTACAAACCACGTCATGCAGCCACGACAGGCAGCAAAGAGACCTCCGTGCTGCCCACCTGGGATTGCTCGCGCTGCCCGAGCACTCGGAGCAGCTCACGCCACCGGGAGCTGCAATGACCACCAGTGGAAAGACGCAGGGCAAGCATTACAGCTAAATACACGGAGAGGGAAAGGAGCGGGCGGCCCCGGCGCGCTCTGTGCAGCAGGTTGCTCACACGGAGGCTGCAGGGCGGCCCTGGGGCCGAGGCTCCGCGCGGGCAGGGCCTCCCCGCCGGCGGCCCCGGCGCGGGGCAGCCGCGCACAGAAGCCTGTTTGCTTAGCGAATTCCTCGCTCTGCAGGTTCCTTGGGAGCTATCAGGTGGCAGCGTCCAATTTCCTCATTGTTTCGGGAGGTGTTTTCTGATGGGAAAGGTGAAAAGGGTATTTGTGAGCCTTGTAAACCGATTCCTCCGAGTTGGGTAAACAAGGGGAGCTCTGTTGGCCGGCGGCCGCTGGGAGCCCGGGATGCCGGAGCACAGAAACTTCAATTACAGAGCAGCCCTTCCCGCTGCCGCGGCCCCCGGCCCAGGGCCCCGCGGGAGCCGGGCACGGCCGAGGGGCCGGGGCCGCTCCATGCACGGCCCTCGCCATCAATGCAATAAATGTGGCCAAATCGGACGGCCCCGGACAGGCATCTGCCTTCCTCATTGCCCAGCCATGTCAGGAAGCAGTGCCAGGCCCAGCCATGGGGCTGGCATCACCCAGGCGTCTCCACAGGAGAGGAAGAGGAGCTGGCCCATAAGGGATAATCCCTCGAAATATGCAGCTGGGCTACCTTGGGGTGGCTTAAATGTCGGGTCACGGCTCTTGTTTTCCCGGGCTCAGTGTAAGCAAGAGCTTAAGCAATTCCGATGCGGCAGCACTTCCTGAAGGGACCGGCGCCGCAGCCCAGGGCGCCCGGTGCCGAGCGGTACCCACGGGTGCACGTGGCACTGCAGCCACCTGTGGTGGGACCCGCACGTCTCCAAGGTCCTTTCCAACCTGGACTCGCTTATTCCACCTGGGAGGGTACAAGGGGGAAACATGCTCCTACACCAGAGCCTGGCTTGGCCACAAGGCCTTTGGACCACGCTGTGCCACGATCCCAGCTTGCTGCAAGCCCAGTAAGCCTAGAAACAAGGGGGATGAACCAAACCAGAGCAATTCCAGGGAGCAAAGCGAGGGCTTGTGCCGAGGGCGCTGCCGGCTCCGTCCTCCCCCCGCGCAGGCTTCGCTTTCTTTGTGTGGGCAGGTACAGACTAGCAAATTAGGTCATGTTTAAAATGCTCCAGCTAATACGTCTGAAACAGTAGCTTCAGACAGCAGCGTCGCGCAGATAAGATATCTGGCACCTTAGAAACACTTCAGTAGTCATTCAGTTCTTCCTCAGGGAGAACACAGCCAGCAACTTGCTTGGAAAGCCTTTTTTTTATTAAAGGAATGTGTTCACACACATTCAAAGGGCCTCCCTCCTGGCCCAGCGACCGCGGCTCACGGGAAGGGCCCAACGCGGAGCGCGGGCATCACAGCGACGGGCCCCGCGGAACACAGAACAACGTTCCACGACGACCTCCGACGACGACGATGAGATGCTCCAAAGCTTTAATTCTGACATATACACAAGATGACATATGCTAAACGCTGTTTTCTTCAAAGAAATCCAGAAATAACTCTAGCTTACATGGAGGACGTCTGCTTTTAGCTGCAGAGATGCTTCCGAGGCCTGGCAGAGCGATGCGTTGCGGGAGGAGGACAACCAAACCCGTTCTACATATGGCATTTTCTCATACGCAGAAGTGAGGCTTATTTCTAGTGTTGTGGGAGCTGAAGACAATGCTAAAATAGCTCGTGATACTAATAACACATATTAGCTTAGAGTTTTTTCTTTTCATTAGTTCTGGAAGTATGAAAAAAGAGCAAATGCAAGGCAGTTTATTTAGACTGTGGCAGCTGCAAATGTCCTGGTGAAAAGTTCTGGAGAGTCCCCAAGACTTCCCACCCTGTGCTCCATGCGGAATCCGCAGGGTTTTCCGGCACAGCACACCAAGGCTTTCCACTGGCAAGAGCAAGCCTGGACGCCACAGGAGCGCGACGGATCCACCAGTTAGGATGCAGGTGACGGCCCAACGCTCCATATCCTTCACCATTAACACGGCTCTTGCAAACGGCCAAAGCTCATGTCAATTATGAAACAGGCCCCACATGGCAAAAAAATAAAAACCACAAAGGAAATCGCAACAGCAGCGAAACCAATGAGATCCAGTAAATAAAACTAGAAACTCCATGCACAAGCTCTGTGTCCTTCCCAAAGGCATTCCTGGAAAGCAGGAAGCCTGCGAGATCTTCAACAATATCCAACCACGCAACCAGAAACTGAAAGGCCTTCCCCCTTCTGCTTCATTCCTATTTACCCTTCCAGAGCATATCACAGTATTTCACCAAAGCTCCACATTTTGGCTACTTCCTCCTGCCCAGGCCTGGTAGCCACGGGCTAGCAGACACCACGCATCCCTGTAGGAATCCTCCAAACCCTCTGTCCTACAGGGCTGTGCTAAACTCCCAGCAACGGAGGCTCCCTCCAAAGCTCCTGCCATAAAGCGCAGCCTCCTCTATTCCACCAAGTGTCTATTTTCACCACGTAAGATAAATCAAGGGGATGGATCCTAACTTCAGTGGCACCTCTGCACCACCGCTGCTGTGGCACAAGTGGAACGGCAGTCACAAGTTTTGGAGCAAGCTACATGGGAACAATTGTACAGTGAGTTAGAAGCTTCATTTGAGAACATCAGGTTTCCCTTTTTATGGGGAAAAAGCACAGATTTTTCTGTGCTATAAAATGATCTCCAGGCAAAACACAGAGCTACGCTGATAGCAGTGCCCGCTGCTCCCACTCAGCGCACACAAAGCCTGGCTCTGGAGCTAAGCTCCTGCCACACAGCTCGTTCCTTCATGTCTCAAAAGCCAAGTAAAATTAACACACAGCAATTGTGCAGTTCCTAACCCAGCGGCCAGCAACTTCAGCAGGCTGATGGTGCCTGCTTCTATTTCAGAGATGCAAGAACGAGGCAGCAAGTGACCAGCGAGCAGCACAATGAGGCAGGAAAGGGGGGGCTGCATGAGAAAATTATGCTCCTAACCCAGTGCTATTAAAATCCAGCTTACGTGCTCCAGTAGGAAGACACTCACAGCACCTCTTGCCACTACTAGTGATATTACAACCTGATTTTGGGCTCTTGTGAAATTCTGGGGGACACAGATTTCCTTTGGAAGGAAGTTAATTACAGAGGGAGTGAAGAGGTTCCCTCCCATGCACGTCTGTGGCCTTCACGTTTGTTCAGTTGAGTTGTTCCTCACCATGAGAAAGCCTAAACAGGAGCATGCAATTCACCAGCTCCAGACTCTCAGATCTCACTTCTTTCATGTCTCCTGCTATTATTAGTTGCCTTAAAAAATCCTCATTTTTTTTTCCTGCCAATCTATGCATAATTATTTTCATTGCCCTTTCACAGACCTCTTCTATTTCTGCTTTATCCCTTTTGAGATGAGCTGATCAGAACAGAATGCAGCAATTTCAGGTAAGTCTTTCTTGAAACAGCCTAATATCTCCTTCCCTCCTTTGGCCTCAGCTGCTCAGAGAGATATTTTTCAGCTTTTCATAACAGCAACTTACAGCTGTTCCCACAGGAGCTCCAGCTAATCTCAGGTCTGTGTGCATGAATGATTAAGGCGGTTGTTTTGCATGTGCTTTACTGCGCTCCCGTCTTCTGCACATTTCACCTGCCACCGCGCCGCTCAGCCTCCCAAATCCCACCTTGATTCCTGCAATTTCCACCTTCCCAACCACTTGCTCTTTCCTATGGGTCCTGAAGGCATCCACACAGTGAGGATACAGTCATCCTAAATAACGACCGCAGTTGACTACTTCACCTCTCCATCCTTTCCTCAGTCAATTCACGTCCGAGGACAAATCTCATCTCCTCAGACTTTATTTAGTAGATCTCGGGAGACATTTAATAAAATTTGCATTTTAGCCCAAGATTCACATGCAGTAAATTAGCTCTTCCCACACTTCCTCCATCGAAACTTATGACAGTCGGTTCCTACTCCATCACGTGGACGTAGCAAACTAATCTTTGCGGCCAATTTCATCAAATAATTTACCTGCTTCTAAAGTAATGCACATGGGTCTATAACTCTCCGGATCACTCCTAATACCTTTAATGGTAAACATGATATTGGCTCCCTGCCAGCCCTCTGATACAGCATTTGATTTTAATGACGGATTACATCTTGTTAGCAGCTCCAGCACTTAAGGGTAAGTGCAGTCAATCCTTGGATGAATACCACCTGGTCCCTCTGCCCCACTGCAGTTTAATCCAGAACGTTGTTCTAACCCCTGGTTGATCACCCTGTTTGACAGCACCTCGTCATCTTTCAGCACGAGGCAGATAAAAGGAAGGGATGTCGGGTTTTGGCAATGTTATTCCTACAACCCCTCTACTCCCCGTGCCCCGGGCGGCCTTAGCAGCAGCACAACAGCGGTAACGACACCCATCCATGCAAACAGCCCTCTCAGCCTTGCAAGAGCTTGAAAGATAAAATAAAAAGTGCATGAGCTGGGATTATATGAACAGAATCTCCATTCCCAAGTTAAACGGCTTGGAGCTGCTTTTAAATCCGTAATGCTTTTTGCCTGCCTTTCCACTTTCTCCTTTTGCCGGAGGGCTGTACTCTCATAGCACATTTAAAGGCTTGCTGAGCCCGGCCTAACTCGCATCCCCACATCCATCTTTGTCAGCTTTTCCTTCCACGGATAGTTATCTCCGCCGTGCCCAACGATGGGAAAACCCGTGTGCTGGTCGCGCACAAGTCACGGCCCCCGCGAGCCGAGCGGGCGGTGGGGAGGCTCAGCAGGTGACCCTGCGCTTGCGGCACCTCCTGAATATTCATGGACATCATTAGCATAGCCACGGGGCCTGGGGAATGCATTCCTTGAGGGAAAGCAGCAGGGAGCAGCAGGAGGAGGAGGAAGATGCCGACTCAGGCTCCCCAGCCTGCCTGCCCGAGCAGGAGTGTCCACATGCGCCACATCTCCCGGCACGCCATGGAGGGGCTGGACGCTCCTCACCATTCCGAGCCCGGTCCGCGTGTTGGGAAGGCCGGGCTGCCCTGCAGCCTTGGGAAGAAGGGCTTTGTTGGGAAGACGCGAGGATCCTCGGCCCAAGAGACCTCTCCTTGCCGGAGGCACGACCGGCTCCCGGACACCATGCTGCTCCTGTGGCCGGTCCTCATCTCCTCACCAGCAGGGGCTGGAAATGCGTGTCGGGAGACACTATACCTCTAGGAACAGCAAGCAAAGCCCCAAAATGGGGCAAAATCAGGAGACCTCCATCTCGCGGCCGTGTCCAGGGCCCGCGGGGGCGAGCAGGCCACGTTAATGAAGTTGCAGCAGCGACTCGAGGGCTTTTGTCAGCCGCCCTCTTCGCCGCTCCCCCTCAGCCCCCAGCACGGCCCCTCCGGGCACGCTTTGAGGCCGTTTCTCCACGTTTCAGGTTTAATGAGGCCCTTTCAGCCCTCCCAAAGACAAAAGGCCCCTCTCGCTCCGCGCGGATTTACACGACGCATCAGCCAGGCATAAACAGGTCTCCATGGCGACGCGCCGCCCGGCTGCCATTTTGTGGCGCCTGGCGCCCGCTTTGTGCCGGGGGGGCCCAGCCGCGTCCCCCCGTTCCCAGCACAGGGGACAGGGGCATCCCAAGGGGCCTGGGCACCTCCGGCGACCTTCCCGCCGGGCACGCGCTCTTCCCACCTTGGAAAAGTCCCCCCTGTGCCCTCATCCACAAATGCAGGAGCTCCCGCGTGCACTGGAATGTGCTATGGGGGTCCCGGTAGCCGGAGTTTGGGATGGGGAACGATCCCACCATCGTCTCCCCATGTCCACTACACAGAGCAGCATGGAGAGGCCATCTATCCACACAGCCCCTTTTGGCAGAGGCTGGTGCTCATCCCGCTCCATATGGGCCCGTCCCAGAGAGGCCAATCTCCGCTCACAAACCCGAACTAAACCCGGGCAAAGCTCGGCTTTCCCGGAGGGCAGGCCATGGAACCGCAGCGGCCATCCCCGCTGCTGTGGGTATCGCTGAGCGCCGAGCCAAGAGCGCCGCGCTCCAGGTCACTTCAATCCACTTGAGAAGCAATTTGGAACCGAGCGGCTGCAGCGCTCCAAAGACACCGCAATGGATGTGGATTCGGGCAAATGGCACCAAGCCGGGTTTAACGCCAGCGCCCGCACAGCCAAGTCCAGCAGCTATATTTAACCCGCGCATTCCTCCGGAGGGAAGCAGCGGCTGGTATGCACTTGAGCTCGCCGGCAGCGAGCAAAGCAGGGGCCCGAGCACAGCAGGCGCATGCCACGGCTCTGCTAAAATCATTAGCTGGGAACTACGAGAGATCCACATCTCGGGCTGAACTGCGGCCGCTCCGCTCCATCGCCGACGGAGCACCACCGCCTCCAAAGCACGGACGGTTTCCGAGATGCACTGGGAAGTTACTAAAGTCAATGTTTCTCCAATGTACGCAATTCCCTGCAAGTTTTGCACCAATGAGCGAATCGAGTTTATTATCAAACCAAAGTTAAAATGTAAGCAAAGAGTCAAGTATAGAGCAGCTGCAAGGGAAAATAAAAAATAACAACAACAAAAAAGCCCTAATGCTTCTCAGAAAGAGGATTTAACATTAAATATAGGGAAAAGGGGAAACACGCTGGGGGGATCCAGGTCAGCAACAACAACGGGTGCAGGAGCGCGGCCCCCACACCGTACTTGAACCCCCCCATGCAAAGCAGCCGGGCAAAGAGATCCCTTTGTCCTGCAGGGCTCTGCAGAGCCCTCCTTGGCGAGCCGCTGTGCTCCCTCGGCAGCCGCCCCACGCTGCTGCCTTCGTGCACGGACGGCCCCGAGCCCCCCTTCCGCGGGAGCCCCAAACCCGGGCGTTTCAGCGCAGGCAGGACGGCAGCCGCCCTGCTCCGCGGCGCCAAGAGGCTCTCCAGCCCTTCAGACAAAGCTCTGACAACAATGGGCCTCATAGCCCCGAACACAGCCCTCTTACCCAGGCTCAACCACTTGAGGCCAAGTGGCACCGCGCTTGCTCAGCACAAAGCTGCCCGTCCCGAGGGGGAAACAGAGGAGATCCCATCGCAGCTCCACACCCTCCTCTTCCATCCCCGGCCTTCAGTGCCAGTAACAAATTCTCTATCTAGTGCCCTCAACTGCAATTTCCTTAAACCACTGCATGGTTCATGCTCCTGAGAAACGAGGCGCCCAGCAGGACAAGCTGTTCATTGCCTTGACAAGAGGTGATTAGAATTTGCTCTGGGCACCTTTGCAGCCCCAAATACAAGCCACATCCTCACCAAGCACACCTACAGACACCCAAAAGCGTGTCTAGAAATGTCCAATGCAAGCCAACCAAACAAGAAACCAGTCCACCTCCGATACAAGCACAATGGACATTTTTCTTTTTTGCATTTCAGCAACTAGATGTGATGTGACAACCACCTTCTAATAAACACCAACAGTAGATTTGTTCACGAGTCACACAGCTACGGCTATAATTCTGAAAACCAAGCACTTACAAAATGTAAATGGGAGCTTGTTTTTCCCTCAGGCCCTGTTGTACCTGATAAGCAAATAAAAGACCAGACCGAACCTATTTTAACATAAAAACATGCAACTTTACAGCCTCTCTACCACAGGAAGCAAGAAAGAGGAACCAGATTACCATTGCAAAACTGCAACTTGGAGAAGGGTCTGGTTTCCCCTCCTCCCAGCACAACCCCCTTCTCCTAAAACCAGGCAGGCTCATGAATCCAAACCTCACCCGCTCCATTGTCCAGCACGTTTTCATTAGAGAAGGTGCCCTTTGTGGAGAGGGCCATCCTTCAACAAACAACGTAGCCCCTCTGATTTCAGTACAGATTCTTTTATTATTACTGCATCAGAAGACACGGCAGAGGAAGTCCAGATCAGCTAACAGGGGTCAGCAGCCAGCGGGAACAATTCCCACGGGCTCCGGGATTTTTCTGCCTTCCCGAGCAGGCGTTCCCACTCAAGTGCAGCTCTCTGCTTGGGCTGCCTCAACGCTTTCAGATTACGGCCAAGAGCACCATGGGCAGAACAAAACGAGAAGAAAAGGAATCCATCAGTTCTAGTATAAGGAATGCTAAAGAAAACACATTGGTATTCCAGATTTTGGGAAAACTGCTAGGGCTAAGGAGAATGGCAAGCGGTGGTGAGCACCATGCAGTGCAGGGTGCCAGGCACGTGGCTCCCGCACCTCCATCCGAACAGGATCCTTCGGGGTCTCTCCAGCCCTGCCCTCCTCCTGGGTGACATAGGGTGCTCGTAGGGTGACTCACAGCAGTCTGCGCCCTGGCACGGCTGCGGGCACGGCTTTCTGGCCAGGATGCTCAAGGAATTAGTGTGGCAAAGATGAATGCTCATTAGAGCACGCCAAGGCCTAGAGCCCCAGCTACAGCAAAGACAGCAGCTAACAGATCTACGGTACAGGCTGCTGCTTTGTGGCTGCTGATCCACCGCTGGGCACGAAGGAGCCAAGGAACCCGAGCAGACAGCACCGGCCTCCCGCTCCGGGACTCCAACGTGCACATATTGCCAACCGCTCCTGCCCCTGCCCAGCCGCTACCCATCAGCTGCCCACAAACACACAGCAACGGTTGGGTGGTTTCGAACCAAGGTCCACAGAGGCCAGAGTGGGCAAGAAGCGACAGCCAAGGTCACCGCAGAAGCCATGGACACCTTGCAGGAGCGTCCCTTGCACCTAGAGCGCAGCGCCGTCCCTCCCGTCCCCACGCTTGGCACCGCTCGAGCCGGGCACTCTTGGACTAGCATTGTTTCAACAGTTGCTCTTTTAATGCAAATTGGGTGTTCATCCGATACGCTCGTTTAATTTGCAGAAAAGCTGTGAAGTTGATTAGCTGCAGTTGAAACAGGACTGACCACGTGCACGCTCTCCTCAGAAGTCCCAAAGCTTCTGTTACGTGTTAGAGCCGCTTTCTAACTCCGGCCTACACAAAGGCGCTTGTCTGAAGTAGCTTATTTATAACTGCACACGGCTAAGCCGCTCCTGCCTCTGTGAAATCGCGACGAGTGATGTCTCTCCAGCTCCGGAGCGGCGAGGAAAGCCAGCCTGGAAGGAGAGCAGTCCGTGCGCATCCACCAGGCACGTCCGCCGCGGCGCTCAGAGCTTCCCCAGCGCTGGCAAGACCCGCTCCGGGCCACAAACACCCTGGGATCGCTCTGAAAGGCGCAAAGAGGCCAGAGGAAGAACAAGCCTGGCCAAGGAGCCCGCTGCCCAGAACCAGGCCTAGGTCCGAGGCCGATCAAAGCGGCGGCGGGGAAGAAAGCCTGGACAAAAGGTGAATGTTTCCTTTTGTTCTCCTGCCCACTTGGGCTGCTCCCATGCCGCCTTCTCCTCAAAGGAGGAGTTTGCTCTACAGCTCCTGGTTTATGCTGCAACAACAACCGGACAAAGGTGACGGGGACTACAAAAGCGGCTCAACTGCCCACCAAATCAATATCACAAGATAATATCCATTTTCCGAGTGGCGCAAGGGCAGGGAACTCCGGCCAAGGCAAACGCAGCCTCGTGCCAAGGCCATTCAGAGCACTTCTCTGGAGCTTTGAAGCACCATCTCCTGCCAGATTAAAGACTTGTGTCCTGAACAGCAGAAGCAGCGAGCCGCTAGCCTAGCGCGAGCAAAGCGGCATTCAGGCAGCGCTTCCTTCTCACGGCCAAGGGGAGCCAGGACGGCGGCCTGCAGCTCAGGCACTTGTCTGCTCTTCAGCGGGGTGACTGCTGATTACTGGGCTCGGAATGGCCGGGACAGGGAGGGCACACGCCAGAGCCGAGAGCCGGGCTCGGCTGCAAGAAAAGCAGAAGGAGAAAAACAATTAAATGGGCTTGTTACTGCTATCACCGTGCAGCAGCCCCTGTATTAAACTGTCCAAAGGATGTTGCATCGTGAACCATATGAGCAAACGTTAGTCTGAACTCTGCATGTTTAAAAAAAAAAAAAAAAAGGCAAAAAAAGGTGACAATTGAGGCAGTTTGGAGGAGATCTAATTGGGGCCAGATCACTCGCACAGGCTGCTACTGCCACCTGCAGCGTTTCCAGCAGCTGCCGAAAGCAGCTCCAGCGGGACTC
>JAUBOD010000042.1:1296608-1308415 GCA_032353885.1 Nothura maculosa | reverse complement strand
GCGCCCTCCCCTCTTCCCCTCCTCGGTGCTCCCCCCAACTTTCCCCTGAGTGTCCATGCATCCCCCTCCCAAAGCCTCCCATCCGCTGAAGGGGTGTCCGTGCACCCCCCATCCCCTATCCCAGGGAGGGGGTGTCCATGCCTCCCCTCATCCCTTGGAGAGGTGTCCATGCTTCCCCAGCCATCCCTTGGAGGGGGGGCTGTGCATCCTCCCATCGCTTTGAGGAGGTGCCTCTGCTTCTCCCCATGCCTTACAGGGGTGTCCATGCATCCCACCTCTCCCATCCCTCAGAGGGGTGTCCACACCTCCCCCCCATCCTTGGAGGGGGAATTTGTGCATCCCATCCCCTCTATCCCTTGGAGGGATGTCCATGCACCCCCCCTCTATCCTTGGAGAGGTGTCTGTACATCCTGCTCCCCCATGCCTTGGAGAGGTGCTGGTGCTCCCCCGATCCTTGGAGGGGTGTCCATGTATCCCCCCCCCATCCTTGGAGTGGTGCCGGTGCTCCCCTCATCCTTGGAGGGGTGTCCATGCATACCCCCCATCCTTGGAGTGGTGCCGGTGCCCACCACCATCGTGCCCGTCCCGCCTCCGCAGGGGGCTGCCGCCACACGTGGCATGGGACGAGCCGCAGCGCTGCCGCCTGCTCGCGGGCACCGTGCCCGCCCAGGTGCCCTTGTGCCGCAGGAACCTGGAGCTCATGCCCAGCGTGGCGCGCGCCGCCGCCGCCACCAAGAGCGCCTGCCAGGGAGCCTTCGCCGCGGCGCGCTGGAACTGCTCGTCCATCGAGCGCGCGCCCGCCTTCGCGCCCGACCTGCGGCGAGGTGAGCGCGGCGCCCGCGCAGCGCGGGCCGTTCTGCTCTGTGCGACGGGCAGCGATTCTGCGGCTGATGCAGCGCAGGAAACTTGCTGCTATTGCCCCGGGGGACTTGATGGGGACCTGCCCGGGGTGCTCTGCAGATGGGGGAGAGTAACCCTGGTCTGGGGCAAAACCTGTTGCTGACAAAGATGGGAGAGCTCTAATCCAGCAGAACCGGGGGCTGTATAATAAGTGGATAATATAAAAGGGGGCACAGGTTAAATATATGCAGCACAGGAGAAATGTGTTAAGCCTAATCTTTATTTTATGGCAAGAAAGTAGCATTTAGTAGAAATTATCCTTGGGCACATAGCAGCATCCACCAAGGACAGGTGGCATCAGAGATATATGAAAAAGCCCAGCAAAGGGTGCAGGTGGGGACAGGGGTGCATTGCAGAGCTGTGATGGGCCCTAAACTGGGTCGAGTCGGATGGAGGAAAAGAAGGGAAGAGGAAAAGCCTGGGGGGGACCTCGCAGAGCCAGCCTGGGAGGTGTCGGGAGGACGTGTGGGGCCAGGTCATGGGTGGCAGGGACGAGAGCCATGGGAAGCTGTGCGGGAAGCTGCGTTTGCGCCCAGACCGCTCCATGGTCTCAGCCCTTAGTGGCGGTGGGCAGGATTGGAACTGGTGGTAGGTGCCTTGCTTGGTGCCCAGGAGCCCCTTGGCACCGCGTGGCTTTGGAGTGTCCGGGTGGCGCGATGCATTTTTGCCCTTTGCCTTGCAGCAACCAGGGAATCTGCCTTCGTGCACGCGCTGGCCACGGCCGCCGTGACGCACTGGATCGCGCGGGCCTGCGCCTCCGGGGAGCTGCCGCTGTGCTCCTGCGGCTCCGGCCCTGCCGAGGAGCCGGCGCCCGGCGCCCGCTGGGGCGGCTGCGCCGACAACGTGCGCTACGGCCTCCAGCTGGGCGCCGCCTTTGCCGACAGCGCCCTCGCGGCCAGCAAGGCGGGGAGGCGGGCGAGCCAGGCCGTGCGGCTGCACAACAGCGCCGTGGGGCGGCAGGTGGGTCTGCGATGGGGACCCCTGGGGATGGGGACCCCCGGTGACAGGGACCCCCCCAGTGACGGGGATCCCTCAGTGATGGGGACCCCCGGTGATAGAGACCCCCAGTGATGGGGACCCCCGGTGATAGGGACACCTGGTGATAGGGACACCCGGTGATGGGGACCCCCCAGTGATGGGGACCCCCGGTGACAGAGACACCCAGTGATAGGGACCACTGATAGTAAAGACACCTGGTGACGGGGACACCCAGTGACAGCGACCCCCCAGTGATAGGGACCCCCGGTGATAGGGACTCCTGGTAATGCCACCCGCCCAGCTGGGAGCCTCGTGGGGCTACGGGCACTGCTGAAATCCCATCCTTAAAGATGGCAGGGAACTCCACTGCTAAGGGAGCTGTGTCTGTTGCAGACACGCACGTGCCTGTATCCCAATCCTCCTTATGCATTTGGGGAGGTATTGGTGATTTTATGCTGCGTCTTTATGCCCGTGTTGTGGAAAGCAGAGACCATCCATGCTCGGGGGCTGCTCTGCTCTGAGCGATGCCCCTCACATGCCGAGAACTGCAGATTCCCAGGCATCCGCTGTCCCCACATGGACACTGGCCACCTCCATGCCCAGCGCATGGAGGCTGGGGAAGCGCCTGGCTCCACCGCAGGCTCCAGCTCTTTTTCTCCCAGAGGTTACACTCTTATCACCAGGGGAATGACCAGGGCTAAGGCCTTGGTTGCCCCATTTGTTCACTGCAAGGGAAGCCTGCTCTTGGTGCCCCGGTAGCATTAATTCCTTTTGCCTCCAAATGGATTGCTCAGAGAAAGGGAGTTTTTTGGGAAAAGAGTTTCTCAGGTGCCGGAAAGCAGCAGCTTTTCCATCTCTCAGAGGCTCCTGTGGATGCTCTTGTAGCTAAATCAGTACAGTGCTGGGCAGGAGAAGGCAAATGCCAATTCACGTGTTCCTGTGTCCTGCAGGTGCTGAGCGACTCCTTGGAGACTAAGTGCAAATGCCACGGTGTCTCGGGCTCCTGCTCAGTGCAGACCTGCTGGAAGGGCCTGCGCAGCCTGGCCGACATTGCCTCCGACCTCAAAGCCAAGTACCTGAGAGCCATCAAGGTGACCCACCGGCTCCTGGGGCCCAGGAAGCAGCTCGTGCCCAGGGACATGGACGCAAGGCCGGTGCAGGAGACTGAGCTGGTCTATCTGGTCAGCTCCCCGGACTACTGCACCGCGAATCCCCAGCTGGGCTCTGTGGGGACACACGATAGGTAAGAAACCACAAACAGGCAAGAGGAGCCGCCGATACAGAGAGCTCCGTTATGCGCATGTAACCAGAAACACCCTGCGAGAGTGTCTGCAGCGGCCGGCGCAGGGGCTGTGGGTGCCACAACTTTGTGCAGGCTGCAAGGGCAGCTCGGCAGCTGCTGCCTTCATGGAGCTGTGTGGGATCCGAGGCAAATGGGAGGCTGTGGCTGAGAGCTCAGCCCGCTCCAGGGCAGGATCCGTTTCCGTGAGCACAGTCAGGAAGGGAGAATCTCCTCTCCCTGCCAACCTGTGGGTGCTGCAAGCCGTGACCGGGGCAGGAAGGTGCATGGAGCCCATGGTGCTTCCCGCAGGTCCTCTTTCTGGCAGCGTTTGTGTGGGGCTGCGTGGTCTGGCAGGGTGGGGAAGCACAGCCGGCAGGCTGAGCCGCGGGCCGGCCCCGCTAGATGCAGCAGCAGCAGAAGTCCGGGCCCCGCCACCCGCTCCCTTCCGCACTGGAAGTCCCTGCGGCGGCGGCGGACAGCACGTGTCCACCCCGGGCGCAGCTGTGTTTGCAGCGCGGCGCTCGCACTGTCATGGCAACACGCGCAGGAATCAGCTCCGCTTAGGGCCTTCCTTGCTCTCCCCTCTGTCTTGTTGCCTTCTCCAGCCCTTCTCCGAGTTACCCCGTGTCCCTCCTCCCGCCGGTTACCCCATGTCCCTCCTCCCGCCGGCAGGCAGTGCAACAAGACGTCGGTGGGCAGCGACGGCTGCGACCTGCTCTGCTGCGGCCGGGGCTACAACACCTACACGGAGGAGGTGCTGGAGCGCTGCCACTGCAAGTACCGCTGGTGCTGCTACGTGGCGTGCAGGACGTGCCGGCGTGTGGTGCAGAGACACGTGTGTAAATAGGGGTGCCCACGGCGGCGCCGGGCTGCAAGGCCGGGCTGCAAGGCCAGGCTGCAAGGCCGGGCTCTGGCTGTGCCCTATGGACCACAAAGCAAGGGGCGAGGGGAGCCCGGACCCCGGCCGACCTCTCCTGCCTCTCTGCAGAGCGACATAAAGGGCTGCCCTTCTGTGGCTGCTCAGGAGCATCCAGCCTCTGTGTCCTGCTGGGGACAGGCCATTTGTCACTCTGTCTGCAAAGCCCTTTTCTCCAGGGGTGAATGGGGACCCTGGGCTGCCATTGTCTCTCGGCAGGAGGTTTTTGACAGTGGCCTGAAAACTCCGAGTGATGGATGGGGAGGAGGGTGAGGAGCTGTCCACAGGGAGAGGGCTGCAGGGGGAGAAGAAAGCGGCTGCTTGGGGTGAGCGGGTCACGGGCAGCTGCTCCGGGGGGCAGGTTTCTGCTGCGGGATCACCCCACACCACTCAATGTTCCTCCTCAGGGGCAGATAGTTGTCCCGTGTCTTTGAAAGCCTCTGAAATGCAGGCCGTGTTCGGACACAGAGAGGAGCAGTTCTTGCTGCGGGAGGCTCATCCATCTTCTCCAAGGCCCGCGTGGAGTTGGTTCCTGCTCAGTAATGTCTGTGCCTGTGGGGCCATGGGCAGGAGGGTCCCATGGGCCGCCCTGGCAGGTTGGCACCGCAAGGCCGCACACGGCGCTCTCGTGCTAAGGGAACAACCAGGGCAGCCCTGCGGGTTCTGCCCTCTGAGCCCGTGCTGGAGGAAGGAGCCCATTCCACAACGTGTCCTCTCCCACTTCTGCCTCTTCCATCGGGATATTCAGCTTCTTCCACAGCCTTCTTCCAGGATACTGCGTGTGCTGGCACCCTGGCCTGGAGAGAGGACAGGTCTGCAGAGGGCAAGGAGGAGAAGAGAGGAGAACGAGCCCTTCGTCTCTGTACTTGCTTATTTAATGCAGGTGGGATTCTGCTGTGTGTTCTCTTAAATAAACAGATTACAGCATCTCTTCTGGCGACAGACCTACATGCTTCCTAGGACAGCCTCATTCCTCCGCTGTGTTGGAGTGGCCATGGGGAAAGGAGGCTCTACAGAGAGCACAGCACCGTTTCTGCACCATTTCCGCACCCCACACAGTGCTGCCATGACCCGTAGTCTTCTAAGAGCAGTTTTATTCTAGTTGCTGCTCATTGGACCAGCTTTGCTTTTAGCCAGTAGTTACATCCACAAAAAAAAAAAAAAAAAAAAAACCTTATGGAAAACTTTCTTGGGTGCCTGACCAAGAAGCTGAAAGCTCAGCCTTCTGGGGTTTAGTTTTCTTAGCCAGGACTAAAGAAGTGGGGTTTTATTTTCTCCTTCTTGCAGATGTGGGCTGGACTGTGTGTGTGAACAGCAAGAAGTCGGAGGTCGCAGCATGGGGGGCCTGTTACACCTTTTCCTTCCCTCTGTTGCCTTGAGTTATTCTAGCATTGAGGTTGGCCAAATGTTTGCATGGAATAAGAGATCTCAGGTCTTGCAGGCTTTGGAAAGAAAGGATGAGTGTAAACATGTGCTCAGGAAAACCTGCAGCAGGAGGAATACAGATAAATGCGACTGAAATCCTCAGACAATTCCCTGCAGTTCACACCATGACCTGGGAACCCTGGTGGCTTTGCACGCGGCTTGTTTTATTTGTGGTTCGCACTGAATGGAATTGGCTGTGTTCAGCCCTGGGTCCAGCTGTAAGATTACTCATTTCCATATTCACTCAATCATTTTAATAGCCTCTGCTGGGTCACGGAATCAATTCATTGGCTTTCATTGTAAATTGTCCCCATTTAATGTGCTCCAGGTTTCTATATTAAGAGCTGAGAGTCAAAGGTGATTTGAGACAAGCCTGGGAGCTGGAAGTGGAAATGCTCAGGGGTGAAGCATATGCTCACATAGTTAAGCGAGTGAGTTAACTATCATTATCAGTTGTTAATGTGCCATCAACTCCATCAGGCTGCTGGCACAGAGCCTTCCCAGTGACTGCAGAGCCCCAGCTGCAAGGCGTCCTCGCAGCTGCAAGGCCGAGAGCTCTCGCTCCAGCCTGCCTTTTAAAGCGCAATCAGGAGTTAGTCACCAGCATTCCTCAGAAAAGGGGAGTCTTCAAGCTGCCAGGCTGCAAAATGGGCAAACTGCTGCTTCCCAGAACCAGGCTACGTGGGGAGGCCACGCAGGTACTTAATTAGGAGGATTGCTTAAATACCTCCTCTACAGCCCCTCTGTGCTCCTTGGCAGGTCAGAGGGAGGTGGGACTGGGAGGGGCTGTGAAGTCTGCAGAGCTTTGCAAAGGACCTGTGAGAAAAAGCAGGGGAAGGATGTTTTGGAGTGAAAGATCAGGCCAGGAGGGTGAGGAATGTGATTTGCATTTGGTAACTACAAACATACATAGCCTGGGGTAGAGGGGAGAGCTACAATAGCTAGGAATGCCCTGGGGAGCTGCTGAGATCCCCTCCTACAGAGGTCCTATTTGAATTTCTGCCTGGGAAAAGGCAGGGTCAAGTGCTGAATATGCAGAGTCCTCTCCTTCCCTCACTACTTGCCTTTTGACTGCCAGCCCAACAGGGAAGGATTGGGAAAGGATTGGAGGAGTCATTTGGCAGGAAGATGCTGAGCACTGTCTTGGAGGAAATTGGAAAGCACTGTAATTAGCTGAATGATGCAAAGGAGCAGGCTGACAGGAAGGACTGTGGTAGGGAGAGCACAGTCCAATGGCAATGGCTCCACAGGGAGGTGTTGTAATGCTGGGCCCACATCTGGAATCACCAGCCTTGTGAGATCTGCTAGACTGGGGGAGTCTCCCAGGGGCCAAGAGCCAGCACAAGGCAATGAATACTGGAAGAGGGGCCCAGAAGGAATAAACCACGTACTTGAGGGGATCCATCTGACAAGGCATCAATCTCTAACCCTGCTTGGACAGAAATGCGGGTAGGAAGTTGTCAGGGAGTCTAGAGCCTCTTCCCCTGCTCAGACTGGTGCAAGAACCCTCTGAGCTAGAAGAAGGAAACCACTTGAATGAGGATGAGCTAGAAGAAGGAAGCAACCTGAGTGGGGAAGAGCTAGAAGGAGGAAACCACCTGAATGTGGATGTTGCCCTTTGGTGGCTTCCATGCTGCTCAGTGCACTGCCTTCTGCCAGAGAGGTCAGAGCGTGGGGCTTTTACTCCAAGCCACTATAGCTTCTATCCTATCTATATCTACTATATCTAGTAACCCTACACCAGAAAGGTAGCACTGTCCCTGTAACTGAGCATAAGAGAATCTGAGGTGAGATGGTCCCTGGACATCAACTTCATGATGAAAATCAAATACATCAAAACACCTGGTAGAGCTGGAGGGTGGGAGATTTTGATCCCCTGCTTGTCAAACCCCTGTGAACTCCCCCTTGCCACATACAGTGAACTAATCACAGCGCCTGTTCCTGCAGTCCCGGTCTTGAGCCTCATTAAAGATTAAATGGAGATTTCTTATGGGAAAGGTGATCTCCGAACTGCTCGGAGAACCTCTGGATAACGTGTAGGATGAGCGTGTTCACTCCAGCAGCCTCTTTCACTCCGATCCTTCAGCGAAAACTGCTGTTGAAATCTTGGCCCTTAGTTACAAGGGGTGATGATTTGATAGGTTTATTGCAGTTTTTAATTAATCCATGTGCAAGGGGAACACACTGTATTGATAGTGGCATTGCCTTTCTGTTGAAAGGGAACTAGTAATTGCTAGGGGTGTCGCAGTGTTTTGTGTCAGGGAAGAACAGACGGCTGTTGATTCCTGGCTCCATTCTGCTTCCAATAATTACATTAATTAATTTTCCCACTGCTGGACAGAGTGTTTTTCTTCACTTCCTGCCCACTTTGCAGGAATACCACATAACGACGTGCAAAACTGTTGACATATCTCACAGTACTCGTGTCTGTGTTTCCAGGCGTAAACAAAATGGTCCCACAGAGAAGATGGCAGGACAGTAAAACCAAGGGGGGTCTCTTCAGAACAAAGCGCCCTGGAACCTAAACTCACAACTGTTTTTTTATAATTAACTTTTTTATCAAACTTCCTCCCGATTGCAGGAAGAAAATAAATACAATAGATGATAAACTGACGCATTCTAGTAGGTTAATTGCTTCAGGTCTGCCCTGGATTACTCTTGCACCACGTGAGTTTTTCACAGCTAGGTCAATTATTTTTATTGCACTTCTTATGGGCGAGTGTCAGCTTATAAACGTCCAGCCTCTTATCTGTCTTATGCTGTGTGCTTTAGTTTCAATAGTGTAATAAAAAGCCCGGGCAGCTAAAAAGAAGGAAATGTGAATCACTCTTTGAGAGACTTGAGAACTTGAGACTTTTGAGAGACTTTTGAGAGAGAATTGAGGGAGATTTGGGGGGTATTGGAGCAAAAGCCAAATAGGAGGTAGTTGCATGAGATTTCTTTGAAAATCCAGGTCCTCCTAGTTTAGGATGAAGAGCTCTAATGAACTAGTATTTAATGTTACCCACAAGAGCGGTAACATTGCGGATAACTACTGTTCTACGCAGGTGAACCCCATGAGCGACCGGTCTCTCGCGCTCCCCTCACGGCCCTGCCCCTACCAAGATGGCGGCGCGGCCCGGCGCCGCCACTAAGATGGCGGCCGGAAGGGGGCGGCCGGGCCGCGCGGGAGGCGGCGGCGCAAGATGGCGGAGGGCGCCGAGGCGGAGGCGCCGCGGCTGGCCGAGCTGCTGGCCACGGGCTGGCGGCTGTGGGAGGAGGTGGAGGCCGGCAGCGAGCCCTCCTCGTCGGCGCCGGCCGTGCAGGACAAGGTGCGGCGCGGGCTGGAGGCGCTGGGGCAGGCGGCCGCCATGGTGGCGCAGCTGGAGCTGTTCAGGTGAGGGGCGAGGCCGGGCCGCGCGGCGGGGCTCCGTGCGGGCGGCTGCGGGACAGCGCGGCCTCTGTCGCCCCGCAGCGAGAACGAGGAGCTGGAGGAGATCGCCTCGGCCGACCTGCGCTACCTGCTGCTGCCCGCGCTGCTGGGCGCGCTCACGCTGCGGCAGGCCGGCCAGGGCCAGCGGCTGGAGCACCTGGAGAGCGCCCGGCGCCACCTCGCCCGCTTCCTGCGCCTCTGCAAGGCCTACGGCCTGGGCGCCTTCGCCCTGCCCGCCGACGCCCCCGCGCCCGACGACGGCCCCGCGCCGCCCGCCGGCCTCGTGGCCATGGCCTCGGCGCGGCAGGCCAAGATCGAGAGGTAGGTGCAGGTCTGCGGGCCCCGAGCGGCCCCGTTGGTGCTGCGCCTTGGTGCTGCCCACTTGGTAGAGAGGAGAGGCACGGCTCAATTCTCTCTTCCTTAATATATGTATATATATATATTTATATATATATACACACACACACACATTGGACCAGATGATCTCTAGAGGTCCCTTCCAACCTTGTAGATTCTGCGATTCTGTGATATATTATATATATATATATTTATATATATATACACACACACACACATTGGACCAGATGATATCTAGAGGTCCCTTCCAACCTTGTAGATTCTGCGATTCTGTGATATATTATATATATATATATATTGCACAAGACTTCCTTGCTGTTAGGCCTTTAGTCACTAGCTGTACGAAGCCACACACTGGAATTTATTTAGTTATTTATATTTTTACCAATGGACTTATCAATACACCTTTAGTAAAGTCACGCGAAGCCCCTTCATGCTCTGATCTAAGGGTTTTGGTAATGAAGTTGCTGCTTGCTCTAGCAGTATTGAAAGGCCCCCCTGGCCTCAAGGAGGACTCGCCCTGCACAAGGGTGGCACGTGGTTCCTGTGCTACTGAGCAGGTAAATGAGCCAGGTTTGGGGGAGGAGAGTTTGGGGCAGGCGTTGGCCATCCCGGCGTGGCATGTGAGCCAGCCAGGAGCGAGTACAGTCGCCCGGCATCATCCGCCCTGGGGAGAACCGGAGGTGCTGGCGTTGAGTCTGGCTGGAGCAGGCGGTGCTTGACCTGCCTGCATGGTGAGCAGTTGTATTTGCTTTCAGCAGGAGCTGTAGTCGCCTCTCCTCAAGGAGGCCCGTGTCTATCCAGACCTGTGCCACCCTTCCTGCCTGCCTACCTACATTCCCAAGCGCAGTGCCCCCGGATCTGGGGAGCAGGCTGGTGTCACAGCACGTTGGTGAAGCAGCCTTCCCCATTGCAGGTTCTCTTAGGCTGCTCCTGCTTCCAGCTCCTGTAATTTTCTAATCCTTCCTTCCTACTATCCGCTTCCCTTTACTTACAAAGGGAGCTGGACACAATTGTTTAGCCTAAAATGTGTTATTTAGGCTGTTTCCCATGGCACACCCAATAGCTAAAGCACTTCTCTAGTTCCCTTGTTTTTTCACTTCTTTTAACTACTCTAGGAAACTCTACGTGTGGGATTTGCACACCCTAAGGAACACTGGTCACAAACTGTCACCTTTGTAAAAAGCAGTTAAAATGGGATTGGGGCAGAAGGTAGCTCTTCAGCCACCTTGACATGATTTTGAGAATTACCAAGTTGCTCGTTTTAGAGAAAACAGCATCTGGGTTATGCTAAGAAGGCTTGGATAATCTTGCTTTTTCCTCTGTGAGCCAGATATAAGCAGAAGAAGGAACTGGAGAACAGATTGGCCTCCATGAAAACCTTTGTGGAGAGTGGGCAAGCGGATGATCATCAGATGCGAGAGTTTTACCTCCTGCAAATCCAGAAATGGATCCACATCAGCCTTGAGGAAATTGAGAGTATTGACCAAGAAATGGTCATTTTAAAGAGCAGAGGTACAATAAAACAGGTACGAGATCTCTCTTGAACTACACCTCCTGTGGGCTGTGGTTGCTAAGACCCCATGATAGATGCTGTTGTGAATAAATTTGTGAGTAAATGATCCTCAGAAGCAGAGTTTTATTCTGTGAAGTTCTAGATTAAAATCTTGCTCACATACAACCTAAATGGATAGGGTTTTTTATGTATGTGTGTCACTAATGCCACCACATGTCCTAGCCTGGGCTGTTTTGCTGCCCTACACCCTGTATATCGTTCTAGCTTAGAAAATGTCACATTTCAGGAATGCCTGTTGTGAGTGATTGAAGCTACTTGTGAGCCTGTTGTGTAGACCAGTGTTTGTGGCCTTTATGCTGCATAGAGACAGACCTAAATGCCTCTCAGGAATTAAAAATTCATAACGTGCCATAGTCTTGGCTTGTTGATGTGACTTATTTGTCGTTATCTGGCACAGTAGACATCTGCTTTCCTGTAGTGCCCAGAGGACAACCTCACTGCAAGTGATAATTCTACTTGCTGCAGAAAATGCTGTTTGAGCCCTGCAGTCAGGGTTAAGTAACAAACTGCCCTTCGTGCTAGGATCTGAGCAGATCTCATCAAAACACAAAGCTGACCCGGGTGAACCAGAACTGATATAACAGAGGCACTAATAGAACTCATTTATAGAAGCTCACAGAATTCATGATTTACACTGCATTAGGGCCCAGTTTGCACGTCTCAGGATATTGCTGTGATGGCAGAGGCGTTTCTCATCCACAAGACTTTTAATAACTTGTTTGGGATGGAAAGGAAAGAGGGGGGCTGCCATCTCCATGATTATCTTTTGACTCTTGTTTGCAACTTCAGTCTTCAGCACCACCACATGGCACTTCTCGGCAAGCCAGGGCTCCATTGAAACCTTTCATTCTTACCCGAGATGCTGCTCAGGCTAAGTATGTTGGTTTTTGATTACTTGGACACAGTGTGATGCAGTGCTCTGTCCTATCACCCTTAGGATACTCTTTCCAACATGGAAAGC
>JAUBOD010000042.1:1283198-1293539 GCA_032353885.1 Nothura maculosa | reverse complement strand
GCTGGTTAAAGTCACTGGATACACAACCCAGTCCTGTATTTCCAAACTCGCCTTTTAACCTGCAAAGCCAGAGTCTGGAGCAGAGCTTCTCGCCGCCATGAAAACAATCATTGCAGCCTATTCCCAAAACCGTAGCGGTAAGAAATTTCCAAAATTTCTTGTTTGAATGGTTTCTGATGCTCTGGAGTCGGAGGAGCTGGTCAGGCAATTAATGTTTGTTGTCACCATTGTCTGTTTGCTGGGGAGTGCTTAGGGGAAAGGGAGGTGTTCGGAGCAATTTGGGGTTAGCAGCACCAGAGGAAAACATAAAGTTGCTCAACAGGAATGCAATTTCTTAAGTTAATGCTGACAACGTGCTAGATAATGTTGCTCCTGCGACGTGCTGCAAAGCGCAGCGAATCGGCACGTTCTGCTCCGTGTTCCGCTGGTGCCTCCGAGCCCGCGGTTCTGCCGCTGCCTTCGGAAGGGTCCCCGCTCCGCCGGCCCATGCCGACGTCCGCAGGCGGGAGCGGCGCCGCGGGGCCTGCTCCGTTACCCGCCTGGCTTGATTTCATTCTGTGGTCGGGAAATTCATGGAGTGCTTCTGGGGGGGCTATAAAAAGGAACTAAAAAAAGCAACGTTTTGGTAGGCACAAATCACTAGGCAGAGCTCTTGTGTCTTCACTGGAAAAAACGACGGATTTGGAAAGTTGCAAACCACAGGGTTCCCGGGCTGTAAGATTTCTGGGAATATGTCGTGGGGCGGGCGGCAGGGTCGGGCAGGAGGGATTGTTCAGAGCACGGCGATGCGCTCAGGGGCACCGGGAGAGGAAAAATAGCTCTTCGATGCTGGCGATGGCTCCAGCCTTTAATTTACTGCAATTGCCCCACTTCTGGTTGGGACTGAGATGGAGTCGCAACTCCATCATCCCTAAACTTGGGGTTTGATGATTGTTCAACTCAAGGGTCATCCTGGGAGCCACCAGCCCAGGAGAGTGGCATGGTTCCCTTGGGGGATCTGAGTGCTGCCAGCACCCCATTTTGGGGCTGTTTTGCCCCAGAACCCGTGGCGGTGGCTGCAGCTGGTGGCCCCAGGGCCCGCAGACCTTTGGCCGGCAGGACGAGCGCGTTGAGCTGGGGACGGGGAGGAGGGGACAGGGCCGCGCGTGGAGTTTGGCTCCTGGCGGCCCCGCTGGCAGCGCGCGGGGCGGTTAATGGTTCACGCGGGTGGGGAGGCAGGGGGAGGCGGCGCCGGCGCCAGCGGTGTCCGTGCCCGCAGGGAGCCGCGCCAGCCTCCATGCCGCCCTCCGCACGCTGCTCACGGCGCCCTGGCCCTCGCAGCGCCACCTCCGCTCCTGCCTGCAGCTCCTCGCCGTCCTCCAGTGGGTCCTCAGCTTCCTGCTCCTCGGTGAGTGTGGCCAAGGGGGCTGGGCCCATTTGGTGGACACCACGGATGGAGTGGTTTCCATACTACCAGGATTCATCCCATCTCATGGGAAGAAAAGCGATCTGGTGTCTTCACCATGGTGTTTGCTGGGTTTTACTGGGACATGGGAATGTCGTGCCCAGGGGCCGGTGTCTCCAAGGAAGGGACGTGGAGATGCCGACCAGGCGCCCGCTCACTCTTCTCCCATCCCCGCAGGGGTGGTCACTCTCCTCCTGCTCATCTACCTGGTGTTCACCAGATTCTGGCCCATTTCCGCGCTCTACCTGGCCTGGGTCATCTTTGACTGGGACACGCCGGAGAAAGGTAGGGACAGACACAGCCCCTTTGGGGTCCCCACAGCAGCTCACAGACACCCCCAGGAACTGCGGGTTTCACGTTTCCCCACCTGTCCCGAGGTACCTCCGGGTTGCCTGGGACAGGGTGGTGGGACCAACATAGAGACAAGGTGTTGGGTAGCTGGTGTCGATGACTATGTCAAAGCCTTTGTGTTGATCTGCACGTGCAGCTTGCTGGATTTGGGGCAAGGACTCATGTGAACAGCTAATTGTGCTTGTGGCAAAGGTAGGTTTGGGGACATCGGTGTGGATGATGCCTCCCAAGGTCCTCACACAGCACTCTGCAATGAACGTGCTAGTCCTGTTTGCTCCTCTGGTCTTCTCTTCCCTGACCATCCCCTTCCACAATAGACCACCCTCCCACCATCACAACGGGCCCTTCTTCCATCTGCAGATTCCATCTAGGTAGAAGACCTCAAGTTGTTTCACACCACCCTAGGGTGGGTTTATTTACCCCATTGGTGTCTGTTTGCAGGCGGGAGGAGGCTGCCCTGCTTGCGGAGATGGTCTGTGTGGAAGCATTTCCGGGACTATTTCCCAGTCCAGGTAAGCCATGGCTGGACAAGGAGATACATCCCATTCCCTAGGGCAAGCCCAGCTCCGTGAGGAGCAGCTCCGGCAGGAACTACCTCCAACCTCCTGGAAAACCAAAGGTGGAGGAGATGGGAAGTGAAGGGGTGGTGGGTATCCCTCCATGAGGATCTGTTCCTGGAAAAGCCCTTGCCCTCCCGTGTGGCTGATGATCTGGCAAGATGTGGTGATCCTCTGGTCCTCTCTTGGGTGTGGAAACGCGCTCCCAGCACCACACCGGCTAGTGGCTCCCACCAGGCCGGGCCGGTAGCCACTGATGCCCCTTGTCCCCTGCAGCTGGTGAAGACCCACGACCTGTCGCCCAGCCACAACTACATCATCGGCTCACACCCCCACGGCATCCTTTGCGTCGGGGCCTTCTGCAACTTCATCACGGGCTCGACGGGCTTCTGGGAGAAGTTCCCGGGCATCAGGCCCTTCCTGACCACGCTGGCCGGAAACTTCCGCCTGCCCCTCTTCAGGGAGTATCTGATGAGTGGGGGTGAGTGTGCCTGGGGGCACACCAGGCACCCCAGGACCCCCGCATGGGTCACATCTCTGCTCTTTCTGTCCCTATCTCCACAGGTCTGTGCCCCGTAACGCGCCGGGCCATAGGGTACCTGCTGTCCAAGAACGGCACGGGCAACGCCGTGGCCATCGTCATCGGCGGCGCTTCGGAGTCGCTCTCCTGCCAGCCGGGAGTCACCACCTTAATCCTGAAGAACCGCAAGGGCTTCGTGCGCATGGCCCTGGAGCACGGGTGAGCTGGGCCGCACCGCGTGGCCGGGGACAACGACTACCCCAGGGGACGGGGCGCTCAGGGTCTGGTGGCACCGGCTCTCCCGCAGGGCGCACCTGGTGCCCTCCTTCTCCTTCGGCGAGAACGACCTCTTCCGGCAGGTGGTTTTTGAGGAGGGCAGTTGGATGAGGAGCATCCAGAAGCGCATCCAGAAAATGATGGGCTTCGCCCCCTGCGTCTTCTACGGACGGGGCCTCTTGTCCGTTCAGTCGCGGGGCTTTTTGCCCTACCCCAAGCCCATCACGACCGTGGGTGAGCATCCGTGTGCGGGATGGTGGGATGACTGGCCAGACCCTCTGGATCTCACCGTGCTTCCTTGTGCCCATTCCGGCAGTGGGGGAGCCCGTGACGGTGCCCAAGATCCCGGAGCCGAGCCGTGAGACCGTGGACCTCTACCACGAGATGTACGTGCGCTCGCTGCTCAAGCTCTTCAACGAGAACAAGACCAAGTACGGCATGTCGGAGACGGACGAGCTGCGCATCGTGTGAGCGCGGCCGCGCGGGGCCGCCGCTCCCCACGCACCAGGGCGGGCGGCTCTTGCGGGTGGGAATTCCAGCCCCCTGGAATAGCGGGTGTGCGAGGACGATCCCTGCGCCACCAGGGACCCCCCCGGCCCCACCGTCCTCCCCAGGTGCCACCGCTGCCCCTCGCTTCCACTCCGGCCTCTGCTCCAGCCTCCACTTCTCCATGGTGGCTTGGGAAAGGAAGATGGGAAAGATGCCGAGTGAAGCAGGGGATGAAGCGAGAACATGAGAGCAGGGAGGGGAATGTTGGCAGAGGGTCCCTGGGGTGCTGTGTGGGTGAGCGGCCGCTTCCCCACTCTGCCATGGTCCGATGCAGCCGTTCCCACGGGACGGGCCCTGGTGGGGGCTATGGGAGGCTGTGACGTCCCTGCGGGTTGTGCCGGTGGGATGCCGGGCGCTCTGTCCCAGGGCACACTCGCAATCAAGGCTTTTGAACGTGATCGCTTGCACTGTGGTGTTTGCCGTGGCAGACGGGTCTGGCACAGCTTGGTGGCCTTTCCACAGACTCATTCCTTCGGGTTCAGTGGCTGACAAAGGTCTTCTGGCCACAGGGCTGGGCTGGGCTGGGCTGTGGGAGTGTTTGGGGCATCTTCTCTCCCGGCCTCATGGGAAAGGACCCAAAATGCATGTGTTAGACCAAAGCAGAAGGGCCTGGTACAGCCAAAACTTGTCCTTCAGGAGGGTCCCATGTCCCCAAGCGCCTCATCTACACGTTTCTTCAACACTGCCGGGGACGGTGACTCCAGCGCTTCCCTGGGCAGCCTGTTCCAACGCTTGTCTGCTCTCCATACGTAGAAGTTTGTCCTTAGTGTCTAACCTCGGCCTTGCTGGCAGGATGGCAGCCAAGTCTCACCCCATCCCTGTCCCCAGCGAGCGGTAGGAAGCGGGACATGACATCCTTAATGGGCTGGTGTGGGAAAGTCAATAACGGTGATAGTCATCTCTGGCCTGCTCTTCTTTACGCAGGAGATCTGGGTAAACATTTAGAAAGCAAACACCCATAAAGAACAGATTCCTGAGGACTCATTAACTTCCCATCACTAAGTCACCTCAGCATTTCACGAGTGTGGCTGCCTCGTTCTTTAAACCCATAGAAACGCTAATGTGAACGTGGCACATGAGTCCCTGCCAGCATCCGTGTCAGATAAGGCCAAGTTACAGGCATGGAGAGAGCTGGGGAAAGCTCTGCTGGGGGCTCAGAAAGGTCTTCTGGGACCTGAGCCCTTCACAGCAAAAATGTGCAGCCTAAAAGATGGGTCTGCTTGATGAGTCAAATGTTTGGTGAGAACAGCTCGTAAAGCCCCATGGAGTGACTTGTCTTGTCCCAACAGCACTTTGAGGATCAATGAGATCTTTAATATCATTACGAGGTTATTTAAGCAATGGAGCATGGTGCATGGGGAAGGGAGAAGAAGGAAAGACGCTGTGCAGGTGTCCCCTTTCTTGTGAGGTCCCTTTGCAATGGTCAGATGTGGCTGCGTGGTACCTCTTCTGATATGGGGAGAAACTGCTCCGGACATAGAGAAAGAAAAGGCTCTTTATTGGTGGGCTGTTTATCAAGAAGAGCTTCCCTGTCACTGCTGGAGCGCGGCACGGGGACGGAGACATCACCAGCCCTGCGCCGGGTCACTCCCTTGCCTCACCCAAGGACAATATTGGGCCGGGAACATCTCTAACAGCCTTGGAAGCGCACGCAGGAGCCCCAGCTGCCAGCTGGGCGTCCTGCCCCTCGGCCACCCCTGCGCGATGCCCTGCCTACCTGCCACGGTGGCAGGGCCCTGGCGAAGGGCTGTGTCCCACCTTCGCAGCCCGGCTCCCACGCATCAGCCTTGGGACACTGAGGGACGCAAACGCTTCCTCTACAGCAAGATTTGTCCTGTGATTTGTGACCAGGAACACAAATGGGTGGAGAGCTCAGCCGCTTCTTCTCTCTCCTGTGCAAGTGGCGTCCTGGTAGAGCTCAGGCAAGTTCCTGGGCATGGGGCAGTGGCCAGGTCTGGCCTAGACCCGGTGGAGAGGAGGTCCTCAGCACTGCCTAGCTTTGGAGCCCACCCGCCAGCTGCACTCGACGCACTGGTTGCTCCTCATTGCCCTTACACCAGCTCTGTCTTCTGCACGTGGCTGAAGACGTCTCTCCCTGGAGCACGGAGGTCTCTGCTGCAGTCCCTGCTCCAGACTGAACCTAAGCAGGGGCAGGGCAAGGCCAAAGGCTTTGGCAGTGCAGAGGACCCCAGAGCACCAGGTAGGTGTAGCTCACACAGACTGGGAGTGAGGCCAGGCCTGCAACCCCTCCAGCTCTCGGCACCTTCCTCTGCCTTCGTGTTGCCCCTGTCCCTCACGTGTCGCTGATGGGGTAAGTGGTAGCACGGCTGGCACCCGAGGCCTCGTCCCTGGACACCAGGGCCAGGACAGACTGGGGCCCGGGCCGGGGCCGCTGCGCTGCCCCCCGGCGCAACCTGCCCCGGTACTTGTCCCCGGCCATGAAGTACAAAATCGGGTCGAGGCAGCTGTTGATGCTGGCCAGGGGCCGCGTGATCTTGTAGGTGAAGTTGATGATGTTCAGGGTCTGGCAGTCCGCCTGGAAGTAGCGGGAGGTGTAGTAGAGCGTCCGGGTGATGTGGAAAGGCACGAAGCAGATTGCAAACACGGTGAGCACGATGATGATCATCTTGATGGAGCGCTTCTTGTAGGAGGGCATCCGGGGGCTGGCGTTGGAGAAGTTGGACTTGCAAAGCTTCTTGGCCATGAGGCAGTAGCACAGGACGATGACCAGGAAGGGCACCCCAAAGAGGAGGGCCATGACGGAGGAGCTGTAGTGCACATAGTGATCGAATTCCTCGGGCTTGGTGGTGTCGTGGCAAAGGGTGCTGTTGTACCTGGAGCTGATGGTGACAAAGATGAGGTTGGGGATGAGGCAGATAGTGACGACGAGCCACACGCCCACACAGATGAGGCGCGCCTGCTTGGTCTTCACCCACTTGAGGGAGCGGATGGGGTGGCAGATGCCCATGTAGCGGTGGACGCTGATGCACGTGAGGAAAAGGATGCTGCTGTAGAGGTTCGCGTAGAAAAGGAAGCGCACGATCTTGCAGAGCCATTCGCCAAAGGGCCAGTTGTTGCGGTCAGCATAGTAATAGACCAAGGTGGGGAGGGAGAACACGTAGAGCGTGTCGGAGACGGCCAGGTTAAACATGTAGGTGGTGGTGGCGTTCCATGGCCTCATCCTGGAGATAAAAATCCACAGGGCCCAGGAATTGAGCGGCAGCCCCACCACGAACACGAAGGCATAGGAGATGGGCAGCAAGATGAACTTGAACTCCTCATTGAACACGCACTTTGCTTCTGCCGCAGCGGTGGTGTTGCCGACGAGCCAGGAAGCAGGCGTTGGTGTCCACAGGGCAACTGGGAATGTCCCCACTGAAGTGGCCATGTTCTCAAAGCCAGATCTAGAAGAGCAGTTAATAAAAACACATTAGTTGCTGATCCCAACCATTGTCAGGCACAAAGGGTGGAAGGGAGCCAAAGATGCCAGATTTTCCCCCCCTCCAGGAGCTCCGGCCACTTTGATGACTCTCTGTTTTTTCTCAGCTCTCACATTTGGGCCTCGCAGCCAGCCAAGGGAGGCTTGACAAATCCTCCCCTCCGGAGCCCCCGCAATGACACCCGTTAATCATCCCTTTGAGCGGCGCGCGGTGACACCCGCGCCGTATGAGAGCCCGGGAAGCCTCAGACAGCGCGGCCCGCGTCCCCCCCGCCACGCTGAGCCCCCGCCGCCGGGCCAGCCGACCCACTGCGCCGCGAACAAAGGAACCTTTATGAGCAACAGCAACCCCCTGCTCGGTGCCAGCGCGGCCCTTGGAAGGCAGCTCAGCCTAATTGGCACCATCCTGACAATGCCGCTCCTCCCAGAGGGCTCCTTCTCAGAAGAAAGGCTAGAGGAGAAGAAAGGCTTGTCTGGGGGAAGATGATGGCCCGCAGAAATCCTCGGGGGGCTGGTAAAGGAGCCTTTGGGAGAGAGTGTCCCTGGACAGTGAGGGGCCTCCAGCTGCCGGGTATTCTCTATAGGAGAGCGATGATCTAAGCGGTGTGGAGAGGAGCTGCAGCGGAGCCAAGTCCCAGCCCGAGAGAGTGCAAGTTCACAAGCCAGGCAGGACATTTCCCCGTTGCGCATTGTTGGGATCAAAGACTGGGTTTCTCATCATCCGTGGCAAATGAATCCCCAGGGTAAAATGTGAGGGCAAACTATAAAATGATTGCATCTGCATCTCAAGATGTCTAAAGTTCAGAGTCCACTTCTGCAGAAGAAAGGGGGAACTTCTACCACAATTGTCACATCCTACAAAGCCCTGGGCCTCAGAAGGGTTTCAGCATCTCCGTTCTTCCGAGATTGCCTCGCTTCCTTGCAAAGCTCTTCCAGGCCAACTGCTTCCATTGGCCAAGGCAGCAAACTGAGAAGCCACAGGCAGGGTGGACAGAGGCAACTCAACGGTTGTCCCCACAATGACGGAGGGTAAAAGAGCGGCTAACTGGAGTAAAACCCCCCTTAGCGCTCAGCTACTGCAAGTCCATCTGGGCAATCTCTATATTCTGGCTTTGGCCCAGTGCGCAAGTTTGGTACCAACCAACAGTTGAGTTGTTGCTTTGGTCCTAACAGCAGGCCAAAGTGAAACCTTAAGCAAGGACAAAAACCAGAGCACTTAACAGCATTTTGAGCTCTCATGGATGTGCATCTATAGGGGTCCAGCAAAGGCCTGCTCCCGGCAAGAGACATTTACCAAAAGGGCAAAATACAAAGCAAAAATATAAAGCTGATACTATTACAGAGGATTTGAAAGTAGCAGGGCCTGCTCAGTTAAAGGCTAGGCTGCTTTTTCCCAGTGGGCTCCATTGAATCCTGAAGTTTTAAACACAATGAAAAGCAAGGACTTATGTGGAGAGTCAGGCAAGACGGGCTGCGCTTGGAGCTGAGGTAGGTGCTTGTGTGCACAGCAGTGCTGGAAAGGAGCCCCAAACCTCCCCATTCCGTGGGAAAGGGGCCTGGGTCCGTGGTGTCCTTTGGTGAGCAGCAGGGAAATCTCAGGTGGGAGCAGTTGTTGTCTTCTGCTGGGCTACAGCGGGCACATCCCAACACTGCATCTCACAGCATAGCTGCTCAGTTGGGTTTATGCTTATTTAGAACTTACCCGTGAGATGACCTAAGGACAGAGGAGGTCCCTGGCTCTGGAGAGATGACCCGTGTTGATGGGGTGCTGGTTTCGGTGATACAAGACAGGAGGCCGCATTGTTTCCCACTCTTCTCCCTTGATTGTCTCTTCCTCCCAGGCCATTTATCCTTCCATTCATGGCCCCAGCGTCAGGTGAGATTTGATCCGGTTTGTCACTTTGCTTTGCAGAACCTTGCCTGGTTAGATTGGCATTCCTAGATTTACAGTCCTGGCCATAAATTAATCAGCAGGCAGATGTGCTGATAGGCAGGAGGTGTCCGTGCCAGGCCAGGCTCTGCAGCTCCACGGGCTCTGCACCATTTGTTTGAGTTCTGGGCCGAGCTGGAGCCTTGGTCCCAAATCAAACACTCTGCAATTGCTTTGCAGCTACAGAAAGTGCAGATTGCTTCACAGCTTTATTACAGGGATGAGTTCAGAGAGCAATAGGCAGGTCCAGATCAAACATTAACGAAGGAAACCAGCTAATTCCCCCGTAAACAAGAGAGAAAACTAACTCTAGGAAACCCTAGCAACCCCGCGGCGCTGGTACCAGCTCCGCCTTGCAAGCCTGGCTTGGAGAGCCCTGCAGGAGCAGCTCTGTGGGGATGGCACGGGTGGCAGCAGGGCTTTGGGAGGCCTGCAGCACCAGGAGCTGCTGGACACCCTGCTGAAGGGGCTATAGGGCACCCTATGAGCGGGTGAACACGGCTCACCCTCATGTATGGGCTTTACCACCCATCTGGGAGGCACTGGAACCACCAGGAATCAACGGGGCTTGGCCAGCCCCAGCAGGTCTCATCCCAGGCCATTTGGCCACATTTCAGATAGATGCAGGGCAGAGGTTTGCACGTATGTGGAGCTGAGCAGGTCCCCCCAGCCCTGGACTGTATTGCAGTGGTGGTGCTGCTCCCTTGGCATTCTTGAGTGTCTTTTATGGTGTTATCCCGGGCAACTGCTCTGTATGGAAGTGGAAGAAGTCCAAAGCGGCACCATTAGTGCACTGAGGAGCAAAGAGCTTGCTCAGCAGTAAAGCTGCAGAGCCGCTGGCAGAGCTCCCTTTCTAATAAGCTTATTTCAGGCAATCTCTGACCAGATCTAGCTTGGATTTCTTCCCCCAACTTTAACCGTATAGTTATTCATTGTCCCGGATAATTGAGCAAATAATGCTGCTTCCCTCATGAACACTGCGTGTCCTCGGGAAGAACAACCCCGAGATAAAAAGCTGACCTAGCAGGGAGTTAATAAAACAATGCAGCTGCCCCCTCCTCCTTGCCACTAGCATCCTTTATGTAAGACGGCCTCAGATGGTCACCACAATTCACAGATAACCCCCAGCTGATAAGCACGCACCTAGCGAGGTGCAAGGCTGGAGAAGTAAAAATGCTCCAACCCTTTCTGCTTGCAAAGCAATCCCGGTCCCGCACAGCTGGCTGGTTTGAGAGCGCGGGGAGGCCGGGTGGGATGGAAGGGGTCCCTGAGCTG
>JAUBOD010000042.1:1246074-1257617 GCA_032353885.1 Nothura maculosa | reverse complement strand
CTTGACACCTCTGAAGGCAAATTGGAATACCTGTATATTCTTTGCAATAGTCCTTAATTCTCAAGGGTGATCTTGACGTTTTGTGGTTGCTTGTCATCTACTGACCTGCTATCCAGACAATACCCATCTTCTAAATGTTTGCCATGCTGTTGGCCCTTAAACAGCCTGTCCTTCTATACCAGAAGTCCTGAATACAGATGAAGGAAAAATACCAGCAGAGAAGCTAAGAAAATTCAGATACTAAAGTAATTCCTCAGATACGGTTAGTGCTGTTATTTTACAGTAGGCTTTGACTGTCAGGCTTGAAATGAAGCAATGCTTGAACAAACCTGTAACTGCAGTGTATACTTTGGCACGACTGATGTATGTCTCCCTTAAAATACACCTATGCAGATCATTTGCTTTCAGTATGTCTTGAGTAGCCCATATTAGGCATCAGAAGCAATGGAAATATGTGGAGTTCTCCCAAATCAGCCCTGGGTAGACTCCCATGCCCTGCTGCTGTGTGTCAGCTACAGCGTTTTGCTGGTACTGTGGGAGCTCTGGCACTGAGTGAATTCGTGCTATGGGAAGCCCCATCCTCGCTTCAGGCTGACAGTTCTGCTACAGCTACAGCCTCCCTTGTGAAAGGCTGCACAGTGCTTTCCTGTCCGTGATGAGGTACCTTCTTAGACTGCTTGGGCTTAAGCTCAAGATAAGCCTATCTAGAGGATTTGTGCTGTCCTGGCTTGTACCTCGCTATTATGCTTCAGCACTTCACATCAGGCTTTCCAGTGGATTAATTAGTAGCTGAGCGATGTAGTCCTTACAATTAGGTGTGATCACAGTCTGCTTGTATAATCATTGTAGCTGGAATCCTGACGTGGCAGGGTGCACTGAGGTAGGTATACTTGTTTCCATCAGTGGATGGTGCTAGAAGATACGTTAGCAATATCTTGCTTTGCTTTCAAAAAGGAGAAGCTTTGTGTGCACGAGCTGGATGAACGGGCTTGTGGAGGGAGGGAGGTTTCTCTGACATGTTAGGCCGAGGCTGCCTCAAGGATGGGACTAGAAGTATCATTGGCTCTTTTCATACTTTTATTCCATTTTAACTTTCCTTTTGTTGGGTTGTTTTTGCCTTGCAATTTTTTTTCTTTTTATTTCACTTGAGTTTTGGTTTTGTTCTCCATTTTCCTGCTCTTTCCCTTCCCTCCTCCCCTGCACTTTTCCGTTTCCCAGATCAGGCTGCAGCTGTGGGACACAGCCGGCCAGGAGAGGTTCCGCAGCCTCATTCCCAGCTACATCCGTGACTCTGCTGTGGCTGTCATTGTCTTTGACATTACAAGTAGGTATTGAGCCTGGGTGTGTGCAGAGGCCTTGCTGTTAACATGTGCCTTTTATACGCTGCAAGTGGTGGTGTTTTCAGAAACGGCTGCTTTCTGGAGGGAGCTAAGATAGGCCCTCTGCCCCAGGACTGTAGGGATTTCATGGATGGATCTGCTTTTACTGAGGGCAAGTAGCTGAGCATCTTACCCATACCCAATAGTAACTGCATTTAATGACATAGAAACTGGGGAATCTCAAAGCTCAAACTGGAAGTGACATGCAGAGGATTGTCAGGTAGGTGAATGGGGTTTATATCTTGTACATCCTTGGTGATGGGTAGCTTTGTAACGCGTTTTATTTATTTATTTTAACTCTGAAATGAAAATTTGCTGAGATGAGAGCTTGTTGTTCATACAAGCCACCAGAAAACCTCTGAAATAGAAGGGAGAAATTCATAATTACCATAAGATATAAAGAATGAACAAACTCGGATGCCTCTTCTGCAACTCTTGACTGGAGAATTTAGGTATAAAATATGATATGAAAATGATTTCTTTATAAGTCCTTGTTATTGCTTCCACTCAATCTTTTCTGTAGTTAAGCTACGGTGTCAGCATGGATTTGTATGCAGGATTTATATCAGTGAGCCAATACCATGTAGACAAAGTCTAAGTAAAAAACATGGCACAGATGAAAAACCTCTGTCCCACTTTTATTTTGCCACAAGTTCCAGATTATAGCGGGTCTTTACAGATCTGGGTTTTACTGCACTTTGATAAACAGAAATGCTTAACAGGTAATTGTGAAATTCTATTACGTTTTTCTTAAGCAGTGAAGGCAAATAATTCAGTGGTTTAGTCCTGTAGCTTAAGGGAAGGAATTCTGGATTGGAACAAAATAAAAATATAAAACTAGTCTGTTTGGGAATTGAGATGTGCACATGATTTATTTTGCAAACAGATCTAGATGAGACAGAGTGTCCAGCAACAAGAGTTGGTGCTTTTTTGTCCCTCTGTCAGGACAGGTAAAGGATGCTGTTTACCCAGACAATTTGAAGAATCCATCAGTCTGGGCTGTTCTTCAAGTTTCCAGACTTTTCAGAAATGATTTAGGGATGACTGATCTCATCATTTCTTGAAATTATCTGAAAAGATCAGACTGCTAATGCATTTCTTATTACTACTCTTTTGCACCTTCTTAGCCAGTGAGAGACTTTTAAATCTCTCAAAACATGCTTGTGGATTTAGTTTTCTATACCATTATAAAGACCTGTATTCATTGACTTTCAGTACTCTAGCTCTTGATTGAGGACCTTCAGCTTACCAGACCAGAGCTGTTCTTAGCAAGGTATCTGGTTTGGGAGGATTGTATTTTTCTCTCCAAAAAACGCCTGTGCAACAACTCTGACTTCTGGAAAACAGAGGCTAAAGGAGCATTGCAGCTGACTCCTGTTCCTGGGTCTCTTCAGGGTGCCTTTGTAGTACCTCCAGAATAGATTTCCCCTGACCCTTCACTGCCAGATCATCAGCTTTTCTCCAGGTCTGTAATATTTGCATTAGTTGCAATTTGATCATGCACGTGACGCTTGCAGCATTTAAACTTCAAGCTTGGTAAACTCTGGGAGAATAGGCTGATCTGATCTGCCTGCACTGGTGTAATATTGTCCACGTGCTAGGAGTTCATTGCCCTGCTTTTTCCTGGGATTCTGAAGAGCCCTCCTCCTTGTTAATAAAATCAAGTTGTCTCCAAAATGAAGAGAACAATTCATAGGAACTAACTGCTGCTGCTATAAGCACTAACTGTACCAAACACTGGTGGCAGCAGCAGTGTGGATATTCCCATGTAGGTACCTGTTGTTTTGAATGTGTTTGTAGCAGGATGCTTTGCAGACATGTGCTCTGCCCAGCTCCTGTTCAAATTGCTCTTCTAAACAAAATAAATATTGGTCCTTCTTAAACAGCTTTCTCCTATACAGCAGCCTCCTGCAAGCTCCCATTTTAACAGATGCTCTAAACATAAAAAGCTGCTGTCCCTCATGGCTGAGTGATTAGCTTTGTGAGAACTTCTTACTTAATTCATATAATCCAGATGGATTATTTTGGGAGCAAATATCCACCCTTGTATGAAACTTGTGGCCACTCGCAATGTTAATAGCAATCTTGCTGTCTGACTGTAGTGCTAGTGCAGCCAGCTGTGTGGAATGACCACTTGGATGAAAATGGCATTGATCCCAATTACTCATTGTTAAAAGCTTTTGTTTAGCATTTGTTGTGGTAACTGGGTGTTTCTCAACCATTTCTGTTTCAAATAACAAGTTCCAGCATTGTGTGGATATAATAATTGTTATTAGTTTAGTGTATGCGCAAGATGTTCATGTGGGTTAGAAGATATGTGAAAGAAAAGAAATAAACTTTCAGACTGTAGAGCTGTCATATAATAGCTCAGTCTGTATTTTGGGCATAGCTCTGGTGTTGGAGATCAAATTGCACCTCTCATACAGATTTTGAAGCCTGTTTCTGATTCTTGCCCTCATCTGAAAGGGGGCACCAGTGCCCTTTGTGTCTCGTGGGGCCCTCAGTTTGCAGCATTTGCTTTTGTTTGCCACAGCTTAAGTTATTGATCGCCTTAATCTTGTGTGAAAGTCCCCATTACCACCTTCCGGATGCTCTTTTGCCATGTGGTGTCTGTGCTGAGGAACTTGCCTGTCTGTCCCGCGGGAATTGCCCTGAGAGCTTGGACCTGAGCCTGCAGGTTGGGAGCGCTTTGGGGGAGCAGGCCTAGTCCCGGGTGAGGAGAGCAGCTCCGTGTTGCTCGTTAGGCAGCACTAGCAGCGCTAATTGGGGTGTAGCTGCACTGCATAGCTCGTAGGGATGAGCTGACCAGGGAAATGGCAGGTTCTCTAGGCAACAAAGTTGGTAATGAAAATGCATTTTCTATAAACTGGCGAGCAGCGAAGCCAGCTTGTGTGCCTCTTGGATGTTGGGAGCTAGTCAACAAGGACAATCTCAGGTTCTCAGCTGGAGCTGCATGCAGGGGATTCTCGAAACGGCCTTTTCTCTAAAGGACAGTTTCCTCCTCTCTTTTCTCTCTCGCTGTCTCTCTGCTCTCCCTGGCCTGGTACCAGCAGGTTCGGCTGCAGCTTTGGGACACAGCAGGCCAGGAGCGGTTCCGCAGCCTCATTCCCAGCTACATCCGCGACTCCACCATTGCTGTGGTAGTCTATGACATTACAAGTGAGTGATGCTTTGGTGTCTCGTTATTTTCAAGTAGTACATGTAAGCAGATCTGGTACATCACAGCCAGTTCTGCAATAATTAACATTAGAAAGAGTTTCATTTTTTTTTCTTCCTTTCTTCCCTTTTTTTTCTGTCTGGGTAGATGTGTAGGTTGTTTTATATGGTGTGGGAAGACTCGGAGAAACACATGGGTTGGAGGCATGGCTGCTTTCATAAGCATTCCTCCTCACTTGTAAGAAACTTGATCCTCAACCTTCTCCATTTATTTTGCCCCTACAGATTTGAATTCTTTCCAGCAAACCTCCAAGTGGATTGATGATGTTCGAACAGAGAGAGGAAGCGATGTCATCATCATGCTGGTGGGGAATAAGACTGATCTGGCAGACAAGAGGTAACGATGGGGAGCTGCTGCTGGAACCAGTAGAAGTGGGGAACTGGCCAACTTGTCTGTCTTCAAAAGAAAGAAGTATAAATAGCTTGTGATGCTCTTTGGATTTCTGATGTGTCTCTGTGCTGTCTTTTTCATAGAGTATCTCTTTTTTTCCTTTTTGTGCTGAAGCCAGAAAGATCTCTTGGAAAAGCAGTGCCTTTTTTTCCACGGTCATATTTACATGACTTTTTCTGCATCTGCAAATCAAAAGTATTATAATAAAGTTTATTCTTTAAGTTTTTATAAAATACAACATGACAGTGTAGTAGTTTGCATCTAGAAGGTTTCCATCTGTGCATAAATTTCCTATTCCATGTAGCATAAATCGATACTATGAAGTGTGAGGGGAAGCTAGATTAGTGATTTCCCCAAGAGATGGGAGAAGTGAATTAAATTCTTAAAGCCACAGAGATTCACTGTCTTGAGATATCAGAGCATTTTAGTTTTAAAACTGTCAGTTGTGCAGACTTAGAAAGTCTCAATATTAGTGAATAGCTTCAGTAACACTTGGCAAAGGAATGATGAGAATTCATTCCAAGGAATGATGAGAATAAGTCACACAATTCCTTACAGCCCTTTGAACTGAATCATTTCAGATAGGCTGGTTATTCTGGCATGGAAACTGTATGGTTTCATCTGTAGAACGTAGGAAGCATTGAAGTAGGGAGAGTTTTTTAACTGTCACAAAAGAAATGATGTAAAAAAGGCAGAAATGGGAAACACCTGGATCTCACAGTTAAGTACTTTTAGCAAATCAAAAGCGTAACCTTTGGCAGTTTGACACGCTTCTGATTGAAGGACAGTCTGGAAAGCCTTGCAGATGGAATCTAAAAGCCTTATCAAAAACTGCACTGATACCCGAGTGGCCAGTTTGTTTCTCGGCACGGTGGGTCCAATAGGGATCTGCATGTTTCCTATCAGGTGCTGTCACATTTTAAATTCTAAACCTTATTTTACTCCTGATATGAAAGTATTGCTTTAAAATGTGCTGTCATCGTTTTTCCCCTGTGGTTTTGGTGTTGATCAAGTGAGAGAGAATATCCAGCATCTTGGGCTACCCAAATTAGTACCACTGTTCTTCATGCTTTGTCTCTGTACAAGCCACACCGTTTGCTTGTAGTTTGGTTTCTCTAGCAGGAAGAGTATAGGTTCTATTCCAGGGTTTGAAAAGGGGGAAAATGAAGTTAGATATTGAATACTGTGTGGTCTTTGTGCTGCCATTCCTTACGGAAATGGGTTTGTCTACCAGCTGGACTTCAGTATTGACAACCATTTGGTTTTCCCCAATTCTAAGTATCCTGTGAAAAGCACTTGAGAATTTTTGGGAAAATGTGGTGCTTGGAGCTTCATAAGTAGGTAAAGGTGTGTAGATGACTTGGCTAAAGAAACCCAGTTGGTAACAATTCCAAGCAGTCTGGTCACTGCTCAAAACCAGCTCATAAAATCATCTGAGCACAATCTAAGAAGCTGTTCTACTGAAGTCAGCTCAGTTATCTTTTATGCCCTCCTGGGAGCAGGGAATAACTACAGCTTCCAAGCTGACCTGCAGAGGAGATTTGAGGCTTTATAATAATTAAAAAAAAAAAAAAAAGAGGTAGGAGGGGAGGAAAGATAGTTGCTGCCTTAGATGGGAGGGGTGCAAGATGGTTTGTCCAGCGTTGCCATAAGAATAAGGCAACTGGAGACTTGTTGGTATCAGTTACATACACTTGTTTGCATCACAGTTGGCAGCAGGCCTTCCTTTTGTATGAATGTTTAAGTGAGAGCAGTCCTGGACTAGCCTGGAATTTAGGGTGCATATTCACCCCCACTGATCTCCACGAGCTCTCACTAAGGGAAGCCTCCTTGTCTTGCCTGGGGATTGGTGCTTTTGAAAGAGATTCATAACAAGCTGAATACAGAGTCTTTTAAGACTGAACCAAACCATGTATCAGTCAGGAGATTGATTGTGTTTTCTGAAATTTAGTAGAGTCTACCAGAAACCGTTTGTACTGCGGTAAAGACCAAATGATGGTGAAAGTTAGGTTCTATCAAACATGGTTGAAGAGTTTAACTGGCAATAGCACTGCTTTTATTTGGCAGGCCCTGCTAAGTTTAGCTTTCCTGCTAATATTACTTCAGTTGGTTGTAGTTTTTTCTACTTTTTTTTCCTTTTGATCGTTTTTTGGACTCTCTGTTTTGGTTTTTCTTTTCTGTGATTTGTTCTCATTACTATAGACAGGTTTCTATAGAGGAGGGTGAGAGAAAAGCCCAAGAACTGACTATGATGTATATTGAAGGCAGTGCTAAAGCAGGATGTAATGTGACACAGGTATGTACAGGGCGCTGAGGAGCGGCGCATTCCCGCAGGCAGCAGCACAGCCCTCGCTCCTGCACTGCTCCTGTTGCTGGAGCCTCTCTGACATCTCTCTGTAATCTCACGTTGTTCCCTCCTGCTGACTCTTGGGAAACTGCTTTTTGCACCAGGTGCAGCTAGTGGGGATTCTTCTTTTCTCTTGAGGGTGCTGTGAATGAGACTCAAATGTTCTACGCAAGCTTCCTCCTGTGCTGACGATCCTTTTATGAATGGGCATAATAGTGGTTTTTCCTGAACTACTAACCTGAGATTGTTTCCTTCCTTTCCGGGATCTAATGAGGAATTTGGGGGTCTTAAAGATCCTGTTGTCCCTGTTTGTACATTGTAGGCTCTTGTAATGGGTGGTGAAGAGGCCCTGTGTTTGAAAAATCTCAGACACAACTGTCTCTAATTGTTCCTGTCCCTCTCTTGTGTCTTTCTGCATTTGTTTGCTCCTTTGTGCAGGCAAATCACTACAGAAGAAGGTGAACAAAGAGCCAAAGAGCTGAATGTGATGTTTATTGAGACCAGTGCGAAGACTGGATACAATGTGAAACAGGTAGATCTCTGTTATGTTTTAAAGATCAGTAAATCTGTACTTCACTGCGCTGTAGTGGGGAGGAGTAAGTTTCTGCTTACGGTTCATGGTCCAGCAGATCTGTTTGACCTGTTGTCTTCCTCAGGTCTTGAAATCCTCCTTGCCTAATGACCAGTGCTGCAGCTAAAGCTAAGCAAACATCTCCTACCTTGAAAGGAAGGAGAATCTAAAACTGGAATTTGCTGAGGGACAGGAATGTCACTATATAATGCAACATGTCAAACATAATTCTGTATATTCCCTTTGCTTTTGTGTACAGTTAATGCAGTGCTCTCTAAAATGAGTGTTGACAGCAGTCAGGCTGATAGCGTGTGCTGATGCACCAGAGTTAGAAATTCCTGATTCCGTTTTCAAGCCTGGTAGGAAAAACATAGAGGCATAGAATAGCTGGGGTTTTCTATTCTGTTTCTACTTCTGCCCATTGCTTCTTGCTGTGAGCTTGGGTTCCCTCCCCTTCCCTTTTAGTTCAGGAAACTTTGTTCTGAAGCATGACACTATTTGGGCAATAAGGCAGCTGTAGGGCTCTGTGATTTGCAGAGAGCTTAACTACTGCTGGTGTCAGGAAGTCACCCAGCTGGGATAGGAGCTGAACAGTTGCAGCTCACCAGTGGGTTCAAAGACCAGCACAGTGGCTTTAGGGGTTATTTCTGTAGGGGAGAGGGAGTGGTTTAAACTCCTATGGAGATAATTGAGTTTAATTTTTGATTCTAGCTTACCTGCATGCCAAATAAAACAACAGTGTTAGTAGTGAGAACTTCCCTGACTGAAAGAGCTGAGAGAAAACATTAGCTGCAGAGCTTTGAGGGTACCTCAGTCGTTTGATTTTTCCCTGCAATACAGTTTTTAAAGGTAGATGATAAGCCCTTGCCAAAGTACTTTGGGAAAGAGCGTTACCATCTGGGTCTAATCAAGTTCCTTCCTCTAGTTTTCCAAGTGAAAAATACAACTTTCTACAGCTCTGTGTACCAGACATTCCTGGCATTATCCATTGGTATTCGCTGCTGCTTTAGTGTCGGCAGGAGGAGCTCTAGGCGCTGCCTTGACAAATGGCACAAAAGTGCTGTCTGTTTCCTATGGGGATAGGATCGGCCTTCCCAGCTCCAGCAAATCATTCGTAGCTTAGATGCAGCCCCCTTGAGCCGGTCATTCTGCTTATAGGTGACATATGCAATGTCTTATATACCATAAACAATAAGCAATATAAGACATAAACAATGTCTTATAAGCAATGCAGCCTTTCTAACAAGCTTTCCACTTGTTGCTTTTCAGCTTTTCCGTCGTGTGGCTGCTGCTTTACCTGGCATGGACAGCACACCAGAGAAGAGCAAAGAAGACAGTATCCTTGCTTTCTTTTCAGCAACTTTCCTCTCCTTGTAGGATTTGGCAATTACCTTGTTGTCAGGTTGGACTTGCCACCTTTTTGGTATGCTGTGTTTATTGGTGTAATGGGGTTTTTGCAGACACGTGGCTGGGATGGCTGGTACAGTGTGGTTACCTGTGCACACAGATTAAGACCCTACTTGCATTTGTAACTGCAAGGGCAAGTTTTGCTTTCTCCCCTTAATCTTGTCTGTTTAAGGACAAAATTTGCATAGTTTCAAGATGCTTTAGAATTTGCCTCTTTTTATACTGCTGTAAGGTAGCCCTGTTTGCTGTCCTGACATACCCAATCCACTGCTTTTACTAATCATCCTCTTCGGACAAGGTATGTGCTGCTCTGCCAGAGCATCTGCACTGGAATGGACAGCTGACAAGTTTTCAGAATGGTAGGAGAGAAGAAATTACTACATTGATTTTAACCAATGGTTGCCACTTGGTTTTATCAGTCTGTTCAGCTCAGTTTTTGGTTTACTTTTTAAATTATTTTCATACCAACTCTAAACAGGCTAAGAAGCCAGATCCATGACTTCTGAGGGTAGTCATCTTCACAGGACAGGGCTGTCATTGAAACCACTGAATACTTTGCATGCTCCATGCACCTTAGTCACAGAGCATGCGGGTGACTGTGACAGCAATTTGCCATATTTTGTCTATTTAAAAGGTTAGATGAATTCTGTAGCATCCATATTTACAAAACAGCTTGTTCTAAATTAACAATTGGCAAAATATGCCAGGCTGAGAGCTGGAGCAGGAGGAGCAGATGCTGTTTGAGGGAGTTCAGCCAGTATCGGAAATGGCAAGTGTAACTGATCCCTCAGTTCTGCCTCTCCCTTAAATCGCTGCTGTTGGCCCTTCTGTATGTTAGAGCCAACAGCATCAAGGCCGTGTTTAAGGTCGTGTTTGGACCTTACATGCCATGGATGGCATGTAAGAGTCTGTACCCTTTTTAATTGGAAGCCTGGCTTCTTGTTGTGTGTAGCCTGGTCTGCCCGTGGCACCAGAGGAGGCCAAGCCCATCCCTTTCCCTATTCTCTGCTCGCCCTCTCTTGAACCAGGTGTCTTCCTTAACTCATCTGCTCCAGTGATTGACATCAAACTAGAGAAACCTCCCGAGCAGCCAGTAACGGAGAGCGGCTGCTCCTGCTAACAGCCCGTCGTGTAGCAGCACATTCCCCACCCGGCCAGTCTCACGGAAGAACATCACTGCTCATTGCCTAGGCAAACCTACTTCGTGGGCTGAAAACAACCTACTAAGCGAGTGAACTCCCTCTTTACTGGTGGGGAGCAGCCCCGGCCGCCCTTCTTACTGCATGGTATGAGCCCCGAGTGCAGAATGAGTGTCCTGTCTTTCAGTTTTATATTTTATGTTGTTGCACTTTGGCACTGGAGTGCCCTTTACACACACTCACTCTCTTTTTCTCTCTCTCCACTTTGAGTCTCTCTGCTGAGGTAAATCTTTTTGTGAATGCAATGAAAAAGCCATCAAGTAAGGGAAAACAAAAGCAAATTTTGGGGGTGGGCTTCCCCCTTCCTCATTGGCTCTTAACTCCTTCCCCGTCCACTCCAGCAGTCTCATTCTGTCCTACATTCCTCCTTCCTCTTTTTAACGGCTACTCCGTTTACCTCGTCACAGTCTGACTTGGCCTTGCCTTTTCTTTGGCGGTGCAGGTGATCTGTTCCTAGGCTTTGCTTCCTGCAGGGCGCACACGGCAATAGTAGCCGCTCAGTTTCTCCTCCCTGCGGATGGTCTTGGCTAACTCGTGCTCACCTTTGAAGGTTTGCCCTACGCTCAGCCCCTCATGTGACACAAAACACTAGAACCTCCCCACCTCTCCTAGCTTGGGGCCTGGTTGCTCCCATTCCCATGGCAGACACATCCCGCAAATCGCTCTCTTCGCCTGGAATTTCTTCCCATCTTCCTGAGGACGTTGGTGCACTGGCTGCGTGGCGGGAGGAGAGGGTGCAGAGGCAGCGTGAGGTTGAGTGGGAAGAGATCCATAGGGCAGTTTCTAGGGACCTCATTCCTCTCCGTTGGCAGCAAACAGCCCCTTGGAAATCCTCGCTACAGCGGCAGTATCTGCCCTGGGCATCACTGGTGCTGTTGGGGCTCCCGTCCTGTCTTCTGTTGCTCCTCACGGAGGCTGGGAGCTTCTCAACCTGCAGCAGATAGTGTCGGTGAGGGCTGCCCGATTCTCATCTAGGTGGCTGCCCAGTGAAATCCTGCTCTGCATCCAGCTCCTTGCCCCCCGCTAGCAGGCC
>JAUBOD010000042.1:1224719-1237386 GCA_032353885.1 Nothura maculosa | reverse complement strand
CGCCGCGCCGCGCCCCGCCGCGCCGCGCCGCCCGCGCGCCCGTGACGTGGCGCCCCGCCATTGGCTGCCGCGCGAGATTTGAGCGCGGGCCGTTAACGGCTGCGCCGCCATCGCAGCGAGCGGCGGGGCGGCAGGTGGGCGGCCTGAGGCGGGAGCGGCCCTGGGCTCCGCCGCGCGCTTAGCGCGGGCCAAGGGCCGGCTCTGAGGGGGCAGGGACCTGTGGGGGCTTCTGGAGAGGCTCCTGGGGCTACCGCGGGAGGCCCCCGCCTCAGCGTTAGGCCGCGCGGCTCCGTCGCGAGGGGCCCCGTGGGTCCCGCGGAGCCTGATCCGTCTCTCCTCGTCCTCAGGGCGGCCGTTTTTGGAAGAGAAAATGGTGAGAGAAGATGACAAGGTGATCCCCGTGCGCGTGGCGCTGCGCTGCCGGCCCCTGGTGCCCAAGGAGACGGGCGAGGGCTGCCAGATGTGCCTGTCCTTCGTGCCGGGGGAGCCGCAGGTGAGGAACCCACTGCCGCGCGTGGAGGGGCAGCCCTGCCCATAGCCGTGTGTGCACAAACCCACGGGTGTCCGTGTGTCTCTGCATGTGCACCCAGAGGTGTCTGTTGATCCCTGTGTAGACACACAGCTCTTTGTCTGTTCCTGCGGCCTTGCAGCCAGCCCTGATCGCTCTCAATCGCTCTCCTCATCTTTACAGGTAATCGTAGGCAACGACAAATCGTTCACGTATGACTACGTGTTCGATCCCTCTGTTGAACAAGAAGAAGTTTTCAACACGGCTGTTGTGCCTCTTATCCGAGGCATCTTCAAAGGTTTGTAAGGAATGAATTCAAATTTTGTTTGAAAGTATTATTTTGTTTTAGTGGGTTTATGTATATATGAAAGAAGACACTGTTCAGTTCTCCATTCTGAGTCCTTTCTTCCTCCAGCTTTGCAGGATTTTAAATTCTCTGCTCTTAGACCCTTATTCCAGCCTGTAGTGAGAAATCTTGCCCCTCTATTACCCGTAGACTTCTGTATGGCTGTCAAAATGATTCAAGTATGTTCACTGGGTCATTTTTGTGTTTAATAAGGCTTTCTTGCCTTTATTAAATACCTCCAAGAACAATGTGATGAGTTGATAAGCATCCTATACTAGAAGGTGTTACTGATGCTGGAGTGGAGTTGGGATGGCAGAGCATCTATAACTGTTCAGTTAAAGCAGCAGCTGTCCTGAAAAAGCTGTAGTAATTCTGCTGTATTTTTTTACTGATATTTTTTCCTTGCACTTTGGTTTGCTTTTCTGTGATATTTTTTCCTTGTTGTCATTACCTGTCACCTGTGCATCAAGACTAAGCGAACTGTTAGCGAGTGGCAGTGCTTTTTGGGGAAGGATACTTTCACTGGAAAGCTGCTTAGTTTGTCAAAGTAGTCTGCTGGATTCTACCTGACTTGCTGATCCAGGTGTTCTTTGTCCTTGTAGGATATAATGCTACTGTCTTAGCCTATGGACAGACAGGATCTGGAAAAACTTACTCCATGGGAGGTACCTACACAGCCTGTCAAGAGCATGAACCTAGTGTGGGGGTCATCCCTCGGGTAATCAAACTGCTATTTAAAGAAAAGGAGCAGAGGCTGGATTGGGAAATTGTCCTCAAAGTCTCCTATTTAGAGGTAAAAGTTGCTTTGTTTTTGTTTTAAAAAATATTACAATGTTATGAATTGCGGGCAAAATGAACCTTAGTGAGACTGCCTCCTTGGTAATAGGAATTTATGAAATGAACACTTAAGATTAAGGTCTGCACAATGTGAATTCTGAGGGCTGTTTACCTCTCACCGAGGGTAAAATGGTAAAATGCAGTTATCCCTGGCCTGAGTCTTGTTGTATATCATTCTTTATGTAAGCTGTGCTCTTGCAAGGCTGCTAATTCTGAGCTGCTATTTGATATTTTCAGATCTACAATGAAGATATTCTAGACCTGCTGTGCTCATCTAGAGAACGGTCTTCTCAAATCAGTATCAGGGAAGATCCTAAGGAAGGAATAAAGGTGTGTTGTCCCATTAGAAATGGATATGTAACGGATACATAATCAGTGTGGATAGAGACAAGTGTTTGGATAAAACAATTGTCCTGGGTGCTAAGGACTGTTTGCACACTGCCTCCTGTATAACCATATATATGTCACCATAATAGATATATCAAAACTGACCTGTTGCTGAGCATTTAGCTTTCTCCAAAAGCAACACCAGCGGCATTAGATGTTCAAGACAAAGCCCTTTCTTTCTGCCTGTGACTGGCACAACTGTCAGCCGCAGCCCGGTGCTGTGCAGGGCCAGGGGATGTCACAGGCTGCTGTGGGTTTCTCCAGGGAATCCTGAGGAACCGTTTCCATCCCAGTGCCCAGCTGGCTCTCAGGCAGAAGAGCTTGATGTGTGTGCAGGAGAGACGGGGTGATTTCAAGATACTGCTGGGAAGCTTGGAACAAACTGTTACTAGAGGATCTGCACTCCAGCAGCCCTCTCCCTTGAAGTGAGGCTCCAGTTTGTGTGACTATTTTTCATAGGCTTCACTTCATCAACTGTAGTCAGATGAGAGAATTCCTGTGACGTGGTAAATTAGAGGTGAACACAATAAAAGGATAAATGCTGCTTTCTTTTTGGATGCAGATTATAGGGTTAACAGAGAGAAACGTTGCCTGTGCCCAGGATACTGTGTTCTGCCTAGAGCAAGGAAACAATTCCAGAAAGGTGGCCTCCACAGCAATGAACTCCCAGTCTTCCCGCTCACATGCCATCTTTACCATTTCAGTTGATCAGAAGAAGAAAAGTGACAAGTAAGTGTGGCAACACAGCTACTCCTAGCAGTAGTTATAAGTTGGATTTAGTGCAGACTTCATAGTCTGTTACTCTCCTAGTTTTGGGTGAACTTGTTTGACCTGCAGTTGAGGTAGCTGCTTTATTTGTCTGTCTTTGTAAGCCCTACTTTTCATCTCAATAGCTCAACTATACAAACTGCCACCCTGAACTGCTCTGTGCTTGGTTGCATGTTGACCTGAGAGAGTAAGAGAGTCAATTTCTGCCCTAGGAACAGCATTTTGCACTCCAAGCTACACCTGGTTGATCTTGCTGGATCTGAAAGACAAAAGAAGACCAAGGCTGAGGGAGACAGATTCAAAGAAGGTCAGTAAGCAGAGGACAGGCATCACTTGTGTTTTTTACTGCTCTTGAGTCTCTAAATTGAATCTTAGTCAGGAGAAGCCAAACTGTCTCTTAAGTAAAATGCATTTTTTACCCTTCTGTGATTTTTTTAAATAAAAGGCCAGTAAATAAGCACTTTCTGGCTCTTGAGTTAGCTTTGCTCATTGTCATCTGTCTGTGTGCAGGAATCAACATTAACAGAGGTCTTCTCTGCCTGGGGAATGTAATCAGTGCTCTTGGTGATGAGAATAAAAAGGGTGGCTTTGTCCCCTATAGAGACTCAAAGTTAACGAGACTGCTGCAAGGTAAGAACTAGATGATGATAAAGTCTAAGCCTGTAGATGCATTTTAAATAACCAGCTATTAAAAAAATACTGGAAGCCATTGCAGTAGCGAGAACACCTGCAGAAGAACCAGTAGTCAGGGGCTGGCAGAGTACATGGCTGCGGGCGCAGACCAAATTGCTGCTAGGGCCAGGCTTTTATGTTCCTTTTTGTCAACAAGGGCTGGCTCCTCCCCTGCAGCAGCTACCCAAGGTTAGCACAGCTGAGATAAGGAGCTCTAGTAGATTTGAGAGGCCATAGAACAAGTGGAGCCTTACCCATGAGTCAGAACCTGTGCCTGACACAACAGCCTTCTGTTGTGAGCCCTCCTTGCTGTTCCCAGGTCTGCCCGTGCAGCAGGGTGTGCAAGTCCTTCCTCAAACCCATCCCATTTAACCCCTTGTGAAACTTGTCTCTGCATGTTCCAGCCCTCTCTCGCCCGACTTGCAGTCAGTCATGCAGCCATACGGCTTCATCCTGAAATGGGAGCTTGTTGCTGAAAATCCTTTAGGAGAGAAAGGAGGGAAAGAACCTGAAAATATTATGTCAGAAGTTGCACTGTCACTGTGTGGAGTATATGTTTCAGAGGCTTTGGATGTGAAATCACCAGTGCGTACAGCTGAAACAATTCTGGGACTTTGCTGTGCTAAGAATGCTCTGTAGTACTTGCTGGACAGGGTGCAAAGTACATGACAATGATGGAAAATAACAGCTAGATTTCTTTTGTCTATTATATGGCAATGCCCTCACGCTAGCTTATGTATCTGAATGCCTTACTAGGTCTTTCTTGCTGTCCCTCAAAGCATCAATTATTTCCCATTTTCAGATTCTCTGGGAGGTAACAGCCACACTCTTATGATTGCTTGTGTAAGCCCAGCAGATTCCAATCTAGAAGAAACTTTAAATACTCTACGTTATGCTGACAGGGCGAGAAAAATAAAAAATAAGCCAATCATCAACGTGGATCCTCAGACAGCTGAGTTGCATCATCTAAAGCAGCAGGTACTTGGTCCTTTCCTCATGTGATAAGAGTAATGTTAGTGAGCTCATTAAAGAGCAAGCAAATAGAGGGTGTCTAGCTGCTGAATGCATGGAAACTGTGCAGTATGTGTTTCTCTGTCTCTTGAGGTGGCTGAGTAAGTGCTATAAAGGGACTTGAATTCTGCAGCAGTCCCTGAGGCCATTAAAAATGGTAGTGTTAGTGCAGTCAGTGTTTTCCTTCTGGTGAGTGTATCATTGCCTGCTCATTAGCCTACAGGAGGAGGGAGCTGCTTCCAAAGCAAATTTCTTTGGGTATCATAATAAAGATATTTGATCTCTTCGCAGAAAGCAGTAAAAGGCCAGATGGCATGTTAAGACTAAGCATGTAATAGTAATTCATTCAACTGTCTAGTTCCTGTATGAAAAAGACTCACAAGCAGTAACTGTTTTTTTTCTAGGTACAGCAGCTACAAGTGTTACTGCTGCAGGCCCATGGAGGGACCCTCCCAGTGTCTATCAAGTAAGCTCTGTAGATTTGTGCTCAGTAAAACTCTTACACATCATACACTACCAAAAGCTAGGGAGCTAGAGCTGCTTTGCTATAGGATGAAGTTTATTTTTTATTTTATATTTTCTTCCTTTCTCTGGCTGTGCTTACAGAAATTCCATACATCTACAGCTTGTTTATTTTTGTAGCCAGCCTGCAAAAATCAATTGCAGGAAATTTGAAAGGACATTGGTATCTGTTTCTTAGACCCTTCCCCAGCTCTTCTGTTCCACTGCATGCCTCAGTCTCCATAGTGTGCATGGATGTTGTCTTTGGATGATATCTCCAAACCCAAATAAATGCAGTTTCCAGACCTGTTGTTGTTTATAGCATTGCTGGAAATAGAATTGGAAATGGCTGCTCTTGGTATACTGCATTGTTTAGCATTTTTTTTAATATTAGACTTCCTCTAGTTATTTTTTCCACTGCTGCAAACTATATTAATTGCAAATTATTTAGGAAATTTGGAGGTAATTTCAATGCTGTCACAAAACACTAGCAAAGCCATTGTCACAACCAAGCTGCTCCTTGATATTGCAGCAGTTTGGCACCGTCAGAGAATCTGCAGTCCTTGATGGAGAAGAATCAGTTGCTAATGGAAGAGAATGAAAAGCTGAGCAGAGGGCTGAGTGAGGCGGCTGGTCAGACAGCGCAGATGTTGGAAAGAATCATTCTGGTAATTGAGAAGAGTTTAAGTTGCATGGCTTTCCCCCTAGCTGACAAGCTGTCACTAACAACTCCAGTGCTAATGACATAGTAGGAATCTCTTTAATGTTACTTTCATGATTGTCTGAAATATCCAACCTGTCAGGTTGTCAGAACTAAAAGTCTTCTGAAGCCTTTCAGAGTCTGTAGGTCTGGTGACTTCAGGAGGAAGAAGAGACCTAAGTCATTCCTTAGCTTAAATGATTTAAATACCAGAACTTGTGCATGTGCAGAGCACTCTCTATTTTTGATTCTTTGCAGTGTATGTTGTCATTTTTAACCTGTCTTCCTAACAAAAAAAAAAAGTTATTAAATCTAAACAAACTATTGGAAGGGGATCATGCAAGATGTTTTGGTCCATAGATTTACTGTGGAATAACAATATTATCTTTTGCTGCAAATAAGTTCTGTCTTCCATATTCTTGTTTTTAATCTCTCTTTTCCTGCAATTCAGTATAATTCTGACTTCTCTTAGACAGAACAAGAAAACGAGAAGATGAATACCAAATTAGAGCAACTTCAGCAACATGCTGTGTAAGTCTCTTTCCACATGCTGTCTGTGCTGAGGAAATGCCTTCAGCATTGAAAGTTTTTGCTGGGATGAACTGGATACAGGCAACTTGTGTCCACTCCTTCAGAACTTGTTTGTGTATGGGGTGGAGAAGGCTGTTAATATATTGACAAGTGTGGCACAAACTTGCCACGTCAGACTGGAGAATTCACTCCCAGGTCTGCGTTTCAGGTGCAAGCTTGATCTGCAGAAGCTGGTAGAGACTGTGGAAGACCAGGAACTGAAAGAAAATGTAGAGGTGATTCGTGATCTGCAGGAAATGTTGGTTCAGTTGCAGGTAAGCATGTATCCAAAGGAAAAAGTGTGCCAAATGAGCTCAGCAATGAAACCCAGGGTTCTTCTGCCAATCTGATGAGCGAGATTCCACTCAGCAGAAATCTTGCTTAAGGACCCCAGGTATTGCAAATAATGACTTTTGAGGTCTGTTTTAAAACAAGCTGTCCTGCTGCGTTTTCAATGATACAGAAAAGCCACTTGTGCTTGAGTGGCTGCACATGGAGAGGATAAAGGAGTCTCTGTAAGAGAAGTCTGTGTTGGCAGATTAGGAAGGGTTTACAGTCTTAAAATCTAGAAACTGAGTGTTAAACTCGATTCTTTTTTTAACAATCAGTCTTAATTGCAGAGACATGGAGTTTAATAGAAGTTGCCAAATCTTTGTCTGTTGAAGAACTTCTCAGTTCTCCCTTGCTAGACGTTTTCCCTGTCCCTAGGCTCCTTTACCCTCATGAGGAACTTGCTGGCAGTGCTGGAGCCTCGGGGGGTTATAGAGAATGCCTTGGCCAGCTAGTCTGGGAGGAGTCTACCCACTGCTAGAGCAGGAAGATGGGTGGTCTCTTCCCATGGGCAGCTTTCCAGACAGAGAAGAAAACTCAGGCTTTGTCATGTACCAGCAGTTTCCTTTTAGCTTCATCTTTTCTGTCTTTCACTTTATGCCAAAGTTTTTTCTGTTTGTTCTGTACAGAGTGAAAGTGCTGCCGTGGTGGAAGCTGCTGCAGAGGTGGCACACGCTGATCAGGATGCTTCACCTGTAAGTGAGGGGAGTCCAATGGCATAGACCTTACCAACGAGGCTGATATATCCTGTGTCATTCCTCCATCCTTGCCTATTTACCAAACATTGGGATTAGAAATGTCTCACTCTAGTGTACTGCTTTTCTATACCCTTCTTTAATTAAAGATCAATAAGCTGTGTTTGTTTCTGAAATTGTAATTCTCTTAATGTAAAAAATGCATATGTGTTCTGCAGAGACATAGTTTGAGACCTTCAGGTCTGACCTCTAGCTCATGGCTATGTCTCTTCCAGCAAGCAGAAGTGGGCCAGGGTACCAAGAGATCCTCAGATGACTTCACCACTCAACATGCCCTCCGTCAAGCACAGATGTCCAAAGAGCTGACAGAACTGAATAAAGCCCTGGCTCTAAAAGAGGCTCTTGCCAAAAAAATGACACAGAATGATAATCAACTGGAGCCAATTCAGTCTCAATACCAGGTAAACTCATTCCAAAATGGCTCTTATAAGGATCTGTTTAATTTCTTTTTCATGATTAAAGCAGTCACTGCATTGCTGAAGAGGCAAACAGAGAGAAATCTGCCCTCTAACAAGCATGTGTTTGATTCTGCCAGTTAACTGAAGTTGGGTCACTCACTGCCTAGTTGGGCCCAGAACAGATTAGGGGACATGTTAACAACAAGTGTCATGGAGGGAGGGAGAGGAAAAACATTCCTGGCTGTGTACAGACAATTTTGCTGCCAGAAGATGGTCTTTCTCTTGAAATAAGCCAGTCGTTACTGGCTGTTATATGTGAAACTTAACATTTTTTTACTCACACTTGCTTGGCCACGCCAAACCATAATGAAAATAACTCGTTGTTACCTTCCGTCATTCAGCCATCTGATCCAGCCTTCCTTATTTATGTGCTGGGATCTGCTATCTCTTTTGAGCAGAGTTGAATAGCATTTCAAAGGTCTTATTTGGAAGCTTTCTTCTCCTGTCCTTTCCAGACTAATATCAAGGACTTGGAATTGGAGGTTAGCAGTTTGCAGAAAGAAAAGGAAGAGCTGATCGCCGCTCTGCAAATAGCAAAGAAGGACGCCAACCAAGCCAAGTAAGAGGGACTACATGAGCTACAGGGCTAGTAGCACTAAACCTGTGGTGATTTATTTACCTATGAAAATTCATTGTCTTACCCTTACTTCACCTATTTGGAATAGTTCTTATTTTGATGCAAATCAGATTGAGAACACTGCACCACTGATCCAGGCAGTGATGTTCTAGTGAATATTTGTTTCCTTCTTCATAAGGAGCCTTTAAATTTTGAGAACTTGCTGAAGAGTGACAGTATTTAGGGGTCTATTTAAAACATAATTTCTTTACAGACTGAGCGAACGGCGCCGGAAAAGACTTCAGGAGTTGGAAGGGCAAATTAACGAACTGAAGAAGAAGCTGAACGAGCAGTCAAAGCTTTTAAAGCTGAAGGAATCTACAGAACATACAGTCCTAAAACTGAACCAGGAGATCAGGGTAAATATCCTGGCATGCAGATTTCAGACTACTTCTAGTGTACACAGAAAAACTTCCAAATGGAAGGTCCTGACATTTTCTGATTTTTTTTAGATTGAGAACACCATATATATCTACCATATATACACATGCGCATATGTACATATATACACACACACACACACACACACACACACACACACACACACGCGCGCGCGCGCACACATATAAAATGTTGAAAGTATCCAGAACATAAATACTGCACATTTTGCACATTTTTCCTAGCTCTCTTTATTTTTCAGGAAATGAAAAACCAACGGGTACAGCTGATGCGCCAAATGAAAGAAGATGCGGAGAAATTTAGGCAGTGGAAACAGCAGAAGGACAAGGAAGTGATCCAGTTGAAAGAACGGGTGAGCAAACAATAAGTCCCCAAGTTTCTCTCTGAAGAGTGGAGCGGTTCATTGGGGTTTGCTGCACGGCTTTATGTGGCTTAACACACATCTGAGAAACACGTGAGGATTTCTTTGAAGTTAACAAAGCACCGGTTCATATGGCTGCCACCTTTCACAAGTTGTCATAAATGGTCTTGTTTATATCTGGAGCTTTTTAACACTATCCATGCTGTCATCGTTCAGATCTGAAGCAGGAGGCAAAAATATTAATGATATTTAAAAATATTTAAGTATTTAAAGTTGTAGGAGGGATTGGACTTAGTTACTAAAGTTACGTCTAACATATTTCCCTGCAGGATCGCAAGAGGCAGTATGAGCTGCTTAAGCTGGAGCGAGACTTCCAGAAACAAGCTAACGTTCTCCGCCGCAAAACGGAAGAGGTGAGGGGCCAGCATGGACCAGACAGGTCTGCAAAACGTGGTTGGAGGCTGTAGCAGAGTTTGCAGAAGTGTCTTAAAAGCAGCTTGGAGGTCTGGAAATGGTTGTATTTGCTTCTGTAGAAAACACTGCTTCCAGTAGCCTTTGAGGGATTCTGTCTATTATGGATACCTGAGCTAGCAAATAGAAAATAAGTTCAGATTTGTTAGATCGCACTTCAAATGTATTTCAGGGTGACTGTGGAGAAGACATGTATCTGCCCCCATTTTTTGGGAATGTTTTCTTCTGCCGTTATGCCATTTTGATTTCTAATCAGATTCATGAACTTGGACTTTAGACTCACTGTCTGTCAGCAGATTGTACTGTGGATGTCTTGTAGATTTTTTTGGCTGTCCCGGGGTTCCTGGGTGAGGTGACTACTGCTCAGCTCTTACATAAACCTTTTTGCAGGCAGCAGCCGCTAACAAGCGCCTGAAGGACGCGCTGCAGAAGCAGCGAGAGGCCGCGGACAAGCGGAAGGAGACTCAAAATCGGGGAATGGAAGGAGTTGCTGCACGGGTGAAGGTGGGTAGCAGGGCACTGGGCAACCCTACAAGCAGTAGGTAAACACAGTGTAATGAACTCGTCAGGCATCACGGAGGGTTGACAGCTGGAAATCAAAGGGAAAGAATGAGTTGTTTATTGCTATGAAGGGAGGCAGTTTTAACATTCCACGTAGCTGTGAAGGCATTTTGGAGAAGGAGCCTGTCCCAAGTTAAGACTATAATGAACCACTCTGCTGTTCTCCATCCAGAACTGGCTTGCGAATGAAGTAGAGGTCCTTGTTAGCACTGAGGAAGCTCGACGGCACCTTAATGACCTTCTGGAGGACAGAAAGATCTTGGCACAGGAGCTGCTTCAGCTTAAAGAGAGGAAAGAAGCCGGGGAGAACCCACCACCAAAGCTCAGGGTAAGAGGGGGAACTGCCACGTCCTCTCTCCCAGCCACTGGCTGTTCAAGTGCTGTAATGCAGTCTCAGTCACTGCTCTTTGATTCTGTCTCCCAGAAAAGGGAGTTCATCTCATGGCGTTTCTTCAACCATTGTTTAATTCTGTCTATTCCTGTGATTCTTTAGAGACGGACCTACTCTATAACAGATTTGCAGGCATCAGAGATTGATGTCTCCTTATCAAAGGAGATAGAGAGCCTGGAAACTGAGATGGAGCTAAGGTAAGCCCCTACTAGAAAGCTCATGTGCAGCTTGCACCTTATCTTTACTTTGTAGCCGTTTTGCGAAACAGAAGACAAATGCAAGTTGTTAATAAAGTTAGCATAAAAAAATGAAGTAAAACCGTGTGGTTTTCCTTCCCTGAAATTTCTCAAAATATGGTGAGTTGGGGATACTTCTCTAGCAACGTTAGTTTTGCCTACGTTAGTTGTCTGTGAGCATCCTCCAGTGGGGTGAACGTGGTGCTCGTGTGGTATTTTTGTTTGTCAGAAGTGTAGAAGGGCGACTGCCTGGTGTACAGCTGGGGCAGCAGCTCAGGTTGTCTTTGCATGTGTGTTTCCAAAGGAGCGCTCAGATAGCAGATCTGCAGCAGAAACTCCTGGATGCAGACAACAATGATCGTGCGAAACAGCGCTGGGACAACATTGCAACGATTCTAGAAGCTAAATGTGCTTTGAAGTATCTCCTTGGAGAGGTAAATTCAGAGTCTTCCAACTTTTATTACTAAAACCTTGATCTTCTGAGCACAGAATGAAGGAAAATGAGTAATGAGCTGAGAGCAGGGATGAATTCAGGTGAAACAGTGTCTTACTGGATGAGGTCAACTTCCTTCAGTTTCTGATTAAAATGTTCTCCTCTACCCTAGATCATGTTAGGGGGTAAAGTTTGAAAAGAACAAGGAATAGGGAAGCCTGGTAGATGCTGGTTTGAGGGTGTCCATTAAAGCTTCTCTTGTAGGAGCCTGCATGGGAACAGTAAATGCAGAGAGACAAATTTCAGAAGCAGGAGAATATGGAAAAAGTGCCTAAAATACATCCAGAACAAGTTGACAGTCTGTATAAAAGCAAAGGGAATATTTCCTGGGTCAGAATAGGGAATACTGGGGTGGTTATTGGGATGAGAGAAGCTAGAATGGGACTGGAAGTAGAAAAAGAGGGATAAAAAAAAGGCTAATAAAGAATTAAAGCAGAGCAACCTAATGACAAAATCACATGACAGTCCAAGGTACTTAGAAACTAAAGGAAAAGAATGAATGAAGAAATATGGGGGGCATTCAGTGGGTTTCTTGTGATTCTCACATCTCAAGTGCAGCAGGAAAGGACGGCAATTTCAGAACTGTTTGCAAGGCTTCCTGTAACCCCCTCTGTGTGTGTGTCCACACTAGCTGTCACGGCTGAACTTCTTGTCTGTTGCTGATCTCCTTCATAAGCAGACTCTATTTTACTCTGATTGAAGCATTTCTGACTTTAAAACCTGGCAAAGTGTGGAGCTTGCTGACCCAAGCAACCTTCTTGCTGTTTTCTTCCAGCTGGTCTCCTCCAAAGTGCAGGAAAGCAAGCTGGAGAGCAGCCTTCAGCAGAAGAAGGCAAGCTGTTCAGACATACAGAAGATGCTGATGGAAGAGCGAAACCACGTAACAGAGCTGGAGGCTGAGTACCAAAATCAGCTCTTGTTGCGGGAGCAGCAGCACCAGGAAAAGGTAAAACATGTTACAGAGCCTGGGAGCTTCTGTGCCAGGCTCTGTTCCAAGACACTGTTCCAAGACACTGTTCTGTGTCTTGGAACTCCTGCTGGAGAGCAGCTCTGCAGAGAGGGCCCTGGGAGTCCGGGTGGACACGGAATTACCTGTGAGGCAGCAGTGCCCTCGTGGCCAAGAAGGCTGATGGGCTCCTTCTTCACATTGCTTTAAAAAAATTGCTTTCTGCCAAACCTGCCAGATACTTAGAGCAGAGACAAATAAATGTGAATTCTTTGTTATCACGTTTGCAGGTTCTGTACCTGCTCAGCCAATTGCAGCAAAAAGAAGCAGAAGAGAAGAAATTGGAAGAG
>JAUBOD010000042.1:1172700-1186027 GCA_032353885.1 Nothura maculosa | reverse complement strand
TAGGGGAAGTCAGGTGAATTGGCTCAAATTCCTATCTTTTCTCCCAACAATTAAAAGGTGCTACTTAGCTTCCTTCACTAGCCTTCTCATTCTTGTACTCACTGACACTGTCCCACATTTGCTGTATTGCTGCTCTGTAGTGCCAAGATACATTCTTCAAAAATACTAGGAAATAAGCAATGGTGAAACGTTACTGAAAAAGAACTTGTCTGGCAGTTACAGTAACTAATCGTAACATGAAATCACAGAGAATGAATCACACAAAGCATTAGAAACATTTAACTGGGTCTTGATTTGAACTGTTGCTGAAGCTCAAGGTTGAACCTGAAGTTTATGTCAAAGATTTCTGAAGTTGACCCGAAATAGGAGAGAAACTACTGGCTCCTGATTGGGAACCTTAGTGAAACGCACATGCTGCTTTGAACAGCTTTATTTTCACTACCCACCCTCACGTACTGCTGCACTAGGTGCAAGGAGCCCGGTCCTGCTCTGCTCCAACCCAGCCGCAACTCTTACCAGTTAAGGGATGAGAACTGCAGTGGGAGGAAGGCAGCAGCTGCTGAAGAGGGAAGAGAGCAGGCAGTGCAGGAAGAGAGGCAGGAACAGGGATCCAGACACAGCTCCCACAGCCTGAGACCCAGGGCTCACAGCTTCCCTCAGTTCCCCCCCAAAGCCAACACAAGCCAGCAGGAATAGGCAAATGAAGCTGACAAATGGTTTGTGGTCCAAGACCAACCCCACTTCTAGCTATAACTGAATAAGCTTCTTGATTCGCTCCCCGAAAGGTTAGTTAAATCTAGTACATGCTTGGTGGTAGAGGCTCAGATTGCTTTTTTTTCCAGGCTCTATTCCTGGTACTTAGAAGTCTAAAGTTTATCATCGCTATCTACTGTTCAGAGTGGGCATGGGAAAGAGAAAAGCCTGTGCACAGAAATTCACAGGCTATGCTTGACATTAAAGATGACCTAATATCCTAACTCTGAATTTCCCAACTAAATAAACCTGAAACAAGAAATAAATTCCATCAGCAAGCAACAGGGACAAAAGCAAATGCCTTAGTTTTCAAAGCTGCCAAAGGACATACTGAGAATTAGTGAGTCATTATATGTGAATCAGTAACGATCTGCAGCTGCATCTTGTGGGGCTTTGTCACCATGCACGGGAGGGTTTGTTGAGTTAATATGGAATTAAACAGATTATTAGAAAGGTTAGATTTTGCAAGGGTACTTCTTGCCTGATTCATTTCTTTACAATGATTTCTAAAACACGTCTCCTAAAGGCCATTCTCAATCTCTGGTTGAACAGAAGGAAGCTTTAAAGCCTATATAATGTAATAGCCATTAACAAAGAATCGTGATTTCACCACCTCAGAAACAAACCTTGAGAACTACTGCTTATAAAGCTAAAAACAATAACGGCAAATATCATACTTGAAAGTCAGCAGAAATGTACACTGGAGACGGCCTGAGCTTCTGCTTTTTTCAAGATAATTTTTTCAAGACATACACCTAAAAATCCTGAAATGTTTGCTCATATTCCACAGAACAATTTTAACTGAATTCCAATTCACAGCACATTATCATTGAGTATCTCTGGAATAAAAATCATCCTAATGTCTCAACAGGGAAAACAACTAAGCCAAAATGATTGTGCAAGTCTTGAATTTACTTCACTGCTCTGCAGTGCCCTTTGGAAAAACCAGTCAAATAAACATAATGCCACTGCTGGTTACTGAGCACTCACAATTCTTTCTGCATTTGCTACTTTGTTCTAATACAAGAACCATGAATCTCTTTTTTGACTTTCAGGAAGATTAGTTTGTATAACAGCTCTGAAAGCTGAATTCCAGATTACTTAACACTAAGACAGCTTAAAACAATTATATTTTACTATTTATAGTTATAACAAAATAAAACACTAAAGACTTCTAAACAAAGTAAAAGCAGTTTGCATTTTAAGAATATACCCCAAGAAGTATTCTCGAGTAATTCAACATTATGCTAATGGAATATGTTTAATCATGTTAACCATATTAAAACAGGCAATATTTTCCACTGACAGTCTCGTACTACAAAAGCCCCTAAGAAAAACAGAACAGCTTCATGACTCGACTTCCAGAAACAATTGCAGCACACAGCGCTTGTGCCTGACCTCACTTCCTGACATAGTGAAAACGCAGAGTCTCTGCAAGTCTGAAACATTGGCCTTCCCTTTTCTCCAGCCCAAATTCTTCTAACCCAGCGCTGTGGTCATCCTGGATGCCGTCCAGCTGCCAAGGATTCTCACTGAGCTCAGTGTTCACGGATTCCTGCCGACTCCCATCTGAAGTCAGTGTCTCAACTGGTAGAGCAGAGCTCTGCTTAACATACCAAAATGCTTCTGCACTCCCTGTACAGCAGGAACAAAACAAAGGTGGGAAACTGAAGTCTGTGTGATACCACATATTGGTACTTTAGGTTGGGAAAATTTCATTTGTTTTCCATGAGTTGCATTAGAACTAAAATCTGAAATTATCTTTACTTCGATCAAAAAGTCAAATATATATACAACTGTACTGTACAAAATGTAGTCATTAACTTTTACTCAAATTAACAGTATCAATGCTTACTATTACATCCATAAAATATCACTTTTGCCAATTTTCCATTTTCCTGCTTGTCTCATTCAATTCAAATAATGAAGCTGTCTCACTCAATTCATAATCTTATCTGCTTGAATGACAATGCAGAAACAACTTCAAAGTCTTAAAAATAGCTCTAATAAAAGGTTACATCTGGAATTACTCATTTTCTTTATAAATGTTCTGCTTCCTTTTTATTGAAAACCTTGGGACAGTTACTAGTAAAGGCCACAACACATCAACAATTTTCACAGTTTCACCGGGTAAGGATGTGCTCGAACCGATGCAGCTCTGCAGTTAGTCTGTCCTAAGCCTGAGGCTGGACTAGGCAACCTCCAGGGATGGCTTCCAGCCTATTTTTTTCCATGATTCTGCTGCTATTTGTGAATGATACTGAAGTGCAGTGCAGAGGAACCTCGGCAGACAGTAAGTAATGATCATCAGTGTAACATGCAGGCAGCATTTGAACTGTGCTTCATTAAACATTTGGGGAAACAAGGCTGAAATACTGAACTGCTGCACTAAGACCTCATCAGAGAAAGAAATTCAGCACAAATCTTCCATATTACCAAATTAACTCCCATATTACAATATTCTTTTTTTTTCCTCCCACATTCTACATTATTTTCAACACTGAAAAACAAATCTTCAAATCAGCAAAGCACAAGTCTCAAGAAAGCAAACACAACCTACCCAATCAGGTTGATTTCATTATTCAGTTCACGTAAACGAACTAACAAAAAGCTATAAAACTACACAGAAGCTATCACAATAACTACATTTCTAGCATAAGTACTGGATTTGACGTGAGAAAACTCCTGTTTCTGGCAGCTTATAACTTAAATGGATCAAGACTTTTTTTCTCCCCCTTTTTAAATACAGTATGCTTAACTTAGAAAGAACAATGTGTCCGGGACTGAAGAGGAAGTCTAGTGGAGAGCTAGAAATCTAAGTTCGACTTCCTGATTTCTAGGTTCAGTGCCTTTCCCAGCTTTCCAGCCTGAAAATAAACTTATATTTATCACAGGAAGTAAACCATTACAATGTTTTTATTTATTAAGCATTGTATTAAGAACTAAAGCTTTAGTTAGACTTTTACCTTGCAAATCAAGTTAGGAAATGGGTCCTGCAATGTTGAAATATTTTAAATCTGAACTGCAAATAAAAGGTACAGTTTAAAAGAATTATAGACAAAGCTTTTTTTTTTTTTTTTATCTAATCTCTTCCAGGTCTCAACCAGTGACTGGATGTTATTACTAAAGCACTTAGCTGTTCAGCCACAGGAGAGAAGAGAAAGCAACTCTGTCACCTGGTTAGGTCACCAGAAGGTTTCCTGTATTTTAAGGTGCCACCTCACCAATACGGGAACGTTAAATGTGCTCTCCGGGATCACAAACCCACAGGAACCAGGACAACACTGCACCTGGCTGCCAAAAAGTCGATAAAATTGAGGAGGGAAGTAGAGCTGGAAGTCAGTATTGATTTGCAGCTGCTTGGAGTTTTTCTTAGATTTAGCATTGTACCTAAAAACTGAATAAAATGCATGAAAATACAGAATTACACGTGGTGTCAAAACTTTGAATGAGCATTTTGGAACGTTTATGAATATCTCAGTTCCTGGAGCAAAGTTAATGACTCTTTCTGAGGAGAAAATAATCTTGTTTAAGAAGGGAGTTTTTGTTTGTTCAGTGTAAGCTTTATTTTTTTTTCTCTTTCCTTTTCCTCCTCTAAACTGAGTCTCATCCTTCCAGACTAGAAATCTATGCTGTATCCAACTTGCAAATAGGAAACATTTAGGAAAAAAAAGATACAAGATACCCTTCTTCCACCCTTGTTTTTCAAATAAACAGTATTAACAGGGTGTTTAAGATATCATCCCACTCCTAAAATAGCTCTCCTCCGCCACAGGACCACACATGAGACTTTCTAGGTGGATTGGTTACTTTCAGCAAGATTAAGGGAGTGAGAAACTTCACAGAATCAGACTTAACAGGAGCTCAGTTACAATTTTAGCTCTGAAGAGACCACCATCACTCCATAACAGTCATCTGTTCAAAACTAAATGCATGTTTTGATTAACATGTTGCAAGTAATTTATAATGATACCCCAGTGAATAGATCTGCACCATCTTATAGGAAGTTTGGCCTCTAGCCAGAAAGGCACCACAACTTTGATACTGAAAATGTTCTTCATGACTTACCCAACAAGCATGCACAGTCCGAGGTTTACAATACAGCTGTGAAAAACTCAATGTAGAGTTGAGCTAGGAAAGGTCTAAAGGAGGAAGGAAAAATCCCAGCCCCCTCATCCTTACGGTCCTGTGATTTCACGGCTTTGCATTAAATGTTCTTCCAGAAATTCTTCCTTTAAAATGTTTTTCTCCTTTAACATCTCAAAAGTGAGAATTTTCCAAATCATCTAAACTACTTCACAGAGCAGATGGTATGGTAAGCTTAAGATGAAAAGCCTTGATACAGCAATGAAAGAATCCTAGGAAGCCACAGAGTAACAGCAAACACAACAGATATGGGAACTTTGTGACAGTTCCCACTTTCTCTTGCCAGCCTGGATCAGGTTTCTTATGTAGCCATGTCAGTAAAATAGTAAGAAAAATCCTCCCCTTTTCTACATAGATACAAACAAAAACCCCTCTATCTAGGCAATTAGCCACAGCATAACAGATAATTATTTTCTGCACTCCTTAAGTTTTTGGAGTGATGTAAACCAGGGGGCAAGGAGGCAGAAGCAAATGCACAAACTGAAGGGCAATGTTCACCCTACGGGGGAATCCACATCTCCCTTGTGCAAGCAGGACTCGTTCCTGCTCCTCACAAGGGCAGCTTCGCTATTTAGAACTGGAAGCTGCAGAGAGACTGGCCGTCCAGGCAGGACACGTGTTAGATTTGGCTTGTTTGGAGCTGGTATTTGACAGCACACTCATCAGTCACATTAGGGCCTTCCTATACCTCTGCTTCCCAATTATTCACTTACAAGGCCTATAAATTTGGATTTACAGTTCTGAAATGCAAACATTATATTAGATTTAGATAAATATTTTCCTTTGTTGGAGAGAACTGAAGACCTCAAAGGACTGGGAGCTCGAGGTTTTTCATTTCTTCATAAAACAAAAATAATAGGAGTAAGATATTTTACAGCTGTATGGCTGTTGTTAAATGTGAATTAAACACAAATCTGATGACTTCTTTCCACTGGCTAGAAAGATGAAGTATTCTGGCATAAGTTAACTTGGCCAGTTCAATGTCCTAAGGCTACACAAAGCATAGAATTTTCAAACACGGAAGGAAAAGCGTTCAGTGTAAAAACCCTCATTTCTACTATGATTTTTAAACGTGAAGCTGTGCTCCCAGAATTTCAAGGCACTGTTCTTGATGCTGACACCTGAGGGAAACTGTGTTATTTACACATTTACACTACTGCAGGGTTATATCCAATGGCTACTGAAATGACCAAGACGTTAACGGAACATGTTTAATGTTACTTCCATAAGTGCATGATCTAAGAAAAATTCAGACTCTCCAGACAAGGAGAGCACATAGTTTTCTTTGTAGCATTTTCCTTTCACTTTTACCAAATTTCCATTGCAATGCAAGCAGTGACAGCATCCTCGCAGGATTCTGGGTCAGTCATTGCATGAACAGTGGTTAAGAACAGCTGGAAAGCCAGTAGGATATTTCTTTGCAAATTAAATTTAAGCAGCTGTAGAAGGACAACACTGCTCTTAAGAGTCCAAGCCCTATTCTTATTCCTTAGTAACTAAAAAAAAAGTCAATCTGTTCCACATCTTGCTGATAAGGCATTAATGACCCACTGAGAAACATTAATCTGTCACCAAAAAGGTAGCCAGAGTTTGCACTTCCAAGTAACTACAGATCCAAGCAGATGAAGCAAAGTGTTTAATTCGAAGTGTTTAAATCAGTGCCAAGACGGGAACTGCAACTTCCCAAAGAGCTGCACGTGCTCCAACCTTCTGAAATTCAGGCTACATATTTTGATAACTAAACAGATTTTTTTCCTATAGGACAAATTCATCTTGAGGTGGAATGCAAGCTGAATCCTTTTTACAATAACTTACACCTTTCTCCCCTCCAAAGAATCAAGTTTTGTCCAGTTCTCCCCTTCAAAGAATCAAGTTCTGTGCAGTTATTTACAAACAACCCACGTTGTTAAGACGCCTGCTCCCTAGGGAAAGCAATCACTCAGATCAGAGGCACCTCTGCAGTGCTACCTGCAGGACAGGCTCTCTGCTAGGAGCTTGTCCAAACAGTACATGGTAGCTTAACGCAACAAGACAAGGCAAAAGCAGAACTGCCCAACATTAATGCAATCCAGAGCGTGTTGTCAGGTTTCTATAGGCACTAAGGAAGCAAAGGTCAGTTTCCCACTAATTCTGATCCAATCTTTTTCTGGGAATTAGAAAAACACGTGATGTATATTGTCAATTCAGTGATACAAAAAAATTTTTTTAATGCAAGAACTGCCATACAATATATGGCTCTAAGAACAAGTACCAAATACAGAAAAAAAAATCTTCACAAATCTAAGATCTTACACAAGCTTCAAACAAGGAGAAAACTATGTTGATACACCAAATGAAGACCTTCTGGCTCAAAAGGAGAGATCCAAGCTTTTTTTGTTTAGGTTGCTCAGATCATATTAGTCTAGTTAAAACATGTTATACTTGGACCATGGGCTAGCACGTCAATAAATTACTCGAATTACCACTGCTGAGCAGCCTCATGGTAATGGACCACGTGCACGCTCACGGAAAATGCAATGTAAAATGCAAGAATGAGATCATAGCACATGAGGTTTAAGCAAACCAACTTCTCCCAGCACCTGTGCAAGGCTTTGAACGTGCACAGAATCATTTATCGTCGTTCGGCTACTGGATGGTAACAAACTGCTTTGCTTCCAGATGGGAGCTTTATTTTTTGATATAACATTTTAAGCAGTGGCCAGTTTGGGTATGCTATCCCACCTTCATACAAGATCCAATGCACCGGGTGTGTTTTTATATTGTCTAGAAAAAGTTCTTTTTAGGGAAAGTTTAAGAATAGTCTCAAGACATATTCATTTTGCACCATCTCATTCACAGACATTTATATGACATCTTCATATTTAAATTACACTGTTCTACCAACAGAATGTACATCTAAAACGTATCTTTTTCTTCCCATGAAAATAAACTCTGTCATTTTACAGGGGTCTTACAGCATTACATGCTACAAGTCAATTGACCGAAATCTTTTTATATACAAAAAAGGTAGAGAATTCTTCCTCACAAGAAAAAAAAACCAAAAATGGACATAATACTCTTGGTGAGTTATTTTTCAGGATTTTTTTTTTAATTATCAAACTTGACATATACTTTCAATTCATTAACCCCAATAAAAACAATGCATCTAAGCAGTGTTACATAATGGGTCACTTACCTGCATTTTACCACTAATTTGAACTGTATTCTGCATAGGAAATGCATTTTACTAAAAACAAGATTTAGTTTCCCTATCCAAAGGCCAGTTATGTAAGTCACTCTAAGACAAGACTTCCAGCTAAGAAAGAAAAGCGTGAGATTAATGCCAAAATAAAGAGAGGGCTGCTACTAGTGAAGTCTTTGATAAGAATTTTGTCTAAAAGAGAAGGCTAAGTGAAAGTCTAAACATCACATTGTACATTCATTAATTATAAAATCAGTGATACTTACCTCAAGAATGCTGTTTATCAGTTCTTTCTCCCCTCACCCATTTTTCCATATGATAATACGCAATCTGAAAATTTCCTCCCCAAAAAGGACTCCTTTAACTGTAGACTTCAAGGGCTATCAATTCTATATTCTTTCACTTTAAAGCACTACTTGTAAACTTTGAAAACTTTAGGGAGAAGAAGGAAAAAAAGCGGTTTTGTAAGACCTAGGAGAAGAGTAAACTATGTCTAATTACCGTTGACACTTTTCTGATGTGAATTTGCTCCTGTTGATTACTGGTAAATAATGGCTGCGGTAGTGCGGGCAACGTGCTGTACTGTGTCCCTCAGTCTTCCTTCTGAGAGGAGACAAAAAAGAACAAACTGTTTTAGTGACTACTAGGCAGAAATCTTAATTACAAAATGTGCAGAAACAACTTATATTAAATAAAACAGGAGAAAAATATCAGTGAACAGCGATTAACTCCCCTAGAATCAGCAAGCAAAACTCAGGCAAGATTCCACTACAAAATAGTCAGAAGAGCTCACACAACCTGCTCTGCATTCAGTAGGCACAGAATGCAAAATTCAACAACTGGGTAAACATACCATACACACACTTAATGTCGTATTAACAAAAGACACTCCTTTGCTTAACCTATAATCTAATCACTGAAAAGTAACTTGAACACAATGAAGAAGGCTCCAGTAAAAAAATAAAAATCCAAATTGTAACAATGAAGTATATTTATCTACTGAAAGTTTTATTCCTTTACATAACGAAAAAATCCATTTCCAAAAAGTATTACTGTGCACCTCGAGTCATTGGATTCTCTATCAAATTCCAGTTCCTAGACTGTCTGCACATTAGGAACCAGGAATTGCCAGCCATATAGTTGGAACACAGAAGGCTTTGCAAACATTAGTCAATTCCCAGCTGCTCTCTGCAAGGGAAGGCCCTGCCCTGTGTGCTGTGCAGCTCTGCTGGAACACGAGGAGCCGTCACGGCCAGCAGAGCTCACGGAGGAGGCCAGGACGGAGCTGGGGGGCTCTGCACCAAGGCGGGTGGCAGAGGCTCTCACACCGTCCTGCAAACACAGGAGCCATCGTTGTCGCCACCACAGAGGTGATGCTGTCTTGAAGTCGCAGATGCTTTTGAATTACAGCCTCTCCAAACTACTCTTAGTTAGAAATGGGCAGGGGGATGAGGGATCAAGCCCCAGGTCTCAGCACTATAGAAGTGAATCTCGAGTGTTTTCTGTATCAAGATATTCAGGACAACAGCAGATTTACATTAGGATTGAAATAGACAACGGGCTCTGAGCCAGTGGTCTGTCCATGCTGGTCAATACACAGAAAGGATTGTGTTAGCACCACTGAAAGAATAAATTATCGCTGCTTTTACAATAAGCTCTTCAAGAATGCAATAAAGAGTTCAGTGTGTGCTCCTCACTCAGGAATCCAAAACTTTTCAGTTAAGGTCTGGCTTGCAGCAAAGATAACAGCTGAAAACTAACCATCTTGACCTTGGCAAATTTCATGACAACTTGTTAAAAATCAGGTGAAAATCCCACAAGGTTACTTCTCTGATACACACGGCCCTTGTAATGCAGCAAGGCACCATCACGATGTTAACATCAACCCTTCAGCTGAAAGACTCAATCATTTTAAGATCTAGCGAAGGTAGAAGTGACAAATACTCATTTTTTCCTTCCAAGTCCTTTGACTCTTGCAGCATTACTAATATTGAGGTCTTTCCATCTGGTTTCAGAGATAAGTTTTAAATTCTTCTTTGATTAAAGGAAACGATGACAGGAAATTAAGAAAGCATATAACTAGGGAAAACACATAATTTTTATACCAGCTTTTGACTTTGATACAGAATACTGCAAAAACGTCTTTCCTAGCTACATATTTTCTTGAAAGTCACAAGCAAGAGCGTGTACAGCAGCACTGTTCTCCTTTTTCTGAACTTAAAACTAAACATGTATTTTAATTTTAATTTACTCATAATTCACCCAAAGGGATTCCAAAGCATTTTTCAGTATGGGGGGTACGAAGTGGCTTACAAACAGACACAGCACCGCTCAAAAGCACAGCATTCCTGGTGGGTGTTTGCCAAGGCCAAGCACTATCTCTTACGAAATGAGCACTGGAATTTTTACAGTCTGCACAGTACAGACAAAATCTTGTTTTTTAAGGACTCACCAAAATTCCTCTAAAAATAAATAGGAAAGATGAAAGATCGTTGGGATGGGCATGACAAACACACCCTGTCAACTCGATGCAAATGCTAGCCTCCAAAAACACCAAACAAAAGACCATTAAAAGCGTTATATAGAACACTTACATTGAACCCTGCTGCAAGTTGGTTTCAGTGCAACATCAAAGAAACATGCACTTTTGATCAAGGGTTACAGCAGAAACAAATTTGTAGAGACAAAGTTATCTTTATTCTCTATAAAGGTGAAGATACTAGAAACTATTTTTAAAATTATTTAGCATTTAATCCTTCATAACTATTGGCAAATAAAACACCATAGTAAAATTAACTAACACTTTTACAAGCAAGCATAAGCTATCCCAGTATTTTAGTAATAAATCCGCCTGCAAAATGCATTTGTGTAGATACAAAACCCAAGGAGTAATTATTATTACATTTCATTGTTATAGTTAATGCCAGTTTCAAGAACTTGCTGCAACATTTCTGCACCTGCAACTCAGCCAAAAACCCACAATAGTTGTACGGCCCATCCTAGAAGTCTCTTCAAACAAGCGACTTATTCAGAGTGTTGTATTTAAAAACTACAAGCTAAGATGCAGGATATAAAATCCAGGACTCCCCTGAAAGGCAGACTGCTTTCAGCTCTGCATTATGGATTATTAGATTCATTTGATCCCAGGTAACAACAAAACATTTCCGGACAAGAGCAGCATTCCACAGGTTGCAAAGATTTTGAGCACAGTAAGGCAGAGAGACCTGGGAGGGAGACAACAAAACAGACTGCTGTTTTTGCATGAATACCCACACTTTGGAGAGTCAACTTTCTTTTTCTTTTTTTGTCTTTTTAATCCTTTCCAAATCCAAATTACAGAAATCAAAAAAGAAGAGTGCAACTGCAGGGAGCAATTTTGGTTTTACTTTTTACTCAGAAAGATAACAAACAAAACAAAGGACTTTCTTTTATCCTGAGCATTAACTCCAAGGACAACGTATTGGCTTCAAAAACAGCGAGGATGCTTCCCTGGTTAAAATGCTAATCCGAGTCTCAGGAAATCTAGACTCAATTCCCTGCCTCACGACATACTTCCTGTGTGACCTTGGGCCATAAATATTTCTGTGCCTCAGTCTTTCCATCTGTGACTGAGATAGTATTTCCCTATTGAACAAAGTGCTGTACGGATAACTGTATTAAAGGAACACGAGGGACTGCACAGCACAGGTATGCCCAGAGCAGATTAGCTCAACGCTTATCTGGAGCCGTGTGTCAATATTAACAGCTGGGCATCACGTAAAACAAGGATTGACTTCCGACTCCGTCAGATCTCAAGCCTTACAGAGCAGGAAAGATAAACACATATATACATTCAAAGGAAACCCCGAAACTGAAGGATGTTATAATCCCAACCACGGAAATAAATGAGCTCCACGGAGCGTATCCGTCATCCCAACAGAAAGCTGAGGCAGGGAGTTTCAACCAGAAACGAAACTCAGGAACCAGCTGAGCGCCAGCTGCGAGGACGGAGCGAGCCCGGAGCGCGAGCACCTGCCAGCCCGTCCCGCGCCCCGATTCCCGGGCTCCCCTCGCGTCCCGCGGGCAGCTCCGTGTGCCGGGGACACCGGGGGACACGGAGGCTCCCGCTCCGGTGTCCACGGCTGCCGGAGCGGAGGCTGCTGGCAAAGGGGGGACCCTCGCAGCGCAGTCCCTGGGGCGCAGGGGGCCGCGGGTGACGGCCCGAGCTGGGTGACGGCCGAGCTGCCCCTGCGCGCGGCGGGCGGAGGCGCCGGGTGCGCGGCCGAGCAGCCAAGGGGAACAGCTACAAGGCTACGTGGCATTCGCAGGCGGCCGCTCCGCGCGCGCAGGGGGGCGCCGGGGGGAGGCCGCGGCGGGGGTGTCTGTGGGGACACGACTCAAGGCCTTCCCCCCCGCCCCAAAAATAAACACTGGGGTGGGAGAGGGGGCAGCAACGGGCACTCATGTGGCCACACGGGGTCCCTGCTCCCCACTGCCGGTATCTGCCCCATAGCGCTGCACTCCCCCACACCGCTGTCTGCCCCATGCTAGCCCCACAGATCTGCCCCATACACCTGCACCCCACTGCCCACTACTGCCTACCCCACAGCCCAGGCACTCTGTGCTCCCACACCTGCCCCACCACAGGGTACCTGAACCCTCACGCCTGCCCCACAGCCCTGTATCCTGCACCCCACAGCCTGCCCCACGGCCCGGGTGCCTTGCTACTCCCCCCACACCTGCCCCACAGCGTGGGTACCTCGCTACCCCCATGCCTGCCCCACAGCCCCCCTGCTCCCTCCGCAGGCTGGCCCCATAAGCGGGTACCCCCGCTCCTCCCCAAACGACCCCCTTACCCCTGCACCCCGCTTCCCGCCGCCCACCTGCCCCATAGCCCGGGCTCCTTGCTCCCCCCACAGGTGCCCCACAGACCTGCACCCTGCTTCTCCCGCCCTATAGCTCGGGCACCCCCCCAGCCACCTGCCCCGTAGCTCGCGCCCTCCGTTTCCCCCTCCTCCAAACTTACCCCTCATCGGGGCACCGCTCACCCCCAAATCTGCCCCGGGCCGCCCCACAGCGCTCCCGCCTCCCGCGCCGCCACGTCCCCCCCTCGTTTGCCCCACAGCCCCCCCCCCGGGGCTCGCCGCCGGCCGGCCGCTCCCGGCACTGCCCCCGGCTCCGGGCCCGGGCCCCCTGGGCCGCGGGGGAAGCGCGGGGCCGGCGGCGGCGCCGCGGGGCTGCGCGCACCGTGCGAGGCGCCGCAGCCGC
>JAUBOD010000042.1:1071349-1096314 GCA_032353885.1 Nothura maculosa | reverse complement strand
TACATGTGTACATTCATCTCACTGAGTTTCAGTAGCAGATACCTCATAACCCGAGGCAAGGAACTGCTTACAGAAGAAATTTTAATGTCTGAAGTGGTACTGAAGCTTATTGTTACAAATAGTCATATAATTAGGTTAAAAGAGGTATAAATCTTTATAAAGTCGAGTTTCTTCCTGTTCTGAGGGCAAATTTTCTGCAAGGGAAAGTCCATTTAGCCAGAGTTTAAAACTGAAAAAAAAATGAAAAAAGGCAACTTAAAATAGTAATGAAAGCCAAGAAGCAAATAAGTCATAGCCGTAATTTACTCTATGATTACAAATGTCTGGATTAGAATGAAGCCTGTTTGCCAGAGAGCAAGAGACAGTTATATAGGTAGGAAGCCCAGGGTGACCCCTTTAATTGTGATTTCTCTTTTCAGAGGATAAAATACAGTTGAGTGGCTGGAAAGCCAGTAGCTGGAGAGATCTGGGCCTAGCTCCCACTTCTGACATTTATATTGGAAATGCCAGACTATATCAAAAATAGATTGGGGGAACTAATAGAAATTTAGCCGCTTAAATCCAAAACTCTACAGGCAATTCCCACCTGAGCCTTAGAGCAGCTCGAGACACAGGGCATGGGATACAACTTGCCTAACTTCAGATGGCACCTAGTCATCTAGTCTTCCTTTAGGTCACTGGTGCAAAGCAGACACTTACAGTGACTACATTTATCTTCTAAAATAGACACCTAAAACAATTCCACCCTAAACATGCCCAGTTCTGTTTGGTAACCAAACGAGGAGTCCAGCACAAACAGCTTGGAGTGCCATGTGCCTGGAGTGAGGGGAGTGACTGACTCAGCACTTGCCCAAAACATGCCGAGCTTGCCCAAGAAGTGGAGCTGTGGGGTCCTTACAGGACTTATGGACTGTCCTCCAGAGAGGATGAGCCCCACAGAAACACAGTGTGGTCACAAGAGCCATCAGATCTTCAGCTAGCAACACAGGCTATGTGTTTTTCCTTAAAAATAAGGGAAATAAGCAAACCAAAAGGGTCCTTCTGCTAAGTGTTTCCTACTATCTTGTTACCACTCCCTGCACATGACACTATATAATCCAGATTGCAGTTTAAGAGAGCTGCCCAGGGAATGCATGGGAAGAAGAGACATCTCTCTCAGTTTTGCATCCGTTCCAAAAGCCTAGAATTAGCCACTATAGCACCTCAGTTTGAAGCTAGCAAGTCTTTTATTCGCTCTAAACCTTTTATTTGAGGGGAATCAGCTATTCAGGCAAGCTCAGGAAGTTATGTAAAATCTCAAGCAAAACAGATCTGACGCTATTCACAACCTTGCTGCCCAAGCTTGTCCTTTCTCATGTGGACTGCTCCAAGAGCCAGCTCTGAAGTGATGCAAGCAGCCTTGTTTTCTGTGAAAACAGAAAACCACCAAAACTCTCACTTCTAGGGCCTGAGGGCACACAGAGCAATGAACACCAGACAGAGCTACCTTCCTGCAGCTGCACCTGGAATTCTTATTGCAATTCTCTCTCTACTCGTCTTTACTGGTCTCATGCTTTCGAGTCCATTTTCAAGGGCTGCTTAGAAAAACAAACAGGCAAAAAAAACTCTACCCAGAGTTGTATATGAATAAGTGAAGAGGAAAGATGGCACCACCTGGAAACCAGCCATGGTGACTGTGGTGTTTAGGTTAGCAAGTAAAAACAGACCATGAGGAGAGCAGATCTGTCCTGCAAGACAAGGGTGTTAGTGGCACATCTGCCCTATCTCCTTCCAGATGACGCAGTGAATGGAGTGAGACCAGCTGCTGTTTGGAAAGAAATGATCTGAGACCTGCTGTGCTACACTGGGCAGAGTCTTTAAGAAGGCTACAAGGCCCTGGGATGTGTGAGGATCTTTCTGGAGGTCGGTGGGCTGGCCAGCTGGTTTGGCATGGCTACACTCACCAGCAAAACCCAGCCAAAGTGCACATTGCATCCTTATTGAGGGGCAGCTGCAGCTGTAGAGCTGCGGAAACACTGGCATGAAGGGATAGGTGGGCGAAGAGACGAAGAGCAGCACAAGAAATCAAAAGTCTTAAGTCTTTGCAGTTCCTTGGTCCCCTATAGGGGCTAATACCCCTGCCTCGGTACTCATTTTAATGTGCAGAACACCTTAAAAGCTGTAAGGCGCTCAGCTACTACATCAGAGGGGTTATATAACTGCACTGCCACGTGTCTGTGCTTCATCTCGTACCTATGAGACTCCAGACCTGCTGAACTCACAGCAGTGTAGCCACAGCTGACGCAACTATGGGCTATCCAGCCTGCCCACAAAACTGCATAAATATCCAGGCAGCTCGTGCTGTGCGACGCAGCACTCAGCAAGCAGCCTAAAGGTGACGCTTGCTGCAGGGCTGCCGTGTGAGACGGTGTTGGGATCTGCACACCACTCTATGGACAATCCGTTCGTCCCAAGCTGGTTTGGGTCCTGAACAGCCTGTTTACACTTCTGTCCCATAAACAGGCCATGCAGCGTGGAGCAAACGGCAGGTTTGCAGGAGGACAGGCCGTTCCCAGGCATGCCACTGCAAAGCAAAGATTCAATGAGCAAATGTGAAACCTCAGTGAGTGCAGAGCACGTCGGTGCTGCAGGCCCTGCGGCATCACGGTCTGTGTGTTAGCAGTAGTGGCCCTGTGCTCCAGGCTTGCCAAGAAACGGGCTGAGAAGAAGGCATTTGATTTTCAGGGCTTTCTTTGGTGACTCAAATGGGGAAATCTCATTGTCTTCTCTGGATGATTGGTTCTTTATCAACAAACTCTCACAAAGCTGAGCTTAAACAAGGGACCTGGTCTACTTCAATGAGGCTTTGGTAGAACAGGTACCAAAACCACAGGTTGGTGCAGCAGCAGCTGGTCTGGACGTGTCTGAGCACACCTTGGGCTCCCAGGGTCCCTAGACCTGTGCCACGTGCAAGGAACTGCCAGCCTGCAGCTCGTAACACCCAGCTCATGCCTAAATCCTGCTGGAATCCAGGAGACAGCCAGGGTGGTGGCCATGAAATGGGAATTTCCATGTGGCTAAAGCACCACCCAGGCTCAGGGTTGGCATTTTTGGGGGCTCTGAGAGCTCCTCTCTCTTCTGCAGTAGCTTCAGTGTATGCTGCAAGCGGGCAGGAACACGTTCTGCTGCCGTTCCCTCCCCGGGACAGGAGATTAATTGCTGCTGTCAGTGCTAACCAGAACCCTGCTGCCTGCACACACGGAACATTTCCTGCTGCAGACGCTGCGCGGCCGCACGTGCCCTGCCGCTCCGCAGAGCCCGTCCTCGGGGCTGTGCCGGGCTCCTTCCACCAGCCCAAGGTCTGTGTGGACACGATCCCTTCGTCCCGCTGCAAGCTGCTCCACAAAGCGCTTGGGATGCGGCTATCCTGTCGCATCCCCACATAGCTCCTCACTCAGGGCACTGCTAACCCGCCCGAGCTGCTGGGGTGCCTGAGCACCCCGCGGGTCCCGAGGAAGCTGCGGTGGGTTAGGGCGGTTGGAGGCTGCTGGTCTCCGTCCTGCTGTGCTCTGGGTGGAATTTCCCCCGCGCCAGGACGCTCGCACGCAGCAGCAGGCGGCTCTTTCCTTCCTCTGCAGCCTCTGCTGAGAGCAGTGACAAAAGGCAGGATGCTGCTCCGGGGAGGGCTGCAGCCTTCTGCTCTGTGGGAATCGAATTAATACATGTTAATAGAAGTAACTTGGCGTTCGTAATGCGGTGGCTGTGTTGTGCTGCCTCCTGTTAACTCTTGAAAGAAAAAGAAAGAGAGAAAGAGAGAAAGAAAAAGAGAGAGAAAGAGAGAAACAGAAAAGGAGGAAGGGAAGGAGAGAGACAGAGAGAGAGAGAGAAAGAAAAAGAAAGAAAAAAAGAAAAAGAAAGAGAAAGAGAAAGAGGGCAAGAATCTCCATATCTGGTCTTTACAACATCCTGACAACATTGTTTTATTGATTCAAGTTCTCACATTGCTCGTCCTGCCTTGACCACAAACCAATAATTCCTTTTTTCTTTTTTTTTTTAAGCTGCATGTTAATTCTCAGAAGAATATGTTTTTATCATGCATTTACCAGCTATCACAGAATCATCCACTGTGGCTAAAAATGTTTATCTAGATACAACAATGCTGAGAAGCCCTGGGAAAAGTGGAGATGGTAGAGATGGATGTAGAAGAGGAACCCAAGAGTTACTAAGGGACCTGAGAAACATCTGTCTTCTTCTCATGAAGAATAAACAGAAAAAAAAGTTTCATGAAGAGCTTTGCATGCCAAAATAGAGAAACACGAAGCAAAATAAACCACCCAAAAGTCCAGCCTGAATGAGAAAGTGTAGAGTTCAGCTCTAGTTCAAAGCTGAAGATCAATTCTCAGCTAGAGCCCGACATAAACTGTGGTTACCCTGAAACTGTGGCTTGATTTTCAAGGGTCCATTTGAGCTTCTTGGAAATCTGGGGCTCAGTCCAGTAGCCTCAAGACCATGTGGGATTCTTACCTTTTTGTCTAGGTTCGGGTTTTTTAAGACTTTTTTTCCATATTTCTAAAACTATTATGATCTGCGTCCTTAGTCATCCACAGTAGCTACATTCACATTGTGCATGTGTGAAGTCATTAGCCAAGGCATATTGGTGGTAAATAGCATTAATGCCTGTGCACACAGCTCAAGCACACTTGAAGCAAGGCTAATTTCTGTGCAGAAATGTCAAGAGTTTACCAGCTCTACAAATTAGCTGGAGAATTTGCATGGGATTCGGACGGTTAAACCTCAGATTTAAAACCTGATCAACAGATAGTGCTTGTGGTACTGGTTCAGTGCAACTACTCGTCACAATTTTCCTCTACAAGTGCAACTACTGTGTAGAGGGAGAAATATGTTTAAACTGACTCCAGGGTAACCCAAAATTTCCTTTTCCTGGCTAAATAATCTGATCATGTGTACTTAGAAGCAGGCACTTAAAATCAAATCTCTCAGGGCAACTATCAAAGCCTGAGCTTCAGTGTTTAAATAACTGTTAGTTTGATACAGTCCATGATGTGGATATAAAACAAAAAAGCTGATAAAATAAAAAGATGAGAAGAGAGGGAGGGAGAGAGTAAGAAAAATATCACATAGGTTTGTTGTGCCAGGCCAGAACGTGAAGGATCATCTGTTTGCCTCAAACAGGGCTATATTGCAGATGCTGCTGACGTAACGAGGATATTTTTGTGTTGCATTTCCTCCCCAGGTGTCACAGAACAGCAGCTCCCGCTGAGTGAAAGACAACCTGCAAAGAGAAGATAGAAAACGGAGACAAGCCACAGACAGAGGTAGTTGAGAAGTCGTCAAAAGGAGAAGTTGTGACTGAAACATCAACATGGCCAATGAATTATCATTGCCAAGGAAATCTTGACTCCTCTATCCAAAAGTAGCTGCTTGTAATAGTACAGATTACTCATTCCTTCCAACACACAGCTGGAGTCTTTAGGAGATGCAAGCAAAGAAAAGCAGGGGGGAAATGGGAAGCAGCCCACAGGTTTGACATGCTTCCCTTTGGTTCCTGCTCTGCTCCCTCCAACCAGTTCCAGAGACTAAATCCACATTCTTGTGGGAGTCACCTCTCTTTATGAAGTCTCTTCCCAGCTCTCCTTTGTTTTTTGCCCAGAACTTGCTCTGTGGGTCGTTAGTCATCGCTCTGTTTATAGCTCCAGGAGGACACAGACTTGGCCTTCACAAGTGGTCATGTTCAGCCTTAGTGGAGTCCAGCACCACTGGGCAGTCTGACAGTCTGTTATACTCAGTGCTAATATGCTAAAAGCAAGAACAAGATTTATAAGGAACTTTCATAAGATGAAATACAACAACAACAGCAAGCCTGGATTAAGCTAAGCTAACATCTCCCAGGAAGGACTGAGATAAAGCTGCTCTGTCACCAGGTGCATACACGTATGTGCACCCCTACCTCTGGGCAGGGAAAATAAAGCAGCTCCCAGGGGTGCAGCCTACTCCTTTGCAATGATGGAAAGCAGGGATAGGAGCAACCCCTTTCCATGTCTTTTCATTATTTCCAATGAATCAGTAAAATCCTTGTGGTAGCTGCTTTGTTTTGTGGATGCTGTCAATGCTGTTTCTGCTCTTAATGCAATGAGCAAGTGCTTGGTTCCTGAGCCTGTTTTCTGCAATGAGTCACCTTCCTCGGAGTCCCTTACCAGCAGCAGGTACTCGGAGCAGACCTGAAACACGGCTTGTGCCGTTGGCCTCTTGGTGCCGGCACTGACGTCACTGAACTTGTATTTTTCTCTGAACAGGATTACATCTGAGAGCAAGACACGGGCCCAGCCCTGCGTTAAAGCCCATAAGCCACCCCATCTGTCCCGTGTCCCTGGCCAGGCCCACGCTAATTCACCAGGATGCAGCCATCTCTGAGCGACTTGTGCGCATGGAGACACCCGTTCATCCCATGGGAAACACCCCGTGTGCGGCACAGCCCGGGCCTGCAGGGCACTGATACCAGGCACTCTGCACTGTGTTCCTGCTCTTCCCGTGTCTGCTGCTCCATCTGCCTGCCCTGCCTGGATGCTGGAGCAGATGTCCCAGGGATGCTGGGAATATTGCTCTGCCAGCAACACCCGCAGCAGCTCAGGTCTCAGCCCACGCACTGGGGGTTCATAGTGGAGACCCAGAGAATTTCCAAAGGGTTTTATCTTCCCAAGGTGCAGTCGCTTTGACTTAGGGCAGCAGATGTGTAAGGTGCTGATGGAGGATGGAGGCTGCTGATGGAAGTCCCATGGGGACCTCAGACCACTGCATGTACTTGACTTGCTTGGTCTTATGCTCCTGCATGGTTTGACCTGTGCCCTGGTCTCATGCACATATGTTAGCAGTCTGACCTCATCCTTGCCAAGTTACTCCTGGTTTTCACATTTCATGAAGGTCACGGTTTGCCAAAACCTTTGCTGCCGTCTGCCCAGCTGAAATGAAAGGGGAAGCCTGCAGGAACGAAGCAGGAGGATGAAGCGCAGGAGCGGAGGGGACCCATGTCTGCTAGGAGGGTGTTTCCAGTCTGGGAATCCCCCGTGAAGTTGATTTTTTGTGCGTTCCAGTTCACATGAAACCCTCACCCTTCTCTTTGCAGCTGCTGCGCGGGGTCTCCATCCCAGCAGGGTGTGGGACACCAGCGCTCCAGCGCCTTCGGAAGAGGCATCGTTCTCCTCCAGCTCCTGTGCCCTCCAGGCCTGCCCAAAGCATCGCGTGCAGCCCTGTGCTCCAGGCAGGGCCTCCTGACCCACAGCAACAGCCTGGGCCTTGCTGGCCGAGAGGAAGCGCTGCAAACATGCAAATACCTGAGCGTGGAGCCCGGGATCTTCCCACCCCGGTTTCATGCAGGCGGGACCGGCCCAACAGCCGCCCCATGCAGCAGGACAGGCTGCAGGACGGGGAATGCCCCCCTGGTTCCAAAACAGGGCGAAAAACCTCATTTCCTGACAAGCAGCTCTTGTGTTTCAGGTATGTTCCCAGTTTCAGCAGCCTGAGGACATGCAGCTTCACACCAGTGTCGCAGACTTTCATTGCCACTGGTCTTCCAGTTTGCTTGGTAAGACAAAAGTGGTTAGCCACAGGCATACAAGAATTGCCATCACCCTGGCTGCTTCTAGGCTGATTTTGGTTCCCTTAGGCTGGTGATTATCACTAGAAAGTAGGAGAAATCTCCCTGCAGGAGTCCATGGAGAGCTGAATCCTCACGCAGAAGCTCTTGCAAGTTGTGAAACTTCTACGTTTATTTGGATCTGACAAGAATTACACAAATCTTCCTCCTCCAGCAGTGCTGCTATCATTGCATCCATTCCTAAAGATGTTTCAAGGATTTGTCCAAAATACTGGGCACATGATAAAAAGGGATCATGTGCAGAGGCTTCAAGAGCTGCTGCAGAGCCTGGGGCTGTGTGCTCCTCTATAGACACCTGGGAAGGAAAACTTGAGCAAACCTCTCACACAAGCTGAGCAAAGAAGATTAAAATCATCCCCGTTCAAAATAAGCAAACATTCCTTCCTCCTGGCCCTCCACACACATTTTCTTTCCTCCAAATCCCCCCAAAATGTGTAAGTTACTTCATTTTCGGTATTGAAACACTCAGAATTGCAGGGCAAAAGCGTTTTACCAAAGACAACCGATGAAGTTAATTTGAGAAGCAGCTGCATGGAAAATACTGCTTGGAGGCTCGGAAGCGGTAGAATAGAATATAATACATATTTCCTTTCCAGTTTCTGCCAAAAAAAAAAAAGAAAAAAAAAAGAAGAGAAAAAAGCAGTTGAGAAGTCAATAATAATAAATAGCAACAGCACAAATGGGTAAGTACCTGTGGCTGCTCCTGGGGAACCCCACATCTTCCACGGGAAAGTCTCTGAAATTCATTTACTTCCAAAGATTCAAGGTGCTCAGCCAGCCAGAATCAAATCCTGGGTGTTCTGCCAAGGATTTGGGTGCCTTGGACCCTGGAGCTTTCTATTTTTCTTTTATTTTTTCTACTATCCAGTAGGAATGCTTCTGTTTTGTAGGAACACTTGGATTATGAGCCTTTTCGGCACATTAGAGCATCCTGGTCACAACTTCATGAGCCCATAGGGTAGAGTGAATTTTGTGCTGTGCAATGCATGGCAGGCTAAGGCAGAACCTACAGACTTCCCTATTAAAAATACTGCTGCATTCTGAATAAAAATACTCTATTTCAGATAAAATCTGTCAAAGAGGCTTTGGAGAAAAATAACAGGCACTTGCACTAGGGCCAGGGAAAATCACCCACAACATGATCTAACTAACTGTGTTGCATAATTTTAGCTGTGTAACAGTAAGAGATTCATCCGAGCAGTGTTATTCCAGTTGTCATCGAAATACAGGCAGGTAATTAGGAATGGTTGCTCAGAGCACACCCCGTTTTCACCTCTTCCTCATGCTTGCCCTATATTTTTAGCATGGGAAAAATATATTATCATCTGGGGGTCCGGGGAAAGTGCAGAATTTTGAAATGTTTTCTGTATCACGTTCCTCTTTTTATTATCTGATCTAGAGCGTGGAAGAGTATTTCTTAATAAACAAACAGTTTATGTACTTTAATCCCCATATATGTTTTTCATGTCCTATTGCCGGCGTTTGAACTCCTTTGCATAAGCCCTTATAACTGGTGATAAGGACAACTGGGATACAAATATTTACTTTGTGCTTGTAGTAGTACAACTCTTGACAAAAGTCAAATAACTTCTTGGTAGCAGCTTTCCCTGACTATGGGCTTGTCCAAACAGTGAATACTTGAGCTGACACCAAAATAAATTTGCTATCCACAGTCATTGAGATAAAAGAAACATTTTGACATGTAATCTAACTCAGGCTCTTTTTTTTTTTTCTGGGTGAATGTTAATAATTACTCTGTATTATATATTTTAATAGCGACGATGTTTTAGACATGGAGCTGTTTTCCCTAGTTCCCACTCAAGGGTTATAATTTTTTCATTAGACCCATTTTTTCCCTTGCTGCCGTGAACATGTGGAGAACATACCAAAAAGTGGCTGCAAATACTCTGTGAGCTAAAGTGCACGATGCTGTTGCCATCTGGCCAGACAAACAGCATCTGTATTTCACATTGCAGAGGAGGGCTCGGAGGAAGCACTGCCCTGGGAAGGGCACGGTGACATCTCTCTGCCTACAGTCACTCTTGCATGTTGGAAAGACGCTTCCTAGCAGAGAAATGGGCAAATTTGCAGCTCAGGTTTTGCATGAAGAATAACGAATGTCCGGGCTCTGCCCTGTGGGGCGTCTCTGAACCCGTCCGTCCGTCCGTCCTGCAGCCGAGCGGCCAGCACAGGGCCCAGGGGACAGCAGGACACGGCACCGGCGTCGCGCTGAGGCCAAGCAGCTGCTCCGAGGTCTGCAGCTCATTCCGGTAGCTGAGTATTTCTGGCAAGCCCATTGTGCCGATGAGCCAAAACCAAAAGCAGGGATAGTTTGGGGCATGTTATGCAAATCTGAGCTTTACCCACACAGCGAGGGCAGTTAGATAGGGGGGAAAGTACAGCAGCAATTAATGCAGCTGTGTGCAGAGTCTCTTGAATAAACTCAATTTGAGGAGCAAAAGAGGCTGCCCCATTGCCCACCACTGGGATAACTGGCTTAGGCAGCTGGGAGGCAAGAGCAAGGTTCAGGTCACTCCTCCTGGTACCAGCCCTGCCTTCTGAATAGATGCAATGGTTCAGCTAAGCATTGCACAAGTCCAGGCAGCATCCTTGTGTTTAGGACAGGAAAACATTGCCCGTTTATTGCTTTTCTATGAAGGATGTTGCTCAAATCAGTCAGTTCTCCTAGTGGCAGCTGTGGGAGGGATGAAGCAGTGACAGGGAGAGGGTTCCGAGGACGAGGGCGGCTGCCGCGCGTTCCCAGCACTGCAACGCGTCGGTCCCTGAGCTTTTTGGCAGAGCTGGTTCCAGCGAGCGCCTCCCCACTGCTAATGAGCTATTCGGAATCAGCTGCATGGGACGTGCCCCAAAACACCGCAGTGTTGCCCAAAAGCTCCCTCTTGCTTCTCACGAAGCCCATAGAAATAATTCCAGAATAAACAGCTGACAATAGAAAATCCAGCATTTACCGACCTCCTTGGACAAGCCATGGGAACAAGCGTCCACGGCCACAGACACTCGTGGCAAAGAGTGATAATTGGGGATCATCCCTGCCTGAATCCGCGCGGCTCGCTCTAGCATCCCAGTGGCACGGATGGATTCAGGAAGCTGGAGTATCTGCGAGCCAGCCTGGAACCTGGGGCTGATTTTGCCCAGTGAAGCCTCAAACTTCCTTATTGGGGGCCGAGCCGCATGGCAAAGAGGAGGAGGAGGAAGGAAGGGGCTCCCCGGGGCTGCCGGCAAGTGAGTGTTGGGGACCTGGTGGCCCCGCCGTTGCGGCGGGTGGCGGCACATGTAAACACAGCGGGCGCCGGGCGGACGGACGCACGGACGTCCCTCGCACTTCCTCCTGCGGCGGCCCGCGCGCCGGCTCCCGGCCGACAAGGTAAGCGGCTCTCGGCGCTCCCCTGCCTCCTGCTCCGGTGCTCCCGAGGAGCCCCGCGCTTCCCTGCGGCTGCTTCCCGCTGCACCATGCTCCAGCGGGAGGAGGTTGGTGGCACCTTGTGTGGTACCGGGGCAATGGGGCCTCTGGGGTGCATGGAGATGCTGGAATGGGGCAGCTGGAGGGCCCGGGACTAGGGAAAATGGGCATCCACAGATGGGTCATCAGACTCCTCCTGGATGTCCTTACTGGACATAAGTTTCTCCTTTAGCCCAGTTGCTGCACATGTGCTTTAACACTGCATTTGGCAGTGGAGGAATTGCTGCAAATCTGCCCTATCTGGCAGCAATTTATACAAAAAAGCAGGGAAAATGCACCCCATTAGCATGGTGCAAAGCCGCGAGCTCCCAGGACGAGCTGCAGCCGGAGCTCACGGATATCTGCTGGAGACACAAGGTGACCGAAATAGAGGCAGGTGGTCGCGTTCGCCTTCTCATTCATCTAGGCTAAGATTCACCTCGGTGCTGATGCTTTTGCACCATTCCCAGCCAAAGATGGGATGATGAGACTGATGAGATGGAAATTCCCCTGAGCCGCAGCTCAGCTCTGGTGGACACCAGAAACCCACTGCAGGGACACCAGAGATGGGTCCCAGCAGGACTCAGCAGAGACAGGGACACCCTGCATGGACACGACTGCAAGGAGAATGAATCCAACCCGTGCTTTGGGCTTCAGGGCATTTTTGCAGTTGCCAAGAACATTCCCAAACCTGGGTTCTCATCCGCAGGGCAGCTCCATGCCCGGGATGACCCTCGTCTGGTGCAGGGAGAGCCCCGGCCAGGGCTGCCCTCCACCTCCTGCTTGTGCCCGCAGCTTCTTGAGCTGCTAGAGCTGCAGGAGTGAGAATTAGATGAGCGTTGCCAAAGCGAACACATATCACCCCTGCAGATCAGGCAACCCAGATATGCTCTTTTTTTCTTCTTCTTCTTTTTGCAAGAAGAAAAACAGAAAAAAAAAACCCAACACCACCCTTAACTGTAGAAGTTTCCACTTGTGCCTGCAGCGGCTTCAGTGCGAGCGCGGTCGCGTGCCACCCCCACGCCGTGCAGCGGGGCACGGGCACCTAAGGCAGCGCTGCCTTCCTTGTATCCGTTGCTCTGTCTGCCGATGGACACGGCGGGAGGACGGAGGCCTCGGGAACGCCGTTCCCGGGCTGCTCAGCCCCATCACCATGAACATCCTTTTCCTGGAAATACCACGAAATAATCGTTTCCAAACGTCCAGCTACAAGTAGTAGCTTGTATGCTTAATTCTTTCCTTTTGCAACAATGCCGGGAATACAGAGTCTTTTTATAAAGTATAAAATCCCTAGTCAAGAAGCACTGGTGATTTTTTATTACCTTTTTTTAATTTATTTTTGAAATGGCACGTTCTGAAAGCAAGGTTTCAGCAGGAGACTACTTCAGAAGAGCCTTTTGCTGGCTCCCTGCAACACAAGAGCAGAAGGATGGATAGGTTGGAGGGAGCATTTCAGCCCCTGACCTTCCTGGGCATTGCACTGCAGCCGCCTTAGCCCTCTGAGCAGATGGGCTCATTTTGGGTCGTCTTCAACATGTGCTCCTCTGTCTTCCTGCATGTGTGGGCGAGCAGCAAGGGGCACTGAGGAGGGATGTGGCTCCAGCCTGAGCAAGAAGAGCAGGATGAAGGTCAGGAAGGTGCCTGGGGATGCTCCTTGTTGCAGGTGCCCAGAACATCAAGACCAAGTTGGGGACAGGTGGTGGTGCCACCTCAGGCTGCTCCTGCGTGGGACTGTCTCAAAGCGGGGCGAGAACCGAAATCTTGATGAGCTCTGACACCTTGTGGACAATTAGCAGAGGAAGAGGAGCTGGGAGGACCTGTCCTGCTGCAGCACATCTTTGTGTCCCCAAAGGCACAGACTGAGCCCGACACCGTGTGTGTGCATGCACCGTTGTCCACCCATTCCTGCAGATGTGCCCTATGGGGTAGGTGGCTTGGCCCCTAACACCCTCTGCATGTCCCATTGCTGGCATGGGACATTTAAGTACAGGCTGGGAGTGTCATTTGTGACACTCATGAGCAAATGGACTGTGGTGACTCATTGGACACAGTCTCCTGAGGAACATGGATCCGCTGGCTGCTTCTTCAGTAATGATGTTCCTCAAAATGGAACATTTTGCAAATGCACCCAACTCTCCACCATTTAAGTGGCTGCCTGGCACTTGTGGCATTTGGAGAAATATGGGTCACAACGTTGACACCCAAGGAAGTGCAAGCAGCAAATGAGTTCTAAAGCAACGGCTCAGTGGGCTCTTACCAAGCAAGGATGTCACATGAGGAGGCAGCAATGGGCTGCAGCGAGCAGAGCTGTCACTGAGGATGGGAACAGAGCCACGTGCTCACCTAGAGCTGCAGACCTGGGCAGAAAGGCAGCACAAACCTTCGGGGTTCCAGAAATTCAAAGCCATGTCAAGATCTGGGATGCAATGCAAAAGATGCCATTTCAGATGGACAAAGGAGGTGTATTCCTCCTGAAAAGGAGAAATATCTTGGTGCAAAACTGGGGCTTTCTTGATCATGGCATTTCACTGACTCAATGCTTCTGCAGGACGCAGCCCATCTGCTAAAGCCAACGGTGCTGCAGAAGATAAACCAGGGCGCTTGTTTTTGGAAGACTAGGAGAAAAAGAAGACTCAAGGAAACAGAAGGTTAAGCAGAAATCCATTCCAGCTGGCAGCGGGCTCCGTGGGCCCCGCGCCGCGGGGTTCGGCGGTTCCTCCCGCCCGCCGGCTGTGCGAGGCAGCCAGGGCCATGGCTTTGGGCTCGGGCTGCATCCGAGCCCAAGTGTTTCCAAAGCCTGGATTACAACCCGCCCTCACAGCCCGAGCAGAGCCTGGACCAGCTGCCAACTCCCACCAGCGCCACGATCACCGAGCTGAAAAGAACAAGTCCTGGCGTTCTCTGGGACTGCAAACTCTCAACTCTTTCCTATTTTTTCTTTATAGTGTGAAAAAAAAGCCATTAGTAACAGGATGCGAGTTACTAATATCTACCTACCTAGACACTTTTTCTGGCAAATGCCCCTTGTAAGTGATACTTGCAGAAGATGAGTCACAAGCAGTGAATCAGTGTCTGTGGAGCCACATGAAATAGGACGCTGACATTCCTTTTTTTTTAACCATTAAATTAGACAGAGGAGGGAATCACTGTACCAAGAATAACTACCCTATGGGGAAATACTCCATGAAATCAAAGTCTTCTTGAGCAGGTAACCCTTTGGAAAGAAGTCCCAGTTAAAATTGCCGAGAGTAGAAGGAAGGCCCAGCAGCCAGGGCTGTGACATTTGGCCATCTCTTCTCATCTGAAGCCAAGGAGAACGAGAAGTTCAAAATATCTCACAATAAAGTTATCCGATGAATATAAGTGTTAGGGTGGAGCGGGCTGAGGAGATGAGAAATGGAAGCTTAGGATCAGATTAGGTTGAGCAGCTTCCACCAGCCTTGGTGTAGCAGCTTGGGACTGCTTCACCCACGCTTATGTTTTTGAGGCAGTCCCTATTTCAGCTGCTGAAACTGGATCTTGTTTAAATATATTTAAGGTAGCCTGAAAAATCCTCAGCAGTGGTGGGAGACCTTGGAGAAGATCACTTTGCAGAATAGAGTGAGAGGTTTTACACGGGAGACATCTCCAAACTTCTACTTCCTATCAAATAATCAAATAAGAAATGTAAATGCAAATTTAACTCCCTCAGTGCCTTTGCCTTTACAACCTTTGATTTTATTCCTTGCAGAAATGAGTCATCTACTCTATCCCATGCTGAACGTGTCCAGTGGTCCTGTCATGATGCAGAGCAACCGGACTTGTCCTGACCCTGTGATAACATTTAAGTACAGCCTGTACGCCACCACGTACACCATCATCTTCATCCCTGGGCTGCTTTCAAACAGCGCTGCCCTCTGGGTTCTGTGCCGCTTCATCAGCAAGAAGAGCAAGGCCGTCATCTTCATGATCAACCTGGCCATGGCCGACCTGGCCCACGTGCTCTCCCTGCCGCTGCGGATATACTATTATATCAACCACACGTGGCCTTTTGGGAGGTTCCTCTGCTTGCTGTGCTTCTACCTGAAGTACCTCAACATGTACGCCAGCATCTGCTTCCTCACGTGCATCAGCATCCAGCGGTTCCTCTTCCTGTACCACCCGTTCAAGGCCAAGGCCTGGAAGCGCCGCTACGACGCGGCCATCAGCGCCGCCGTTTGGCTCCTGGTCGGCGCCGCCTGCTCACCCTTCCCCATCATGCGCAGCTACGGCCTGGCCAACAGCACCAGCACCTGCTTTGCGGACCTGGAAGTCCGGCAGATCGACAGCAAGGTGGCCACGGTGCTGATGACGGCCACGGCGGAGCTCTTCGGCTTCGTGGGCCCGCTTGTCATCATCTTGTTCTGCACTTGGAAGACCAAAATCTCCCTTCGCGACTTCCAGATCCCATCCCAAAACAGCGTGGAGAGGCAGAAAGCCCTCCGGATGGTTTCCATGTGTGCCATTGTGTTCTTCGTGTGCTTTGCACCATACCACATCAACTTCTTTTTCTACATGATGGTGAAAGAAAATGTAATTACGGACTGTTTTTTACGTAGCATCACTCTTTATACTCAGCCCTTTTGCTTGTGTCTCGCAAGCCTGGACTGTTGTCTGGATCCAATCCTGTATTTCTTTATGAATTCGGAGTTTCAGGATCAGATATCCAGACACAGCAGCCTGGTCATCAGGAGCCGGCTCATGAGCAAAGAAAGCGCCTCCTCGATTAAGGAATGAAAAGAAGGCCTAAAAGAGTAGCAAAATATTTCACCTGACACCCAAAGCTCTCTGTGATGTTGTTCATCTTCCAACCTCTACGGAAGATCCTGCAGGTTTGTTTTTTCAGGGGATTTTGCGGCAGTGGAAATCCTTTGATTTACACAAAATGAAAATGCCTTCAGGAGCAGTGTGTGTTTGTGGCTGATGTGGGACCTGCCTGGTGCCCATATGGGTCCTCACTGGACCAGGGAAGTGCTGGAAGGAGCAGCAAGGTGTCCACAACGAGGCGGTGGCAACGGCCCAGCAGCTTCTCCTCTATTTCCCCAACTTCAGTGATTCCATGACCCGCTGGGGACATCGTGCATGACATCCACTGAAGGGGCTTCTCCACTGAAAACATGCAATGCCCACGAGAACCCCCAAACAGCCCCAAATGACCTGTGACTGTTCTGCATTCCCACGCTCTGTGTTTCCCCCTTCTCATCTCCTTCTGAGCTTGCTCCTTGGCCACTCTCATGATCTTCATGTTTACATTTTTATGACTTCATTGACTGTGGGCACATGAAAAGTAGGCACAAGGTGCAGCTCGATTTACTCCTACACTGCTTTATATAAGTCAGTTTTTAGGTCACGTTTCCCTGCTCTGGGTCACTTCAAGAGTTTCTGCATGTGGATTGCCGGGGATAGTTGTGGCAGTGACTTATTCCCTCTGGAAAACCTGGAGCTTTTCCAAAGCATTTGAGGCAACTCTCAGACCACTTCAGCGGCAGCATTTCATACATTGCTATAAAATATAAGAAATCTCAGAAACACCCGCTGAGTAGAATTGCAATCTACTCATTTAATTCCACTCCTACATTTCAGCTCAGCCAAAGGTTTTCTGTGCATTAGTTTTGCACACAGTGCATGGGGAAAGGCAAACAGGCAGGTTTGAAGGGCCATGACACCAGAGCTCCTCTGGAAATACAGAGGACACACATACCCTTCCAATAGAATAAGCTACCATAGTTCTCCCATTTGTTAAAGGATGACTAAGGTCTATGGCATGATGAATTTAGGCTTGCAGGACTGAAATGTGCTTATCTGAGGAAAATAGCTTTTAAAAACAGTGTGTTTCTTGCAAGCTGTTCTCATTTTCTAAAGAGAAAGCTGCCTAGTCCATCTCCAGTTGAAGCCAATGGAAATATGGGTAGATTATTATGCCAATATTATACATACCCATGCTCACACATTGCAGATAATCCCTTTAAAGTGTGAGCAGAGGTTGATGCTCAGGGATAGCTAAGTCTGTATAAAGTGATTCCTGCCAACCCGGCAACTTCCTCATGACTTAGAGCCTGTAGAACATCACTCATGAACAAGACTCTAGTTTCAATGGTTGTTTTGAGGATTTTTATAGACCTTGGTATCACCTAGCACATGGCTGGGAACTCCTTACTATAATTTCCTTCTCAAATAATCCTGCATTTATGGAGTGAAAACAAGTTGAAGACATTTCTGTGGTACCTGTGTAGCTTGTTCTACTTTTGTTGTTGTTGTTCTTTCCAAAAAACAATGCTTTAAAAATAAACGCGTTTTGGCAAATGTAAGCCTAATTTCATAGCTATCACTTGCACTCATTGAGCTGAACAAGAGCTGTTTCTCCATCGCACAGACCACAGAGCTGCCTTCAGGTGATCCAGTGCATTGACCACCACCAACCTTCGTTGTCCTTCAGCAGATTGCTTGCTGGGTACAGGAAGGTTTTCACCCCAGTTGACTGAGTGTCCCTGCTTGAACGGGGGGGTTGGACTAGATGACCTCTAGAGGTCCATTCCAACCTCCATCATTCTGTGATTCTGTGAAGATTTTAGTTTTCTTTTTTTGAAGTACAACATTTAAGCTGGATTTGGCCATATTTTGGGACTTAAGGTCCACAGGCTTATGAGAGCAGTCAGATGGGGAGCAACAAGCTCTCTCTTCCCACTTGCTCCAAGGCCATTTTGTGCTCTTTTACCCTGATTCCTGGGAAAAATGAGTCAGCAGCCATACAAACACATTTGGCAACTCCATAAGGGGGACATCCCTGTCCTCACAACAGCATCCCCATGTTCCCTCAGCCTCTGCCTCTCATACACAAGCCTTGGTCTTCCTGCCCTCTGAGCTCCCTTAGACCCACATTAAACCAGATTAAGGTAGAAAGTGGAAAAAAAAAACCCAAAAACCAGTGTATGGTGTATTCCCTAGTATTTGTGCTGGCAAGAAGAGTCTCTGTTGTGTCCAGATCTAATGCATCTACTAGCTAAAGAAAACACCATCCCGTCTTAACCCATATCTCAGCCAAGGTTATTCCTCTCCCAGCCCAAGCCTATGGGAATGGGTCAAATGCATTCGGGAAAAAAGCAGCATCAGGGCCCAACTCCCAGGACACTGACTCTCCCCAAACCCCAGATCCAGAGGCAGGATTTAGCTCTATTTGCTTTCCCTACAGGAAATTTCCAAGGGAGAATCCCCAAGGGATGCTTGAGGAGCTGCTTGTCTTGGAGCACTCCAGCTCTCTGCACGAGGGTGGGCTGCTCTTTGTGGATAAGACCTCTTCCTTCGCAAAAGCCCGGGCTTGTTTTTCCATACATCCTTCAGGTGCATCCTGTCCGATAGGAGCAGACGTGGTTAAAGAGATGCCCTTACACGCGCTTGGCCTCCTGCCCACAGGATACCAGTATCACAGCAAAGAATCAAAGGCCTTAGATAAAGCTTCTTGGTTATTTTACAAGTCCTTTTTATCTTCTGCCTTTAGACATGCAAAAAGTAAAATGCAAAATAGTGCAAAATGTGCAGATTTGCATTAGTAAGGAGACAGAAGAGCTAAGTGAAAATATACCTGAGGTTTCAAGTAAAACCAAGAGATTGTTTAGCATGTGGAGAAGGGACAGGGTTGGTGCTCAGCACCCCGACCTTCCAGTCCAGGAGTGCCACCATCTCCTGCACCGCACAGCAGCGAGGAGGAGGAGCGGAAGGAGAGCCCGGAATGGCTGTGATCCCAAGCAGTGCTCCAGCCTCCAGCTGGACATATCGCTGGCTATAAATAGGAGCAGCGCCGGCTGCAGAGGATGCTGGACACGTTCCTGGGGTGCCGGAGGAGGAAGGCCAGCCCGGATATCCTGATAAGATGCCCCTTTGCTTGGGAGAAGCAGTTGGAGTGTGGAGAGAGGGATGCAGTGGAGCAATGTCCGTGCCTCCTGCATGCCTGGGGGCTCCAGCATCGCTCCCTCTGCCAAGGATTTGCACCAGCTCCCGAAAACACTGCGTGGGAAGGAGACTCCAGGCAGGACCAGGATGGAGATCTGCAGGTTCCTCTCTACAAGCTTCATTCTAAGCACAGCATGCGGTTGTGCAAAGCCCTAGGTACATCTATAAGTGCTGCTGCTTGACCTCTTTGTCCCTCCCTGGTTGCATTTTCCGTGCAGAATGGGCAGAAAAGGCCCGCGGTGCCGAGGAGCTGCCGTCCCCTTGCTCTGCATGTGCAGGGACACTGAGTCACGGAGCGGAGCTCAGCGGTGCAGAGGAACCAGGAGCTCCCATCCCGCCCCTCACCTCCAGCACACGCTCCAACCGCTTCCTCTTTGCTGCGGCTCCTCACTATGTTTCTGCATTTCTAAGGGTCCAGAAAATCAAATTTTAAAAAAAATTTAGAAAGAATGTTTTTTTTTTTAATATACTAAATGCAATAAGGAAGGGAAGGGTGGCAGCTGCATTGCAAACAGCGGGGCATCACGTCCCACTATGCACCTACTGATCCCAATGGGCTGGAAAAGGAGTCTTCTTTTTCAAGTCTTCTGTGGGCACTAGAAGAATTAAAAATCCCTCACACACATCTATATATATTAAAAAGCATACACATATTCATGCAAATACACCCTGTATTTATATATATGTATATATATTAAATATATTTTTGTAGATGTCCAAAGGGAAGGAGGTAACGGAGGCAAAAAGAAGGACACGGATGAAGCTGGAAGCCATGGATGCTTTTTCGGAAAGTGTTTTGGGAATCTCTCCACCTTAACCCACCATGTTATTTCAGGAATAAAGCCCAAACCCTTAAACGCTTTAGCCTGTAGCCTGTATAGTCTCACGGCTAACAAAACCCCCAAGAAAGGGAGGAAAGGGAGGGAAATTGCCGCTTTCCACCGAGCTTCTGCTGCTCGAGCTTGTGGCTTTACTTTAGGGAGTATTTCCTGAAATCTTTTTTTTTTCAGATTTCGTAGTTATTTTAGCAGACAAGTGTTTGCACATAAAAGCAAGAACAGCCTGACCGAGGCAACTGGGCAGAAATCACACATGTTTCTGCACAGAGAGAGAAAGGAATCAGCGTCCAAGCCCTAAATCACATTGCAGTTGCTCAAATGATGTCAGCGTCTTTCCAGTTGTTTAACGTCATTAGCTGCACACATTTGTGTGGCAAAGAGAAGCAAAATACAGGATTTCCTGTTGTGCAGACGCCGCTGCATCGGGCGGCAGATGCCGGCTGGATCTGGGCGCTCCGAGATTCCCCTCAACATGCTGGAGTTCGCAGAGGAGCCCGCGGGGCTGAGGCTTCGCACCAAAGCTGGGGCAAGTAAAAGCAGCGCGGCCGCTGCTGCTGCCCACTAGCATGGACATCGCGCCCCCGGCGAGCGGCACGCGCAGGGAGGTAAGCTCCTTTCTCTTCCCTTTGCTCCCGGAGCTATCCCAGCTCCAAGCAATGTGCTCACGCGTGTCTTTCCAAGAGGATTTACTGGCCGGAGGCTGCTGCAACATCCCCAGCAGCTTTGGAGAATGGCAATTTATTCCCATTTCTTTTCATTCTGGAGGGCTGGGGAAGCTGAGCATCAGCTCGTGCATGCAGTGGGAGGTGGGAAAACGTGCTCAAAAGCCTCATTTATGGAAAATATTCCCAAATCATTTTGATCAACGGAAGCCGATCCATTCAACTTATATGTTTTCCATTACTGCCGGCTGGACTGAAAAAGCAAATGAAATTACAGCTTAAAGCAAAAGGAAAACCTCCACTGCTGGGAATGAGAAGCTCTAGAAAAACTTAGTTCCAGCCAAAAGCAGATTTTTTTTAATTTTTAGTAGATGGCTCTTCCTTCTCTTATGCTTGGCCAGGAGCAGCCGGGAGGGAGTGGGTGCTGCCGTGGGGCAACCCAAAGCCAGGGCTCGTCTGTGGTTCTGCAGGGAGGATCCCATGGAACCCATGGGGGCCGGGGTGCCCCCAAATCCGGGTGCTGCAGATGCAGTCCGGCTGCGCAGCGGGGCTGGGTGGAGTGCGCAGTGATTCAGAAAACCCAGGCGATTCCCAGCGCACGCTGGCACGGACAGAAACTGCACAAGGAGAAAACCCTGCCCGACGCAGCCGGCCATTTGAAGCCTGTGGGGCCATACGTACAAGTGGGGCTCGACTCTCCTCGTGACCAAACCTCCCTGCCCTCCCTCCTGCAAGGGGCATCTTTCTCTGAATCAGATTCATCCGCTTATCAGCGACAAGAAAAAAAAAAGCAATTGCAGAAATTGCAGAAGAAGGCAGGAGCTGCAAGGGGCGTTTTCTTCCAGTTTCAGAAAGTCACTGAACTTTGGATGGGGATAGAGCCCCTCATCCCCAGCATCACTGGTGGCCCCGTGTGGAGGACGAGCAGGGACTCGGGTAAGGGGATGGGGACGGGAGGGTCCTGGGGTGTCCAGGCCGTGTGGTGCTAAATAGAGCCCTGCTCTTGCAGGAAGTGCCACCCCGCTGAGCTCTCCCAAAGCGAAAGCGTCGCTTGGCACGAAGAGCAAACACAGGAAAAACGGGTGCAGTGCCAGCCCAGGCTGCAGGTCCAGCAGCCTTGCGGGGGGTGCAGGAGCCACGTGAAGAGCTCCCCAAGGGCATCGTCTCCCGATTTCCTGTGGAAAACCAGAGGTGAAGCTGCACAATTTCTCATCAGGCTGAAAAAACCTCAGTGCCAAGATTGCGGACCAGGCTTGGGCTCATTTCCTGGGAAATGAGGTTTCTTGTGCACTCGAGCAGGGCATCCCAGCCCTGCCAGCTCCAGCGGTTCCGCTTAGGTAGGGAAGGCAAAATGCTTGGGCAGCGGTCACTGACCCAAGGGCAAGTCCGTGCAGCAGCTGGGCAGCACAGGCTTTCACTTCACTCTTTCATTTTTGCATCCCAAAAGTGAAGAAATAAGTAAGAAATCCCAGTTTGGCAAGGATTTGACTCAAAAAAATGCAAGTGACTGCAAAGCGCTTCCCCTTCCTGCCCTGCTCATGCTGGAGCTGCCCTCAATGCTGACATCCCAGCAAGGCCGAAACGGGAAGCGCTCCGACCAGCCGGACAGGCTGGGGAGAAGATGGGCTTTGGTGCCACTTCACCGGGGTCTTCGCTGGCTCCTGGATGGTGGTTCTGCATATTTCTAGATCTATATCTATATATTTATGTAGACATATATATGCACATGTGGAAATTCATGGCAATTCAATGGAAAATTGATGAACTTCACTACGTCTTGCAGACCCGAGTGAGCACCTCTGAGCTGCACACAGTCCCTGGGAACCCTCAGCGCCAATGACAGGAGCTGAGATGGGTGAATGGATGACCGTGAACTTCTGCTCTCACAGGCAGTTGTGTTTATCCTCATGGCATCCTGTGCTGTGGCTGGAGGACCATTCCCGGGATGCAGCAGCTGCCCGCGCCGCGGGCCGGGAGCCCGGCAATCGAGTTAGCGGCGCAGACGGAGCGGCTGCGTGCGCAGGAGCTGTTCGGTTTAGCTCTGCTCCTGGGGCTGGAGCCAGAGCGCTCATTGACCTGTCTGCACCGCTCCATCACCAGCCCGCTGCGTGCGCCAGCACCGCTGAGCTCCTGGATCCGTTAAGCTTGGCCTGGATGTGCTCCAGTTCGCAGCACCCCAGACCTGACGCACTGAGCCGTTCCCGGCTAACTCTCTTTTGCTATATATATTTATGCACATATGGATACTGCAGATAGGAGCTCAGCTCCCAGGGATCGTGCACAAGCCGGAGGCAGCAGGGAAAGGGGCAGTGCAGCGAGGCACCAGCTCCTCCACTCCAGTGGATCAAATGCTGAGGTCCAATTGTGGCCACCTGGATCATCTGCCACACAGAAATGCCCACTGGGCAGCTGGACCCTTCCAGGAGAACGTTATAACCTAATTCACGATGTCAAGAGCCCTCTTGCCTAAGGCTTTCATTCATTTATTTGATGTGGGAAAACACTGAGATGTTTTTGGCTTTACAGCATCTCTTTTTTCTCCCCACAGAAGCTCTCCACCTGTCTTGGTTGTCTCCTGAGTGAAGAGAGTGGTTCAAGATGGAGAGCAACGCGTCCGTGGGGAACTGCACCCATCCGCAGATGTCCTTCCAGTCCACGCTGTACGCCACCACGTACACCATCATCTTCGTGCCGGGGCTGCTGGCAAACAGCGCTGCCCTCTGGGTTCTGTGCCGCTTCATCAGCAAGAGGAGCAAGGCCGTCATCTTCATGATCAACCTGGCCATGGCCGACCTGGCCCACGTGCTCTCCCTGCCGCTGCGGATATACTATTATATCAACCACACGTGGCCTTTTGGGAGGTTCCTCTGCTTGCTGTGCTTCTACCTGAAGTACCTCAACATGTACGCCAGCATCTGCTTCCTCACGTGCATCAGCATCCAGCGGTACCTCTTCCTCCTGCACCCGTTCAAGGCCAAGGCCTGGAAGCGCCGCTACGACGCGGCCATCAGCGCCGCCGTTTGGCTCTTCGTCGGCGCCGCCTGCTTGCCGCTGCCCATCGTGCGGAGCCCGGCCGTGTCCAACGCCACCAACACCTGCTTCTCGGACCTGGGCGTGAAGCAGCTGACGCCGGGCGCCTCCATCGCGCTGGTGACGGTGGCCGAGCTCTTCGGCTTCGTGCTGCCCCTGGCCATCATCGCGTGCTGCACGTGGCGGATGCGGCGCTCCTTGCAGGACGGGCGCGCGCCGCTGCCGAGCGGCGGCGAGAAGCAGCGGGCCTGGCGCATGCTGCTCATGTGCGCCGCCGTCTTCGCCGTGTGCTTCACCCCCTACCACATCAACTTCCCCTTCTTCATGATGGTCATCGAGAACATCATCACGGACTGCGCCGTGCACCGCAGCGCGCTCCGCTTCCACCCCGTCTCGCTCTGCCTCGCCAGCCTCAACTGCTGCCTCGACCCCGTCCTCTACTACTTCTCCACGTCCGAGTTCCAGGACGAGCTGCTGCGGCTCCGCTGCGCCGCCCTGCGCTCCCGCCTGGGCGGCCCCGGCCGCCGCATCCGCAGCAGGACGTGGAGTTTTCCACGCTCTGGATTCTGGTCCCTCCCAAAGTTCTTACATCGAATCAACAGCAGGGAAATGCCTCCCGTGCCCCCAGACGAGCTCTTGTTGGAGTCCATCTCTTGAGATGCCACTGTCTGCCCCCATGCAGGTGATTGAATGCCGGTGCATTAAGTCCCTGAGCATGCCTTGGATTCCCCCTTGCGTTCCCTACAATTCATGGAGTCCTGCAGGAAAGGGGAATGTTTCTAACGCAAGACAAAAGTGTGGGTCTCTCTATTTGTCATTCTTGAAACTCTTCTTATCCTTGGGACACCTTGTGAGCAGGCGGTGCTGCCCTGGGGACACTTGCAGAGTGACTTTAATGGGACACAGTGAGGACGAGGCAGCAGCGGGAGCAGGATGTCCTGCCTGTGCCACTGTCCTTGCGCACCGGGTGCTATCCCGATGCTCCTCCAGCCTCTGCCTTGTGCCGAAGGAGCAAAACCACTTCCAGGCCCCCAGAGCCACGCGCATCCTTAAGGCTTCGAACTTGGGAGGAAATAAAAAGATCCCAACGTGTTTTGGCATTGCGGGGGTTATTTTGAGCACAGTGACTTGACAATAACCTTCGTTGTGCTGGGAAGCACCAGCTGGAACCAAAGTCAACCTGTGGCCGCTGCTCCTGAGCCAGACTGCATGATCCAGCACCAATTTGCACCGGATCCCTCCAATTTCCACAGTGCATTTCGTGGGCAGTAGAATTTAACTTTTCTGCTCATCCTGCAGCATCTCCAGAGAGGGACCCCAAGTTCATGTCCCGACGGAGCCAGGAGCAGCTCAGGAAG
>JAUBOD010000042.1:1032186-1051342 GCA_032353885.1 Nothura maculosa | reverse complement strand
AGCAGCTCCTCTTTTTACTCCTGGTTTCTTAGCACAGACTGCCCTCACCGTTAGTTCCAATCCCACGTTGAAGTCACCTTCCTGGGAAGCTGTGCATGTCAAGCTCACCCTGCGGCACCTTCCGAGTGACGAAGCAAGAGGGGACTCTGCAGACCCCCTGTTCTTGCCACAGGGCAGAGCCAGGCCATGAAGGGGCACTGCTGCAGGGCACCCACCAGCCCTCCACCCATTCTGGACATCACAAGATTCCAAGGAACCTCCAAGAATTGGTGCCACCACGCACAGTCATGCAAGTCACCACACCGTGAATCCCACTATTCCAAGTGCTGAATCCCCTGCACAGATCCCCTACGTGAGAATTACTCCTTCCCACCCAGGTGCCAGCAAGGCTGCTCTACAAACGCTGTTGGCAGCAGCGAGAACTGCCTCTTGGCAGGCCGTGCTGGAAGTGAGACACCTCTTACCTCCCTGCTGCCCCCGCTCCCCAGCGTTTTGCACTCCAAGGATTTCCGCAGGAAGAGGGAATCCAGTCTGGAAAGTGGGAGAGGACAAGGCAGGAAAAGCAGAAAAAGAAACCCGCTATGTGCACCACACAACCCCCATGCACTGCATGTGCACCAGTAAGTCACTCCAACACCACAGTTTTAGAGAAACATTTATTACAGGGTTGCAGAATTTATGTCAATATAAAGTCCCTTATTAAAACTCTCAAGTTTATCAACTGAAGGACACTAACTCTTCCCTAACTTTATGCTGCAGCTTTCCCAAAAAAAAAAAAACAAAATAAAAATAAAATAAAAAGGACCACCACCCTTGACTGCAGGAGTAACGCTACTTGCTCATAAAAAGTTGATCTAAAAAGTCTGTATAAGCCAGAGTAGTTTAAGTTTACACCTACAGTCACATTCACAAGTGGGCTATACCAAAGATATTCTTGAAATAGGAAGCTACAGGATAAACGAATTTATAACCAAAAATACTGACAAGCTTTAAGAGTAACTCCATCCAAATCTAACAACTAAATACCACAAAACCAAACAAATGTATAAGAATTAAGTGTAAGCTGGGGGAAGGTTCCAAATATACATACGAATTCAATACAGTAATTGCACAAAATGAAATAAAGCAATGTTAGAGGTTGATGATCACTGAGGTTAGATTTTACATGCTTCACACATGGAAGTTAAAATAAACCTTTAACGATATTCGCCGGGAGTTGTTTAGCCAGGAGACTGAGTGCAGAGCTAGTCTACAAAACTACACAAAATGTGCAAACCACAGATTATCAATACATTACTTGTTCTGTGAAAGTTAAGGTGAATAGAATTGGTTCCAGCCAAGGAATTGGTTAACTTTTTTTTTATATATATATTTTTCTGCCATTCCCAGATTTTAAAAACCAAACATTCAACGAATAAACTGATATTACCCTTCTAAACAGAACCTTACTCAAATTTAACTTCTGCAAGAAAAAACTAAAAATATCATTATATCAAGAATTAAAGAAAGCTGAAATGGTGACTTTGTCTTTTGTAGTATAAGCAATACACAGAAAATGCATAAGGCTTTTGATTATCACTGCACGTTTTAATTTAGAAGTCGAGGTCTAAAGCTCAGACTTCTCTACGAGGGTGTGCCAGAGTCGCTTCCCGTTCTGCGCCCTTCACTGTTGACAGATCTTTGTTTCAACAACAAAAGAGTTTTCAAAGTGTCTGATTGAATGGCAGTTCTCAGCTGAACGTTTCTGCAGACCTGGGGATGAGAGGAGATGCCAGTCTAAGTGAAACAGATTGGTAAATTCTTCACAGGAAGCATTTATCGGTTTGTAGATACTTAGGAAGAGCAGAAAGATAAAATCACTATCTACAGTGTTTCCCAGCCACGAAGGCTGCCTTTGGGTTTGGTTATTAGACAGCCCCCCCGTTCTCAAGAGGGGCTAGATAAAAACAGGGGTCAAAACAAGCTACAAGTCACAGCTTGTTCTGGCACCGCCTTCCTGAGGGAGAACATCGAGGAGACAGCTCGGAGCAGTTTCTCACAGCCCTCTGTAACCACAAAGGAAAGGGAAAACAAAGCAGACAAACTGCAGGGAAGAGTTAAGAGCAGAGAGGAAGCAGAAACAGCGGCTCTTATCAGCACTTTTCTTCCTTCCCCCGTGCTAGCCCGGAGCACGGCTCTGTGTGGCAGCGCTCATCCCAAGGCGAGCCCAGTGAGGATCTGCCTCACCTCAAGACCTCGCTGGAATTTCTCCCGGGATATTTAAAGTTCTTTGCTATGTGTTCATTCACGGCCAGTGCTGAACTTGACGTGGGCACTTTGCCTCTGAGCTTTTGAGAGGAGGCAAGAAGTCCTGCAGTCAGACAAGCCGATCAAGCCAGGCTGGCTGAAATACTCAGATGTTTATTCAGCGCAAGCAACGGAAGCTCCCCATGGAAGGCTACAAGCACCAGGGCTTAAAATAACCCCTGCAGGGCATTGTTCTAGGGCATCAAAAGCAATAAGAGTTGGGCTACCCTTCAGTTCATCACTGTCTTAATGCTAGCACAAGTGGTTATGTAAGCGGGTATGGATTTGAACAGCTAGGGTGAACTGTGCAGTCACACGGATGCCTCCAGTTACATCTCCTGGGAATTGTGGCGGAACAACCCAAAGTCACACTGCTCTGACAAGCAAATCTATAAACTACAAAAATCTGAGAGCCAGCACAGCAGCTAAAGAGAAATCCAATCTGGAAGGCAAGAGAAGCCTCGTCCCTGAGCAGCTCTGCCCTCAGCAGTGGCCTTGCATTTGAAGCGAGCTTTTTTCCAAGGGTAAACAAGGTTAGTTACAGGAAAGAAACTGCACCCGGGGCATTATTCATTTACCAGGCAGCATTTTCTACAGAGGTATTCTAGAAGTCATTTCCTGCGCACTGAAGATGCCAGAAACACAAACTCGGGTAGGCTAGAGCCAAGTAACTCATATTTTAAGAAAATACCATAAATACTCCTCACAGCACTGTCTGCAGACTGCAGTCTTTCAACAGCAGCGGTCAGTTTAGCTGTTGTGAATACCTAAGCACTTAAAGACACCACAAACATGTCAACATTTAGTATTTCTTCACCTGCCTGATGCTGTCAGCTGATCAGGAGCACCAAGTTAAACTCCTATGTACAAAGCTTTCCCTCTAGTGACAGGATGTAGCCTCTAGGGAACAGCAGGCACAAATTCAGACTCCATGAGTTCTAACTGGGCTGAGGAAAATCTTGCCCAAGAGTTTGGCAGGAAGAACAGGAGCAGAGAGTTCTGACAAACCAAACATTTGCATTCTAAAAGCCAATAAGTGACAAAGGATTAGTTTGCTATGTGTTTGGGGAGAGCAGCAAGCTATGAAATGCCTCGAGAGCTCGACTGAAGGAAAATTTACAGCATCATCAGGTTTTCGTATTCCAGGCCTCCTTCCAATATGTCAAGCCACTAACGCATCAAATTTAATCCTGATGAAACTGGCCTTTTCACAGATGTGCAGGGGGAAGGGAGGGGAGCAGACAAGGAAGAAAACAACAGCATAAAACCTCCTATGAAGTGCTCGTCCTCTTTCAATGTAGAGGTCTGCTCTGGATGTCCAACTTTTCAAAGCAAGTGAACCAGAAGATAATCCCTTTGCTTGGTGCTCATGTAACCCAGTTTTAGATAGGACAAAGATAGAATAAGCTATGCATCCCACAATGACTCATAATCTGATTATCTGAATTTGGGGGCCAAACCAAGACTTTAAGCCAAAAGACAGAAGGAAAAAAAATAGAGAAAAGAAAAAAAAAAACAGCTATAGACTTAAGATCAAGCTTGAGCACATAACTACTAATTTGAATGAAGTTACACACTCATATTTGGTACGCTATGCTGAAGGCCCACAGATTTCCAAAATCTTTGATTTTTTCTTCTTCTTTCTCCCCTGCCTCCTGTAACATATAATTCTTTTACTGACAAAAACTTACCCATCATCTGATCTCTGCGCTGCAGTCTGAAGGTCTGTTTTCCAGCACAGAGTTGGTAAATGAAAACACCCAGATCAGACACATTATTTATCTCCTCTGTAACTACCATTTCTTCACGGACCAGGTAAGTCTGAGGCAAGTATGAGCCAGTCTAGGAGAAAAAGAGGTCTTGAGATACAGTATTCTGCTAACAAAAGACTAACAACACTACCATTTTCTTGCTTTGGAAAGGTTTGAGACTCTAGATGTCACTCTTCCTTCATTTTAGTGTTAACACTGGCCTAGTTGTGAATGACTGCCTACCAAAGAGGTTAAAAACTGATCAAGGCTGTTTCAGGCAGCTGCAGTCAGAGTGAAGTTAACATTGCTCACCTCAAATAAAGCAAACATTAACATAGTCTGCAAGTATCATAAAGGCTGCAGTTGAAGAAAGTAAATAAAAGATCTCTTCTACAGTTTTTCAGTGCTAGAAGCATATTGACCAAAACATGGAATTTAATCTACAGGAATTCGGTCTTCGGTAAAGACAACAGCATTACTGAAAACACCACTCTTTCCTCCCAATCTCAACACCTGAAAGAAGTTGCTCGAGGGACTGCATTTAAAGTTGGTCTTCAGGAAAGAGGAGTGGGGAGGGGGGAAAAAAAAAGTGAAAAAGTGGAGCTTCCTTAAGCAAGTTAATGCTGATGCTACCTGATCTAGCTTAGGAGCTGAGCAGTCTGCAGTGACTTTTTTGAAAAGTACATTTAACACAGCTCAGCATCACAAGGAACAGGGAGTAGCAGCAAGCTCTATCAGCTTGACCCCCTAAGATTGTTTTTTCTTTGTTTTTAAGAAAATCCTGTTCTAGCCATTGAACATTTACGGGGAAAATTCATAACTATAATACTACTAAAACAGAAAAATAAGTTAACACTATCATTTTTATTAAAGCTCTTACAGGGCAAGTGAACTTTCTGCTAGTAACTTTCAATTTTAGGCTTCCAGTGGTAGACAGAGATTTACCACATTCCTCTATGATGGCAAAATCACCTTTATTAACTAGCTGCTTTTAGCCTTCATAAAGCTAGGTATTAATGAACGTATTAAGCATGGATCTACTCAGCAGAATGGGGAGTGACAGCTGGCCTTACGCTTCAGCACAGCGACTGAGAGGGGATTATGCACTTTGATGTCGAGAGGACTGTTACAGCAAGAGACTGTAGATAGGTTGAAGAGCAACATCCAGAATTCTTTCAAATGATCTTCTAGACAAACTAAACAGTTCCCACATACCGCAAGCTTTGCGAAGAGATCCATCAGGTTCCTTGGTGGCATGACTATGGATGTGTTCAGAGGAATCACGTAGCAGTTACCCAGTTGTAAGTCAAGATATGCTGTCAGAAGCTGTTTCAGTGAGGAGAAAAAAATAGAGCTGTCCATTAACTGTGGCCTTTGAGCAACTTTTAGAGCACAGTTCCACAAGGTCTAAGAAGGAAGCTTAAAAGCTAAAGCTTATGCACTTGCAGTACCAAAATTTTGAGGAACCACCTTAGTACATGGGCTTATTTGTTACTGTGGTTTCAAACAGAGCTGTTACAGCTCTGGTTTACACAACAGGACTTCCGAACAGGAGTGACAGCTGACTAAGCTGAACGTGTCAGTCCTTAATAAGAGTCAAGTTTAAATTAATAGAAAGTACTTCCAAGTGTGTTTTCATAACTGAAGTGGTCTAATTAAGCACAGTGCAAATTAAAGGCATCCTAATGCAGAAAAGCAATCATTTTCTGGAAACAGATCTTCGGGACAAGTGTTAGAGTATCTAAGAATTCACTTCAGCACTCCCACCAAGTACCAAACTAGCAAAAATAAAGCCACCAATATAGGTACATTGTTTGATTGTGACTTGGCCCTTAGCCAGAATCACTTTCTGCTCTGAAACTGTCCCAGTAGTTCAGATTATAGCAAGGTCCTGCAAGCATTGCAAGACAGAAGCAGCCGGTGGCTACAGCACTTCAGGTTATTGCCAAGAGGCAGCGTGCACAGGGATTAGTTCCAGCATCCTTACAGTGGTGGCATCTGCAGCTCCAAGGCTGCTTCCCAAACCACCCAAGGAGCTTTTACAGCGAGGCTAAGGGTAACTATGAGCGCCATCAGTGCAAATGCAATAAAAACATTAAACCAAAACCAGACACTGACAATCTTTACTTTATAGAAGCCAGACACTACTAGCAACATTTTTGATTTCTAATTTTAGTCACTTTTAAAAATGATTTTATTTACTTTGAAGAAGGACTTCAGATTGGTTTAGTATTCTAAATTTGGCAATACATGAAGTTTGGCAGTCATATCAAATCCACAGTTTTGTTCTCTTTCCTAGGTCAAGTTTACAGGGCTCTCTTTCCCTCAGCTTGAAATAAACAGAATTATTAACCACGTGACATGTGTCGCTTTCAGAGAGGCTACTGGCAGCAATTTCCAAAAGTTGGGCAGCACTGAGCTCCATTAATCTAAAATGAATCAGAATAGTGGGGAGTGCTGAACCTCTCCACTTCTCTCCTAACACTCCTGACTTGCAGGAGCAGAGCTGCTCTTAGAGTTAGAGTGGAACTTTTCCACGGGGCAGGTTTCCCCACGCTCAAGCTAAGGATCCCTCTCCACTCCCTCCCACCCCTCTGGCCACGGGCTCTGCAGCTTCCAGCCGAGCCTGGCCACTTGGTGCTGCCTCGGAGCGCTCACCCTGTCGAAGTCGTGAACGATGGCGGCGGGGTCGCTGTCGGAGAACTTGGGCACGGGCACGTCGATGATGGCTATGTTATCATCTTCCCGGATGTCAGCTTCCTCAGCAATGGGGAGGAAGTAAGGTTCCACTGCTCGATCCCGATTCTCGTTCTCGAAGTAACACATTTCACCACGATACACCTTATGCTAGAAGCAAGAGTAAGCCAATTACTTTAAAATTGTATTTCCAGCACTCACACTAAGACATCGTGCAGGGGTCTGTGGTACCTGGAGCTTGCCTAACAGCCACAGCAGCCTCCAGTTGTCCATTACAAGTCACCACTATGACACAAACCCTTGCACTATAACTATATTCTTTTGCTAGTGATGCTGTATTAAAAGGGAAGCTTTGCATTACCCTGGGCATGAAGTACTTGTAGATGCAGGCTCCACCGACAACAACTCCTGCCAAGATGAACGCTAGACCCAGCAGAGTAAGCAGACATCTTCCCGATGAATTCTCACTTCCATGGGTGGCAATTTCTGGATCCTATAAAGGAGACAGAAACAGAGAAGATGGAGCAGCTTTATAGCAAGTTCTTACCGAGTGCTTTACTTTGGCCTACAATGATTCTCACTGCATACCTCAGAGAAAAGAGCTAAGCAACAAATACTTCCATGAAGTATTTTTGTAATCTATCAAAATGAGTTTTCAACAGCACAGAAAGAAGAAAACCTTACTTAAGAGAAACCTCTCTAGATGAGCCTCTATCCAGATCTAACCAGAAATTAAACCTGTTTAAGTGAGGCACAAGAAATTTATATAACTGTAACAAAAGAGAGAGCGAGCTGCAGCCACAATATAACCTTAGCAAGGCAAGATTTGTAGGGCAAGGTCATTTAAAGGTACACAGTTTCTTCTGGCTTTTTCTCAAAGCCTATTTCCTATTCTCCTCTTACTATCACAGAGTAAGATAACATGACGTTTCCTTATAAAACTGGACTACCAGAAAAAAAATATTGTGACCTTGTCTACTAGTTGAAAAAAACCTCATGCTTAGGTCAAATGTTCAGGTGGTTTTGGAGCTCGTAATATGCATGAATGAAGATAGCTACAGAAAAGAACTACTGGTCAGACTGAATGCAACCTCCAAAACACTCACAGAAGTAACTTTGTGTCATACTCTCCCTTGTAGTTTCAAAATTCTCTTCCTCCCACCCAAGTACTCGGGAGGTTTTGCTTCTAGCAGCCTAAACTTGAACTCGTGACTTTTTTTTCCTCCACTGTTCTGTTAAATGGCAGATGACTCCATCCAAGTGAAACCACTGCTACTACTGTTAAGTAACACGGGGATCACTTGTGCAACACTGATTGCAAAGGTGGTGGTGGTGGAGTCCGAATGGCAGGTTACAACGTTCCCCTGGTGCTTCAGATGCCTCTCTAGCCTTTCGGGTGCGAGGCTGAGCCAAGCAATACTGTCGAATACAAAACAAGCTAGAGAGACGTTCACCTGGACAGCAAACAGCATTTCTATATCTCAGGAGAGGATGGGTGTGGAAATAGCAAGTGTTTAGAAAACCTTGGTGCTCAGCTCATTACCTCCCACTAATGATTTGCAACTACTGTATTCAATAGCTTTCCAAGGTCTGCTCCTTTTACTCAGCGTAAGCACAAAAATGTGTTTATGAAGTAGTAAGATCTTTAACTTTGGGTTGCTCCTAAAACCAGTACGAGGGTTCAGCACAGCAGCCTCCATGTCCATTCTTCATTTGGGTGCCAATATTGGCATTTCTCTATAAGGTGATGTATTAAGGGACTTGTGATGATGACCTGCCACAACATTATTAAAAAAGGCTTTACATAATTCTAGGCTTAGCAAGACACACCAAGGTCAAATTCAAACATATCAGCTGTGCAATTACTTTAGGACAGAAAACAACCTAGGTTAAGTCAAAGTCAAGACTCCTCAGGTCTCACATCCCCGAAGCAACAAAAAAGTGATGGCTCTGCAAGACACAGGCATTTGCTATTGGCTGCAGTCTGTCAAAAACAAGTGAGTTTCAGGTCAGAATTATGTCACATCTCTGTGCCATTACATGGAAACAGTGTTTTTAGCTATTTTGCTTGTAAGATCAAGGCTGGGAGTGTTCTCTTCATGTTCTGCCATCTCCATCTACACCTTGCAGCTATTACCTGCCTGTGTATCGATATCAAACACAGCAGCTTGCGACAGGCTCTGGCAGTGCGGCCTTCCCTGCGCTCAGCTGACGTGCTCATGTCCACACGCAATTAGCTGCGCTTGCACTATGCTCATTCCCAACAAAGCAGAGCCATTTATCACGTTAGGAAGCGGTGTCTGAAGCCAGAATTTGAGCACGAATTGCTGGTCAGTGAAAACAACACCACGAGGGTGGAGGCCAGGCGGGTGCACGGCGCCAGCCTGAGAGCCAAACTGCAAGGGCAGCACAGTTCAAAGCGGCCTGGAAACACGCAGAGCAAGTTAGCAATAATAGAGGAGAGGGGAGGAAAAAAAGAGGAAAAAAGGAAAAAAAAAAGGGAACAAACTTCCCCCAACAACTTGTGCTAACATATGCAGCTAGCTCAGGAGACACTGTTGACACAGTCAATTCCAGGAGAGCATTCTGCAAATTCAAGTGTTTTGTAAAGATTATCTGGAGGATTTCTGCTGCGCTGTTTCGGCCACCGCGAGCCATCAAACTTGTTTGCTCTGCTCAAATATTCAGGGGCGGAGGCAGAGACGAGAGGCACTAACAAGCACTCCAATGGGTCTGTCTTCCAGCAGCGCTGCGAACTTGATGTTTACAGGCAATTCCAAGCCCTTAAGTCGGGGCAAGGAGTTCAGCGACAGGCACGTACACACAGACTATTGCAAAAGACACAATAAAGCCAAAGGAATAGCTGCTCTCCTCGTTTTTGAGCCTGCCCTGGAAACACAAGAAAGGCATGAAGTTCTGCTTAAAATTTGTGCCTTAGAGGGCTTGTAGGAGTGTGTCTAGCAAAACGCTGCCCTAAGAGCCATGAAGGGGGTTATCTACATTAGAACAGGCAGAATAACCTTCCAAGTTTAACTGCCCTGCACCGGATCCGCTTCTTCCCTCTCCCGTTCGCACGATCAGGGCTTGCAGGAAAAGGGGAAGTTCCCAGGGCAGTTTTCGCCGTTGGAGCCGTCGCAGCTCCTTGGGGCTGCACGTTTATTTACCCAGCGGCTGCCAAGAGGCCGAAGGCGCCCACAGCCCTGCCCGGCACCTTCCAAACGGAGGTTTTCGCCGCGGTTTAAAGAGCTCCCTTCACAGCGGCTACATGACAACTCGCAAGGAAGGCAGCGGCAGCCACAGCGCTCGCGCTGCCTTTCTATTTAAATCCCCTCTTAAAGGGCTGATTAGTTTAAGCGCTGCCCACGGGGCCTCCCGGCTTTGACCCGCTCCGTGCCCGGCGCGGGGGCCGCAAATGGCGGTTGATGGGGGGTGTTGGGAGCGGAGGCGGGGGGACGCGGCGCTTCCCCCGGGGCTCTCCGCGTGCAGGGAGCGGCGGCGGCCGCGGGGAAAACGGCTGCGGCCAACGGGAAGCGCGAGCGGCCCCGGCGGGACCGGCGGCGGGCGGGATGCGGCGCCGCCAACTGCGCCACGGCCGCCGCTGAGGCGAGAAGATGGCGGCCGCCTCCACCCCCCCCCCACCCCTCCCGCCGCCGCCCCGCGCCCCCGCGGCGCTGCCCCGGCACCTTGTCGGCCACGAGCGCCTCGGCCGCCTCCTTCTTGGGCTCGTCTTTGTGGGCGAAGGGGGAGTTGAAGGCGATTTTCACCATGGCGCCGGTGCTGCGCAGCGCCCGCTCCACCGGCCGGGCGCCTCGAGGGGGAGCGGGAGCGACGGAGGCGGCTGGGGGGAGCGACGGAGGCGGGTGGGGGGAGCGACGGCCCCGCCCCCGCGCCGCGGCCCCGCCCCCGAGTGGGCGTGGCCTGTCGCCGAGCGGCGGCGGCGGGCGGGGCGCGTCACAGAGCAGTGTGGGAGGAGGGAGGGGGCGCGGGCGCCATGACGGCGAGGCGGGGGTGGGGGGGAATGTGGAGGGCAGGGCAGCCATTCCCAGCGCCTGGAATAATAAAAGAGTCCAAATAACCCGTAGGAATGAGTGGGATGAGGGGAGAAAGGGTGTGTGATGGAAAGAGAGTGCTGCTTGTTGCAGCTTTCTATGGTCTTTTCTTTCACAGTAGTCATTATATAATCATGCATTTAATATTACATATTATTCACACATAAATCACACAGGGATCACAACACTCACTAGTGAAAAGGAGAAATGCCTGGGGTTCATTTAGTGGGGTTCATAGAGTTCTCTCTTGCCCTGACTTTGATGATAACGCTTTCCCTTAAAACAGGCCCTCAGGAATCACCAAAACCCACAAAAACAGGCAAAACTTCATTTTTTAATAGCTCCAAGGGGTGAAAGCACCAAATATTAGACTGCCAGGAACTTTCATACTGAGGAAAGTTGGTGTCCGTCTCCCTGGAGTTGGACTTCACAGCTCTAGAAAGGAAAGTGGTTTTAGGTCTGGTGCTTCCACCATGGAGCTGTTATGTTGAATGTTATTATGGTCAGCTGTAATTAAACCAAGCAAAACACTATGCAAAAACCACAAGAAGTAATTTTTCTAAGTGTGAACAAACTCCCAAGTACATCCCTGTTTCCCTGCGGATGCAATAATATTCCAGTTTCCTTGCAGGAGCACAGGTCTGGCATTGCTGCCTGTCAGGTTAATAGGAGCTTTGGCCTCAGTCTGTTCACACTGACTTTGTTTAGTGACAGAAAACATTTTTCCTTCATTTCACCAAAAAAAAGTGTCCCGGAGAAGGTTGTTCTGATGTCACCAAACCATATTACTTGTCATTACATATCCAATCATCCAGCTCGGCCTGTAACTTTTCCCTCCACGTAAAGCTGCTTCTGTGCTGATTGCATTTTGTAGAACAGCTGCAATCTGAAGAAATAGGTCTGGGAAGATGTGTGGACATAAATTCAGGCTTTTGTAAATTTATTTTTTTAATTTTGACCCTGAAATCAGCCACCTCTTCTACCAAATAACTATTAGAAATGTGCACAGTCTTGGTGGGTGATCTCACCACTTTGCCTGTAAAACCCTTTTGACTCAGCCTTGTCATTCTGACTCAGGTTTCTTTCAGACTTTCTCCCACATTGTGGCTCCAGTTCAAAGTATATGAAACCCCAATGGCTGCAAACAAGTGATACCACTTACTCCTTGATTTGCGTTCTTACTAAATACTCTGTGCTTTGTTTACAGTATTTACTCTGAGATTGTAAATCACCTTGAGAGGCGATTATCCTTTCATCCTAATTATCCTTTTAATCTTTATAGTGGTTGTAATGTTAAAGCAACAGTGCTCTAATAGCTAACAAATATATAGGCTATTCTGACTTACAGACTGGAGGAATTTGGCAAAAAAGGAAGGGTGAATTGGTACGTGACAGTGACTGTGACTGTTGCCTTTATGTCAGCTTGCAGAGGGCTGAGAACTGTGTTCCTTAAAACCGACATTAAACATGGCCACTTCCCATTTTATACAAGTGCTAAAAGTGTCCAGAAAGTCTAAAAATATACTAAAGAACAAGGTTTATATTGGTTTATAGCTTTATATAACCTTTTATTGGAGCAGTCGCTGGTTCAATAAATAATGCCACTTTAACCATCATTTTGAGTAAGCTTCATAGCACTAAAATTAATTTTAAATGTATAGGATTTTTTTTAAGGATTCTGCTGTATTTTTTAGAAAAGAGACTTTAAAAATAGCTGATGTTTATTCTGTCTCCCTTATCTCAGTCATCTCTTGTATGTCAAGAGAAAACCTCCTTACCTATCAGCAACAATACCGTGTTTGGTGCAGTTTTAAAGAATTCTGTGCCTTTGAAGCGGGAGGTCCTGTATTTGTGCGTAATCTTGAGCCCCATACATTGCTCTCATGCCAACAACTGCAGCCTGGCAGGGCGTGTGAGCTCCCCCTTTATCTTTCTTCACTCTCCTGCAGCTCGATGTTAAGCGCAGTTTAAGTTTTTGGGCAGGGCTGTGTTTGTGTCCATACGTAAGCACTGAAGGGCGCAGGGAGTCATGGACTTGGTGTTCTTGGTGCACTTCACACAGTGAGTTCGTAGCCACAGTGACTGACCTGGACTTAAATAGAGGTACAAAGTGCTGCACAATCGAAGCCAAGTGAAGGAAGCAAACACAGGGAAACAATAATTAATAGGTGTAGTTAATAGTAGTTTTAAAATATACACAGCTTCTCTCAGTTTTATGAACAGGATAATTCCTGAAAGATGGACAACGAAAGGAAACAGAACTGCATCATGTAGGACTATTAAAAATGAAGAAATTACAAGGGTGGTTGCATTGGGAGGAGAGTCCTGCAGTTTGTTTATATTTATGTCTGAACTGCTTTTTACTTTGAGCTTTTTCCATCCCTCTTTCTCAGACTCCCTCCTCCTTCACCCGCTCAGGCTGTTTCCTTTGCTCTCGGACTCTCATATTCTCTGTCTTCCCTGCTTCCGTCTCCCATGATCCTTCTCCTTTTCCTTTTATATCCCCCACATTGCTACCTTGCTCTTTTTTCTAAGATTGCTGGTGAGGAACTGATCCATATTTCAGACTGTGAAACTATCATGCTGGGAGCTTCCTGTATAAATGTTTCGAGGGAAAAAAAATATTCCCACTGGATTGTGGTGAGTTGGGGCCTTTAATTGAGGATGTCTGTTTCTGGACAGCAATTACTGCATTCCCTCCACTTCCTTACTGCCCAGAGTGCTGTTCTGTGTTGCAGCAACATTAGATTAAGATCTGCAGCAAAAAAAAATACATATATTGCTTACTTATACTAATTGCCTCATTGCAAAACACTGTGACAGGAATGGAAAACAGGGGGAAGCCACGATTCCTTTTCTCCATATATAGTGACAAGCTACAGGAGTGACGAGCAGAAAAGGGAGCCCAAAGGAGCCGGAGAAGAGGCGATTACTGATTAAGGGACAAAGTCCAAGCGTGTCCTCTAAAGCTGCGCTCAAGCCGAGCCCTGAATAGGACTCAGCTGCCCACGCAGCAGTTGCTTCACAGAAGAGAATTCCGCAAGGAATTCCAGTAGTCCAGAAAATGTGCGGAGCCAGCAGCACGCCCAGGACCACGCGCACCCGGGGACATTAAAGGACCCGAGTGGCCTCTGGTGTAACGTCAGTGAAGCAAGCAGCGTTACAGCAGAGAGATACTAGGGGGGCAGAGTCTTGGCAGGTCTAGAAAAGCGTTGGCAAAGACTATTATTATTATCAGAGGAGATCCCATAAACACTCAGAGCTCAGCCTGTCGTCTCCTGGCCGGATACACAGATTGATTTTTGCCTTGGCCTTGCGGGGTGTCATCACCCCGGGGTGCTGTCCAGCCTTGCCACGGCCCAGCTCGCTCCCCTGCTTGCTGGGTTCATGTGCATGGGGCTGCTTTTCTCTCCTCCCCCTGCCCAAAGGGCTCGGTGACAAATGGGGACTTATCAGAGGCTGGTCCTTGGGAGACACCCAAATAGGGAAGGGGCTGGGGTTAAGCCCACCCCTCCATCCCGGCTGTTTTCAGTATGTCCCAATCTTCACTTGCTCATAGGGGGCATCTCACCAAAGCCCCAAGGGGCAGCAGGTGGCTGGTGGGCACACAGCTTGAGCCCGGTTTAATGGCAAGCAGAGACACAGGGACATCTCGTTTGGCTGCATTTTTTGGCGCTGTGCTGCATGTGGCTCGTGGTTCTCTACAAATGCAGCTAAACGAGGGCTGCACCTGCACCGTGGCCGCGCAAAGATGTTCCCGATAGCGGAGCTGTGCTGGCCCAGGTCCCGAACGCGCCGACCAGACTGTGCCGTGGCTGGTGCGACTCGTCTGACTCGTTGTGCGTGGTTTGGCTGTGCACAGGGGCAGCTCTTCCCTGGCACGGTGCAAGCAGCATTCCCCAGCAATAGTGCTCTTCAACAATGTGGATAATTGCTGTGCAGGCACACCATGGGCTTAGCCCTCATGGTACCTCCCAGGAAGGTGCAGCTCGGAAAGAAGAGCTGATTCCATCAGTCTGGTTACTTATGGCCGTGCGTGTTGCATACATGCTATTTGCATCACGCACAGGTCACATACATACCAGATAATGCAGGATTAATAGGGGGTTTATGGCCAGACAACATTCCAGTTGTGGAGTTCTCTTAGCTCAGTGTGATGTAGGCAGGGAGCTGGTCCATGAGGACAGAGCACTGCAGTAAGAGCCTACGAAAGACTTTGGAGCTGGGCTGGAAAACCAAGGCGAACCCTCGGGAGGTTTTCGAATGATATTGTTGATCTTGCAGGAGTATATTCAGTTAGAATGAATAGCACAGAGATAGTAGAAGAGCTGTGAAATGATCATATAGCTCTGTCATGAGACACCTTTCCTGCAAATACACATTTTTTTCTGTTATTTTTCTATCTGAAGAAAAACAAGTATGTATTTTAGATATCACAACAATATCACTGTCATAAGAAAATTCAATAGCAAAATATTTTATCAATATTACCTACTTGCCCAACTTGAATTAATAAACGTTAACAATAATGACCCTCCAGCTTGCTTCTGAGTGCAAATAGATTACCAGTTTGTCCAGCATTGTGCTATTGCTTTTATTTTGCTATTATTTTAACTACTGAAATAATATGAACTTTTCGAAAAGTAGTGTCTGTAGAAAAGGAAGATGCCGCCGTCCTCCTCTACTCGAATGCACATTTATTTTTTTGGAGTACAGGTGTCCCCTTCCATCAGCACGAAGTCAACGCAGTCAAAAATAGCAATACCGCAGAACACCTGTGCTAACAGCAGCTCGTGGCAGAAATGTTGTCGGTTCAAGTGATTTGTTGCGTTTTGCTTTGCAGGTTGTAAGAGGAGTTGTGCGATCGGGTGCAGGTTTTCTGTTAAGGAAGAGCCCAGGTGACGGTGGTATCCTGCCGCGATGCTTATCGCTGAGCAGAGCCTCGCAGCTCCGAGAGGCAAAGCCTCAACAAAGCTGTGGCACGTGCTCCTGGGGGAAGATTAAAGCTCATTTTCTAAGACATAAATGCCCCAGGGCAGCTTGAGTTTCCTCTTCCCAATCCGGAGAGGAAGCAGCATACACATGCTCACACATAGGTTTGATGCATATATATGGCTCTGCGGGCACAGCAGTCCCTAAGCGATTGTTAAACTCTCTTTATCTGTTGCTTTTGAGAGGGTAGCTTTTGATTTTAATGGAAAGGGACTGCTGGGGGCTGCTGCCCCCGCAGCGACTGAAAACTGCAGCTTTTACAGCAGAAGGTGTTTTCTGTTCATACGACACCACATCACAGTACAGGAAAGAACTTGCGATCCCTTCCTTTCCTGTTGCAAGAAATCTCTTCACCGAGGTTGTTTTCATGCTGAGACACCTGGTGAGGTTGGAAGTCTTTGATGGGACCCCGGTCTGTGCTATTTTTGAATGTGTTGAATTCAGCAGACAGCAGGGTGAGAAAAAAGGAAAGCATTTCAGGACATGTTAAAGCACTGACCTGATTTTGAGTTCACAGATTCATTGAAACTAATCACATTGAAACTAATCACAATGTTGTAAATTCTTCTGCTTATATCCTGTGCAGCCTCCTGGGAATAATAAATATACGGAATATATGCAGTAGATAGGTCTTTGGGATAGCATTTCTTCAGGATGAGCTGCTTGCTTAGCCCTGTTAGCAGATCTGTATCTGGTTAACTTCAAGACTTACTGGAAATTAATATTAACAGAGGCCGGTTTCCTTTCCAGTACTGTGCAGAGGAGACGGGAAGCAGGAAGAAAGTACTTCTAAAAAACAAAATCCATGCTTAAAAATACTCTGTAGATTCTGTTATAAAATATCCTGATACTCGCGACTGGAAAGCAGCTCAACAGCAGGGTTGGGAAGGGAGGGCGAGCGGAGCAGAGGGGCTGTGTCCACGGCCGGTCTCGCCGAGCGGCTCGGAGAGGAACCGAACCGGGGGTGGCTGCCAGGGGCTGCAGGAGGAGCCACCGAACCGGGCACTGGAGCCAACTGGGAGCAACGGGAGCCCGGGCGGGTGCGTGACGCTCCCCTCGCGCTCGCGTTGACCTGAAACTGCTTAAAATGCAGCCGGTGCAAGAGGCGGCGCTCAAGGGGGTTGTTTTTCCATGTGAAAATCAGTCCGAGGGCTCCCCAAGGGCGCGACGTGGCGTGGGAGGGGTTGCCCAACATCTGGATGCGGCCGAAGGGGTTGCCCAACATCTGGAGCCGTGGGAGGGGTTGCCCAAGGTGCCCGGGAGCGAATCCCAAATCCTCAACTCCGGCCGCTTTGTTTCCTTTCTCCACACGAAGCCAAACAGCAGGAGCTGGAGTTTCCCCCTGGCTTTTGGGTTGGCTTTGCTATTGCTCAGGTGCCTTCCAAAACATCCTTTCTTTTTTCACAGCTTTTCCACAGTAACTTCAAATAGAAAGTCAGAAAACCCAAGGAAAGCCCAGCAGCAAATGGAAAGCTTGGAGTCTGCAGGCTGAGGGGAAGTGAAAGAGCCGGCAGATACAACCAGGGCATTTCCTAGAAGTAAAATCTACTGTGGGGAAAACCAGTATCAGAGTGTGGTTTGTTACCAACAAGGAGAATCCACCTTGTGCAGGGTCTTCCTGTGCTGTCTAGGCCAGAGGGAAACCACTTTTAGAAGCGTTTCATCATGGTTGAGTAACAGGATGGGAAACAGGATTCACAGGAAAATGCAGAAAATCTGAGAAAATGGAATGTGTGTATCTTTAGATGTGGGTTAATTTTCTTAAATAATAACCAAATCTCAAGCAACTAATTTAATCTGAAGGCTCCACCTTGTGGTGCAGTAAAGCAAAAACTCCTATTGCAAAATGGGTGGTTTTTTTCTTTTTTTCCATTTCCTGTTTTCTAGGGCTTTTCCTCTAGGAACTTCCTAACTCTAGTGCTGCAGGTGGGCACCTCTGGCCACATCTGGAAGAGGGGCAGCAAGAAGAGAAAAGCTCTTGCAGGGCTTGTCCTTTTGCAAGGACCACGTGTGTCCGTGACTTCATGACGCTTTGGGGTTGTTTTTTGAGGAATACTGAAGCTGCCGGTGTTAATCTAGAGGTGCCTTTCATAGGAACCCCAGGATCGAGGGACAGGGCTGAAGCTCCTTGCTGCGTGCTGGGAGGGCAGCTCCGCCTCATGCTGCGCAATGCTGTGATTTCCATGAGTTTGCAAGTTCCCAGCGTCTGCTCCAAGGGATGGAATCACGGATTGGAAATCTCAGAAATGCGGCAGGTCCCATATGGCTGCTCCCACGTCTGCTCCGTATTTTCCATGTCCTGGTTGAAGGCAGGTGCCCACAGCAGGTTGCAGTAGCAGGAGCCCCTTGTGTGCAGGGAATACCCCGGTTTGCACCACAAACCTGTCGCCACCACCACCAAAAGGGAGCGTTTGACCTTAAAAGTCCCACACAGAAAAACATGCAATAGAAAAATTCTATTGTGATTGTGCTGTGATTTATTTATATGAAAAATTGCTTCAACTTGGCAATGGGACTTGTCTTTGGGCTGGGTTTTCTTACCTGTGGTGCAAAGCACAGCGAAAAGCCCATTTTTGCTCTGCGTGGCCTTTTAAAGCACTTTGCAGAAGTCCTGGTGAAGCGGCTGCTCCCAGGGCGGTCCCTCCTTCCCGGGCAATTCCCTGGGAGCAGCGGCCCCGTCAGGGGAGCAGCTTCCGAGGCCAGGCCAGGACAGACATCCTGAGACTCCCGGTTGCAGAAACGGTTTCCTATTTGAAACTGAGTTTGGAAAGTCTTTAATAAAGCTCAGGTGGCCGCCTGAAGCAGCAGATTTCAGTGCTGTTTTATCACTCTTGGTTGTCAAATTATGGGTTATTTCATAAAAACAAATGCAAAAGCCCAAGAGATGCCATGCTGGCCCCATCCCACCAGGAATGTCGTGGCCCTGCTCCGGTTGGAAAAACCTTGGAGAAGAGCTGGGTAATGCAGGAGAATTGCTCCCTTATCTTCCTGCCCCCAGACACATGTGGAATCATATCATCTTTTCTTTTACTAAATATAAACCAATATAAACTAAGGGCTGGTTCTAGTTGAAGCGTTTAACAAGCCAAAATATTCCGTTTCATGCCTTTTCATTCTTTCCCGTACCAGTACCTAATGAATGCAACATGATGTGGTATTGGGTTTAAAGCAGCACTTTCCTGTTGCTGTTCCTTGCATGTTGGTTGCACCCATAATGATCTTTGTAGGATATATTTACTTTAAGGAATTAGGTTGGTTGTCCATATGCCAAGTGATCAAATGCAGGCAATGCTTGGCTTGCTCTTATGCGACTACATAAGTTTCTGAAACAGGAACAATACAAAAAATTACTTTCACAGCTAATGCAGATCATGTTGAGAA
>JAUBOD010000042.1:997045-1007107 GCA_032353885.1 Nothura maculosa | reverse complement strand
TCGCCAGGAGGCTAAAGGCAGAAGTGTGAGCCCCAAATGCAACCGCTTGTGCGGAACAGGTTTTATTCAGATCCACATAAAGATCTTCATTTCTACCGTCCTCTGGGGAATCCTAATGTGGAGCTCTATTAAAGTGTTATTAATGCTGAAGTGGACAACTGAGAGTCTTAAAAATATTGATTACCAATAAATTTGCTGCCACTGAATAAAGTCTTTATGAACACTCAGCTATCCAGTCCAAAACATACAGTTATGGCTCAAATTTCCTCCACTTTTCTCTCCTCTTCATTTAGTGACAATGTTTTTAGCTTCGCCCATTTGCTGAATTCTTATTTTATCTTCATTAAAAGTCTTACCTTAAAATTAATTGAAGTTGATAAGCTATTTCCTGTATCATATTTCGTCTAACATTATCAATATTGCTAATAAAAATATAGATTGAAACAATATGTTGCAATGTCACGGATATAAGCCAGATTCTGCTGCAACTCAAATCAATGTGCATTCCGCCTTTGGCATTCACAAAACCAGAATAAGGGCTCTATCTGGGCTGCTCTACCCGATAACATCAACCCCTTTTCCCTAAATTCTCAATACTACCACAATTTAAGTGAGCAGTAGACTGCTAGAGCAGAATTATATTTCCTGAAGATTTTCCAGATTAAAACAAAATAAAGGCAAGCCCCCAAACTTCATTGCGAACTCAAATGAAAGCCATGAAAACCAACGTTTCAAAGCCCCTTTTGTTTGGCAAACGCTGTCATTTTTCATAGTCTTTTGACGTGCGCATTTGCTAGAAGAGACTTACAAATTTTAAAACTTTGAACAAACGGGATTTGAAAAGCAGGAAGTGGAAAACTTCATTTGGACAAAGGCAAACTGGAGCATTTAGTCACTTCTGCTCTTCTTCCTCCCCATTCTACACTCATTTTCTGAAATGGGTTTTTGGAGGTTTATTCTCAGCACCTTGCTGAGACAGCCACTGCAGGAGCTCCCCTGTGATAAAAATACAGCTTATTTCAAAACCATTTCTGAATATCATTCAGGCAGCTGGAGCCATGGCCCATAAAAAGGAGGAATTTCACTGGAGAGGTTTGCTGGCCGCAGAACAGAGCAGGGAGCTGGGATGAGACCCAGGCAGACGAGACTCTGTTCTTCTCCAAGGAGCAGCCAACACCTCTGCTCCCAGGGCTGCCTTGCATGGGAGTCAATGGCCACGTGGCTCCTGCTGCAAAAAGCCACTTCCCATCGAGTTTCCTGTGTAGAGCAAGGTACAAATGAGGGCTGGCCCAGAATGACTTCTCCAAAGGACCTCCTGGCACCAGTTTTGGGCATGGAGCATTTTCCCAGCGCCTGCACTGGCCAAGCTGCTCTGTCAAGCATCCCGGTGCTGCTCTCTCCACTCTCCCATCACTCGCTGGATCCCAGAGCAGGAGAAGCCCTGGTAGCCCATTAGCACGTGGACTAAACCCCACAGAGACATTTCTCCTTTGACGGGTGGAATTAGCTCCGAAATAACCACTCTTTCACTAATCACAGGAAGGAAATTTCGAGGATTCGCTTCGCAGCAGGTGAAAACAAGAGCGATTTAAAGATAATTTGTCAGATTAAAATAATAATAATAATGAAAATATGCCCAGGCTGGAGCAGAGCAGTTTTGCCCCTTTTATTTCCTGTAATTGTGCTCGCTCCGTCTTGATCTCAGTGTCTCGGCTCTGACAGCCCCAGATCCAGCCCTTCAGCCTGGGCTCCCAAAATAGAGCACACCTGCACGGAGAGCGGCTCTCCCCGAGACATTCCTGATCTGGAGCGGATTAAACCGATATTTTTGTTTTGTATTTTCGATGACTCGCTCCAGTGATAACATAATAGCATGATATTTTGCCTGGGACTGATTAAAACGTTTCTTTTGATCAGTGCAGCAGATTGAAGCAGTTGTTTATTACTGGACAAAGCTGTAGAAAAAAATGGTAAAAAAAAAGGAAAGGGGGAAAAAAAAAGCATCTCCGGGCAGTGGTGGTGGAGTCTGCTTTTTGCCAAGGGTATTTCATGCTCTTTTGAAATAGTCCCCAGTTCTGGCTGGGGTTGACGTTGCTGCTGGCTCCAGCTCTGCAGGAATTGCACTGCCTGCACCAGGGCTCCAAAAAGCTCCAAAATCTCCAAAGGAAAGAAAAAGGCTGTTCTAAAAAAACAGTTATTTGCCTTTCTCTTCTTGTAGGCATTGAAGAAAACTTGTTTCTGAGTCTCAGAAGCTACAGCTGCCCCAGCCTGTCCCACTAGCCCCTTTCAGTGGGCAGCTTTGGTTCGCTCAGGCTACGCAAGTTGTACTTTCCTAAAAGGAGCTCACCTTGTAAGTGATCCAGTTCTTCACATCGTTCAAAGCTACACTCTTGTTTTCCAAGGGATTGTCCAAGACAGGAGAGATCCTCCTTTTCACTACATAAATCAGAGCCGGCATCACTGTGTTGCAGTCTGACCCCATCTGAAAATAAATGCAATATTCTGCTTTAGTCCCTGCTACTCAACCAGCTTTTGAGCACATACCTTTTTAATTGCATAAATAATTTTTAATAAAAAGAGTGTGTTTAGCTGCTGTCAGCAGCTAAAGGGAAAGAAGCAGCAGGTCTGACCCTGCCTTCCTGAGAGCAGCAGGCACCGAGAGCAGAGGTTGTGCTGAAAACATTGATGGAACGAAGCAAATTAGGCAGGGTTGTTAATTCAGCAGCGCAGCAGCTCTGGTCCCTGCACGCACCTGCCCCCTGTTTTCCTTGAAACGGGATACGCAGCCCTGGAGTGACAGACGCCAATCCCGGCCGCACGGAAATGCCGGAGCCGTGTCCGGGAAGGGCCCCGTGAGGCCCTGCGGGAAAGCAGGGTGCTGCAGGCGGCGCTTTGCTCCGGGTATCCCGGCTCCCTCCAGCTCCGGGGTGACGCTCCAGGCGTGCGGATCCTGATCCAGGATCGGGAAGCACCGGCACGGGGCCAGGCTGCAGCCTGGGTGTGATTTTAACCACATGCTGCTCTTCAGCCCGCTGGAAAGGGCTGGTGGATGCATTAAAAACCTGCCCTTGTTGTCCCGCTCCTTCACTCCCATTTGGCTGCTGTCACTGTGCTGGCCTGCAGGACCCAGTGCCAATAACCCGGACCCAAGAAGAAGTTTCACCTTTAAAAATAAAGACACAAAAAAAATCAGTTTTAGCTTAGAGAAAGCAGAGGGAGGGCATCACCAGCATGCGAAGTGGGACAACAGGCAGAGCTGGGAGGCTCTGGAAATCCACTGACAAATTGATGGTCTGAGAGGTTAAGCGACAGTTCAGCCAATATATGTCAGGGAAGGCGGCAGCCCCAGTGGGACCTCCTGACCCACACGGCATCCAAGGCTGCCTGGCCCGTGGGGCTGCCATGGGCAGCATGTGGCAGGGGACAGGGCTCCAATGCCCGTGCCGGCACGCGCTGCTTGCGCCGTTTTGCCCCGGTGCTGCAGACTAAAGGTGACATCTAAAGCAGTGCAGTGAGAGGGGGGTTCTTTTTTCCTGCTGCAAAACTGGATTTATCCAGCACCTTTGCAACCACAGCACAAAGGTGGGGGGCATGGGAAGGACGCGAAGGGCAGGGGGCCTGTCAGCAGCACCAGAAAATGCCCCTCGTCCTCACCCTGTGTGTCAGTCAGGCCAGGGAGAACACCACAACAGGCTAAAACACCTTGGCAGCAGCTCTGGTTTTCCGAGCTGTCATTTATCATTATTTTGGAAGGCGAGAGACAGCGGGGCATTCTCCACACCGGCCACGCGGAGCCCTCGCTGTAATGGGCAGCGCAGGATTTAACATGATAGGTGGGGATTTCCACAGGCACAAATGGGAATAACACTCGGAACTGTCGACGCTGTACCAAAAATAGAGGGGCAATTTTAATCTCAATTATAGCCCGGCAGCTCGGGGGATAATTCAGAAGTGAGCAGCTAATATTTCAGGGCAGTGTAAAGAATAATATTCTATTCCTTGCTGCCACTCCAAGTGATTTTCATTTTGATTTAGGCTAATCTCAACCTGAACAAGAGTTTTGGGGATAGAGGACATAAATGCACTAAAGAAAATAGACCCAAAGCTGTGCATAGCTAAGGTCTGCTGCAGAGCCCACTTCAATGCACCCAGTCAAAGCCTCCTCCTGCAGAGCAGGGGCTCTGCTCTCCAGACAGGTTTCCTTTAGCAACATGTGCTTCTATTCAGAAACACCATCCCTGCCAAAATCTCGACTGAGTTTTCTTATTATAGGTAACAAATATTTAAAATACACTAACAAATCCAATATTGAGAGTATTTTATCTTCCTCACATGCACATCCCAGGGCAAGCTGCTCCAGGTGACCCTGTTTGTGCAGGGGTTTGGACCAGGCGAGCTCCAGAGCTTCCTCCTGTGACATTAGGATCCTAACATGATCCTGTGACACTGGGATTCTGGTCCAGCAAAAAAAAATACACATTTCTGTAAGCAAACTGGGCAAAATTATGAGCACTTCACTAGGGCCAATTTCAGCTGTGCTGCCAGGGGCTGGAAGCCTTTGGCCTCAGAGGGGTCCTGTGAGCCTGGGGTTGTGCACAAAGGGGCTGTATTGACTTCAGACAGGGTGAGAGTTCAAGCAGCGACTGTCCCCACTGCAATGGGCACCCAGGAAGGGCCTTGGCCCCTCGGCCTCTCCTGCAGCTCGTGGCGCCGCTGCCGAGCACTGCTGCGACAGGCAGAGCTCAGGGTGGGCTCACACGGCCGGGCACCCGCAGCTGCCGGCGACTTGGGGCTATTGCCGCAGCCCATCCGGAGGGAACAGTTATGGCAAGCGCAGCGGGTATCCTGTTACCTGGCCCGGGACGAGCAGCTCCTCACGGAGGTGATGATAAAGTTCACTTATGACTGAGGGCCTTTCTGGTGCAGTAATTGAGATCTTCTGTTTGCAAACGGTGCTGTTCATTTATTTGTTTCTGTCATCTTGACAACCGTTCGGATGTCTTCATTCACAAAGCTACTCCCCACACAGCCTGTGGAGATGAAAATATATTGCAAAAAAAGTCTAGCTATTCTTTACTTAGGGGAAACAGCCTCTCTCAGGCTTTCTGGCACAGGACTGCATAACAATAAATTGCTTTAAGAATATTTTAAAAAAGAACCATTAAGAAATATTTGCATTTTTAGAAGACTGATCTTAATGCATTACCACTCTGGTGATAATTAAAACACACAGCTGATCATCTTTAACATCATGATTTTAAAATACACCATGTTCATCACTTATATGATGCATTCACGATCACTCCCATGAGCCGCTAACAAGTTAACAGGAGAAGTTCTAACAAATAGATTGCAGACATATCTATTAAATGGCCAAGCCTGGGAAGCTTTAGCAAATTAGCTTTCAAATGTAATAAAGCAAGTAACAGACAACCCACAGAATCATGTCAATGCTTTTTGGCCATTAAAAACATTCTGGAGGTAAAAAATCTAGGTTTACATGCCTTAAAGAACAAAACACTGATTTTCTGGATTTTTCCACCTTTTTGGTATTCCTGGATACTTTAGGGATTTAAAAAAAGCGTTCTTTCCATTTCTGTTTTATTTACTCTCAAGTTGTCTGCTAGAAGTTCCTGCGGGTTATAATTCTCCCTCCAAAAGACATGAAAGAGGCACAAAAGAAGTGACCCTTTTCTGCACTGAGGGTTTTTTGCCTTTTGCTGTAGGAATTATTTCTTTGTTACTTAATCATCTGTAATTATCTCCTGGAGTAAATTCTGTTGGTGCATCAATTTTCAAACACAACATTCATTTTTATCAGTCCTGTTTATTTAATTTTAGCTGATTAGCACAGAACCTAACAAGTGGCTTAGACTAACAGTATGTCACTGCTGAAGTATTTTGTAGGTAACAAGAAGACATGGAATAGTGCACATGTTGCTTTGTCTGCATTAATCTATTTACATTGTAATTCTTCAACTGTTTTTAATGGCTGGTTCAGCTGGAAACAATTAGCTGTCTAAATTAAAGCCACATTTCTCACTTTGTGGACTGGAAAGGTTTTTAGCTGTTGTCTTTTTGTTGCCTTTTTTTTCCCCTTCTCCAAAATCTAGATAGATATCATTTAAAAATGCATGAAATCTTATTGCAGGGATTGATTCTGGGGCTTGGATCTGGGTTCCTATTTATTCGTTTTTTAAGCCAAGTACTTGGATGGGCCACAGAAGGGGTGTGTTTGAAGTGGAGCTCTGCAGTGCAGCTGTCAACACAGCCCTGTCTAGTGCTGCAGACACAGAATTTAGCTGGACGCAGGCACCGAAGCTCCAAATGGAAACCTCGGGGCTGCTGAAGGAAGAATTGCCTTCTGTGAAAGGAGAGACACAAAGGAAAAGGCAGAAATTGCTGCTAGACACAGCTCACATGTTTGAGGAGTTCTTAAATGCAGCGAGTACTTACCCAGACACAAGCTAGTTACGGTAACGTGTATATTGGATTGTATTTTGCACAAAATACTTTATGTAAAAACTCACACCAGACCTGTGGCTACTGCCCAAGGGTGCCGGGCGAATGAATTCAATGTGTTTGTAGAAGCAGAGAATCTTGCCTTCCTCTTCTTTTTCCCCTAAGTGGAAAAATAAAATAGGCCACATTTGCAAATGAGTCATGAAACCAGAGTCACACCTGATGCATCTCCACAACTCACCAGCCTGAGCAGCCTTAGGGCAGTTGCCCGTCACCTTTCATCTCCACAAGGGAGGTTTTCTAGGCCTGGCCTGCACACTGTACCCTGCTCCTAACGCCTCCCACCACAGCACGATATAAAACACTCAGTGTCTCCCACGAGAAGCTGTCCTGAGGTTTTCAGCTACAAGCACGCAGGAAACAAGACAAGCTCTGGGATATTGCTGTCTAATGTTTCCTAGGGGATTAGGACCCTCTGTGGGAGGCTAGAATAAATCTTTTCTTGTGCTACAGTCTCCGCTAGGAATTATTTCCCCATGGATACAGTGTGGGGTTAGTGCTCAGATTCATTTGCACTGCTGCTGCAGCCTTCTTGCTGCATGACCCCCATGGATTTAGATGAACCTTTGCATATTTGAACGTGATGGGGGCCTTCCAAATGGTTTCAATCAAAGCTGCATTAAGATCAGACTGAAGCTGTCAGGAATTCCATTCTAGGAGCAGATGTATTCCTGATATGCAGATACAGGATTGTCCAAGAGCAGAACTGTCAGATTCAGCTAAATGTCCTCCTAATGGCACACTCATGATGTCTCTTGTATAAGGTCAATAAGTCTGAACTGATACCCAGTGCTGCAAGGTGAACCTACCTTGTGGGAAGGGATGATGTCTTTTACCTGGAAAAAAACAATAACAATGTTAAACAATTGCCTAGAATTCTTGGAAAATTAGAGATAAACAGAATTCAGCAGATATTCTTTTTGCTAGCAATAAATCACACTATTCTGATTGTACTCCTTGGTATGTCTGAGAATTAAGCTTGAATTTTAAAAACATAAATCTGATGGAAATGCTTATATCAAACTTGATTTCTACTGCAGTGATTTCATCTTGCATCACTTTCAGCTCACTTCCTTATAATATATATGCTTCTAATACTGTAAAGACAAGTTATCTCCAAGGGCTGAATAAACAAAATATCAGTATGATTTAGGAAAAAAAAAAGTAGAAAGTACAAAGTAGAAAGACAACAGGAAGGTAAAATACTGAAACATCAGTTTCTGATACTCTTTACTTTGGAAGTAATTCCACTGCCTTTAATAGGATTTGTACTAACTAAAACACAGCTCAACCATGCAGGAGCAAAATATATCTTTCCTGTTTTTAAATACAGCCAGGCCAAGTAATCTATACAAGTAAATTATAAATTGATTTTTAAAAAGCCAATCTATGTGCCCAGAACTCTACTGTTTTGCCTGTAAATAATCCTGCAATTAAAGAAGTGGAAGAGGGGCTGCTGTGCTATCCTTTCAGGAGGCCAAGGAAAGCAAAACCCCACTGTGCCCACATTTGCTTCCAAATATCCCCTAAGGTGGCAGTTGGAGCACTTGTCTGGAAAAGTGGATATAGGAAAGGGAATCTTCTCTGCTAAGTAGAGCTTTGAATTGCAGCCCTGAGTTTCAGTATAGGCTTTGTTAAACTCAATATGCATTTCCTTCCCATTTCAGTAAGAATAACAACAAAAATAATAAAATCACTTTTGGTATAGTCCAAACTGAATCTTTAGCTCAATTCAATGAGGCATTTGCAGAGACTCACTGCTGTGAAAGTGTCCATCCTGCTGAAGAAAGGTGAAATGGATCTAACCATCCCTCTTTCCACTCACCCCCAAAAGAGGAATAACAGCCCTAACCAAGAGCTTTCTGCCTTTATCAGTTTGTCACAACCTTCAAGCCCCTCCAGTATCTTTGGTGTATTTAATTATCCTATCTCTAGCATCTGCAGCTCATTACATGCTCTGGCTGACTGGTGCACGGAGTCAGGTTGCAACAAGGCAAAGGTCAGGGCAGCCTCCAGCCTGTGCTTTGTGATAAGTTGATCATCCAGATAACGACCAACCATCCAAACACGGAGCACTTCTCCGGGGCTACACACAGGACCCGCTCCCACATGGAAGTAAAAGACAACAGCTAAATCCCATGGGCTATGCACTATCTTGAATAGCTGGAGAGTGAAAAGCCACCCAATGGTATTTCTTACTGTGTGGTGCCCTACACAGGGCTGGTGCTCCACAGCAGCCGTCTTGCTTGGCCACATCTTGCTTGTAATACACTGCCCAGCATTAATCAAGCAGGTTAGAAGCATCCTATATGGGTTCTGCAAAACAGAGCTGCAGTGATTTACTGTCAGATTCTTTCAGCTCCTGTTAGACTCCTGTTTTTCTTTCATGTTGGGAAGCAGAGGTCAGTGGCCGCAGGAGGCGCCTGCTTTCCCTTGCTCTCCCATTTGCTGCTGTCATTCCCGGCCGGCTCCGGGCCCTGCGGAGCCGCAGGACGTGTCCATGCTCGCAGCCCTACATGCTAATTGATTTTAGGGAGCCCATTCATCAGCTTAATTTAGGAGATCACCCACCAGGTTTGCTGTTCACTGCCAAAGGTAATTCAATTAAAACTCCAGGAGTGTGACCAACTGTTCCATGTTCAATATGTTTACCAGCTGTGGGGCTGCATCTTCTCCATCTTATTGTGTCTCCGAATGAGCCCAAGCGTGATGCGACTGAGCCACATACCATGGCAGATAAATATATAGAGCAGTTTGGCAGCAGTGACAACAACTAAGTAGAAATGCCTTCTGTGGTTTGCAATGACATGCAAATGCTAATGTCTTAATTTAATAGCTTCAACAAAGCAAAAAAGCCTCAAGAAGATTAAAAGGCAGCAGTAGTTAAAAAGATTAAGTTAACCCTACATCTGGTTTTTAATACAACCTTCAAAGGAATCAAATTCCTTTTTTCAAATTCAGTGATAGCATGGGACCTCCCATTCATACTTTAAACACCTAGTTTCATATTAGTACAAAATTCATAATAAAACCATCCAATATGATTTTGTCCTATCTCATTTAAAGACAAGGCAGTGGAGAAGTCTTGCAGAATTCCTCCAGGCTGACAACTGTGTCATCAACTTCTTGTCTGTTGGCCTCACTCAATCCTATGTGGTTTGGTAGTAATTAAACATATTGTCAGTGCTTCCATTGTGGGCCATGGCACAAAATGGTGTGTCTGCTTAATAGATTAAAGCAAAACATTTTCTGAAAAGCCCAGGTAAACAAGGCACACGTCCTGTAACCTTTCACCTCTGAGGAGCAAGGTTCACATCCCTCCAGATCACAAATAAATAGGAAACTCTACTCTCTTGGCTCCTGCTGCTGGTGCTTCCACATTCCCTATTAGGTGCTGCGCAGTCTAATGGAATTGTCAGTCACCGTTTGCCATGAGCTGCTGGAGCATAAGAATGACACAGGAATTGTAACAGGATGTTAACAGAAATGCACAAGAAACCTCTAAAACCCCTGCTTTTACAGAAACTGAGATGTATTTGG
>JAUBOD010000042.1:908339-918812 GCA_032353885.1 Nothura maculosa | reverse complement strand
GCTCCTACTGAAATACCTTTTGCATCTGGAAAGAGCACCTGCTGCTCTTCTCTGCCTTTGCTGGAGAGAGGTGCACATGGGAGACAGCTCCTCGACTCAGGCGCTCTCGGGGATGTGACAGCAGTGACATCTGCCATCCTTTAGATTGCCTACAGCAAATGATTACAGTAGTAACAAAAACAAGGTTGCAGACATCCTACTTGCATAACAAACTGCTAGGTTACATGCTCTTGGCGTCCTGCTGGTATGTAAGACACAACCAAATGGATTGCCCAGGTTCTTCTAAAGAAGCTGCTAGGCAGCCCAGTTTGTTCTTCTCTCCTCTTAGCAAAGGCACTCAAGGCCTCGATCTTCCTCATATTTGATGCAAGAGGTGCGTTATGGAGCACATATTTTTAGGTTACTGAGATGCCTTCAGGTACAGAGAAAGTCTTAATGGGCTTTTCAGAGGCATCCTGTACTTCCCGCTCCAAAGCATTTCAATATGCTCTGAGTTCAGCTCACTGTAAGTGCAGGTCACTTCATTGCTCCAGTTGAGTCTCACATGCACCAGTGTCAGCGGCTTTTGGTGAGTCAGGTGGTGTTTATATAGCCTTGTAGGGTCTTTACCTTATTGACCAGTCAACAGATGTATTTCGGTCTCATTTTCTCGGAATATAACAAAGAACTAGGAAACAAAGAGTATGGTCAGGGTCCTCCCACTCCCAAGGGGAGGGATCCTGGGCCTCAGCTCTAAACCAGAGGCTGGATGGAGACCCATTCTGCCTGGCTGGAGCCTTCTTCTCATCCAGGGAGGCTAAAATTTGCAGGCGACCCTCAAGCAAGCTCCAAAAAGAGGATGTCCTTGAGTGCCTGGCCAGCGCTACAGATCTGTGTCTGCGTGACATGATGCAAAATTGAAATTTCAATGGGCTTATATAAGCTTGCAATTAAAGAGTTGATGACTCAACATCTTCAGTGATGCAAGAACAAATCTGTCAAAACCCTGTTGAGTAAGAGGCAGTTAAATAGTATTTGAAGAACGCTTTGATTGAAACTTTCAGCCTTCCTTGAATATTACCTAAAGGTTCTTTGATCTTCTTCAAACCTGAGGCCAAGTTGCCTGTTGGGAGACAAAGGGATGTTCTTTCTGCCATCTCTTTTGTTTCCCTAACTTTGGCCATCTGAAAAGTATTCTGGTGGAACACGTCATGTACCATGTGGTTGTTAGTCATTTTCCAGAACACAGACAGGGCTTTTACTCTCAAACTGAAGCAAGAATAAACAGCATTTTAATGAAAGAATAAACTAAACAGAAACTCACAGATTCTGCAAGAGGAGGCTGCGAGTTTATCCCTGAGGCTAGGCAGTCACTCATTTCAAAATTCAGATGCTGGAAGGGCTCCCTTCGTTCCTGGACTGCAACAGAAACACAACGTGAATGGCAAATTAAACAATAAAACAGATGTTCTGCACACATCAGACCTGCTTCCTATTCCTCATTTTCGCTCATATTTTCATCCAAGCAAAGTGATAAGCATATCAACTTAAACATATTGCAGCATTTTCTGTTTCAAGACAATACAACCCCTTTCCTGCATTTCATTTATAAATTTGGGCACAAATTCTTCTCCTGGATCTCTGGGGCACGAGGCAGAGGAGAAGGGAACAAGGAGCCTTTGCCAGGCTGCCTTGGGTGCAAAGGCAGCCACAGCTCCCAGGGGACCTCATCCTGTCCCACACATCATGGTGACATCCTGGCCTACAAGCGGGGCCCAGGGAATGGTGCCAATAGCCTGAGAGGAGGAATCCCCGAGGCCAGGTCTGGCTCGCTCAAGGCTTAGATCCAAAACGCTGGCGTGTGCAGTGCTCCTCTCAGCAGCCTTTCTCTCCTACCCAAGACACTTCAGCCACAGTTCTATGGAGATTCACTAGAAGGCAGTGTAGGAGAAAATTCCCTATGTCCATTTTATTCCAAAAGTCACAGGTAACAAGCCAAATTAATGCAGTTTATAAGATAAAGACCCTTGTAATAAACAGGAATTGCCTTGCTCTAGAATTTTTCTTCTTTTTTGATTTCATTTATTCAGAGTACAAAGGGACATGGAGATGAAACTTTGTTATTACCAGGGAGATCCAATAGAAATGTTTTAACACTGGCAAACACAATTTATTTATTTCATGCTGTTTGGAGAAAGGCCTTAAAAAAAGATGCAGAAGGGAGATGTGACAAGGTCACGACACTACGAGCAGGCTTAACAGAGCAATCCTACAGCGCCGCATATTCCAACACCCACATTCCCATCTCAGTTCTAACTATTTTCTTACATTTTGGAGGAGGGGACTGGGGCTATTTTTCTGCATAAAGAGCCAGAAGTCTTTCATGTTACTAAGGAAGCTTTTTATAATTCCCTTTGCCAGGCTGAGTAAGTCTAGGCTTTCAGAGCTGGATGATGCAGCCGTTTCGTTCAAGTGGGACAAAGCACATGGCGCTGTCTCATGCCCGTGATTAACACATCGCTGTTTCCTGGGATTATTAAAGCAGCATCTTCCACTCATGGAATGAAAGTTTGGGGATGGCCACCTGCACAGAGGATACGTATGCATGGCAAAAACAGAGTAGGCGTCATTTCTATAACCAACATTCACAAATACAGCGTCACTTAAGAAAACAAAATGCCCTAAAATTGAGATTTTTGGAATATCAATAATTACCTAAGTAGAACACTCAGTTTTTGGCAGTATATTTATTCTGACAGAGTAAAAATTACATCCAAGTCAGGAGCTAAAGGAAAAGCTGAAGTGAGGAGCTAAAATGGAAAATATTCTGCTGAATAATTTGTGAAAAGGTATAACAGCTTTATTAATAATGATACAGAAAAGTGTCATCCTCATTTTGAATCCCTAGGGCATACACGGATGCAGAATGAAATCACGAATGAACAAAGTAAGGTCTGCAGAGAAAAATACACTGATTAAAGTAGCTGCCTCAGAGAGAATGGGTGAGTTTTTGGACGATTCTCCAAGTCTTCTGAGCAAACTGAAACAGCAAACTTCTGAATCTGGAATTTTAAAATACTGAAAAAGGAGGAGTTTTTGTTCCTAGGCCAATCTGTAAGCTATTTTGTAGCTTCCACTAAAATATCAAGACTGGGGGTCTGTGGAGAGACCACGGACATGTCACCGCTGGTAACTAGAAGTTCTTCTGCCTTTGGGACCACAGCCAATACTCACAGGTCGGGGACAACCGAGGCAGCACAAAAGCGGGATCTGGGATGTGGGCTTCTGTTGTTGTGTTCATAAAAACAACCACTTAAAGAGCAAGAAATTCCACAATGAGGGAAGCACAGCAGGGCCAAGCGGTTGATCTCATGGGCAAACAGGGCAAAAATCGCTGCTGGAAAAGGGATGGCCCTGTCTGTGAAAGTGTCCAGGCACGGTGGGTGCCAGTCCATGGGTTTCACATCCCTATTCCGCTCCCCAATCCCGTGTCTTCCATTCCCAGGACTTCCAGGTTCTTTGCAGAACTCGCAACAACATCTACTGGCAGCGCGGGCTGACTGCCTCTTGGGTGACCAGCATGGGTTGACGTCTTCCAAAATAACTCTCCTCTTCTAGTATTAATTTATGCAGGATTTTCCACTTTGACATTCACAGCTTAATTCACAGGGTATATTTCTCTGAAGAGTGAAAATTGATCTCGCATATTTCCTCTGGTCACGGTATTACTATGAAAAAAACTTGGGTGTTGCCACCCTCTTACTGGCATCCAATGCAAGCAACCCCCTCCCCAGAAAAACCCTGGGATTAGCCTAGTTTGGCAATAGCTTGGGAAGCAAAGACAGAATTTGCAAATGATTAAAAGGAAAGAAGTGACCCCTAATTTTTGGAGAAAGACTTCTAATTCCAAATTTCTCCAACATAGGAATATATTAGGTGAGCTTTATGAATAAACTGAAGTTTTGGCTCCTACAGATGGCAAAAATCACCAGAGAAAACTGTGGGAATAAATCAAGCATTGACGACAATCATTTTTTAGCATTCATAATCTAAAATATAAAAGATGTTTTGAGGCATTGCAGTAATGTCTTAGGCCAAACACAGCAGAACATAATGAGCACTACATTGTGAACATTACATTTCGAGATAAGATAAGATAAGATAAGATAAGATAAGATAAGATAAGATAAGATAAGATAAGATAAGATAAGATAAGATAAGAGAAAACAAATGGCACCAACTTGGAGGAGGCTGCAGCTGAGGTGGCCACGGCGCTACAACCAGGGGAGCCATTTTGAGGCGGTGGAGAGGCCGAGGGCGGCCGCTTGGTCTTCGCTGTCCCTCTGTCACCATTGACAGGGGAGACGCCATCTCCCGCTCCACAGGCTGCCTCAGCCACGAGAGGGAGGCCGACATCTTGCAATGCGGTGGCCATGGAACCGCCATCATGAGGCACAGTTCCCCACGGAGCAGCAGCAGCTCGTGGTGACTCAAGGCCCTTCATGCCCAATGTGGCAAAAAACATGGCACGTTTCATCCGGTGTCTCTGCTTGTCTCTGAGTGACAAATGAAGCTCAGTCCCAGGTGGAAGAAATCATAAGGCCTCGAGGCATCATTTACTGATAGCTGTGAGCAGATCCAGGATCTTTCCACCACCAAAAGACCATAAGGCCAGTGGTTTCCTCCTCCATTTCCAAAAGTAGTAAGAGGAGGAACAACCTGGGAGCAATGGGGAAATTTTCATAATTCTGCAGACGTCCATACATCTGTGTACATACATAATTTCAGGTATTCCATTTGAAGTTCTCAGGGACTTTGAATGGCTTCAGGCATTTAGCTTGTAGGATTTTCAAGGGCATGTCCCAGGAAGAGCAAAAAGAGAAAGGTGACATCATTATCTGAGCCCATTGGGTAGCAGATGACGTAGATGCCTTGCAGTGATTTGTACAAAACGCTGTAGAGAAAGATGAAGCCCATCCAGGTCAACTCCTCCAGCATTTGACTGCCCAACAGTCGTTCAGCACATCATTCCATGGCTTAATCTGCTTAATTTCAGCTTCTAGCCACTTGATCTTGCTCTACCTCTCTCAGAACATCCCAATCACCTGCACTTGAGTCACACCATTAGCTGTTTTTTTCCCTGTATGATTAACTTCTGTAATCACTGTCCAGGGTGGACAGCAAATACCTTGGAATCGCACTGGTTGCTGCCACCCACATAGATCTGCAGGTCGATTGCATCTTCATGAGCAGGGCTTTTATGATGCCTAAAGGAGACTGAGGAGAGCAAAGGGTGCCCTGGGAACCAAAATGGCTACCTAGAATTAATCTTTGTTTTTCTGGTTTTGTAAACTTCATTTCTCTTAAGGCTCCAAAAGATCTACAAAAGCCCCAAAATATCTAGTCCAAGTCTGTCCATCCCATGGGCAATGAATTGCTCTAGGGAAGCATTTGTCCCCTAGAGACTGTGTTAGGCTCTAGTGGCTTGAAGGAACTTGCACTGAATGAAAATCCATGCAAATACACCTTGCCTGAAACCATCTGTGATAACACGGATTTCTTCCTGTGCCTCATGGATAATCATTTACCAAGCAGTTCAACCAGTTCTGTGGTGAGATGTGTCTGCCTGTAACAGATGCTGCCCAGCAAACCGTAACTGGAGCCCAACCAGGTGTTTTCTAAGGCCGCTGGTACCTTTATAGAAAGGTTATGTGGTGTGTACAATTATAAAGTTACATAAGGTGCTGATATGAATATGATCCTGCTGCAGATGGATGTGTCACCTCCCCTGTGCCCTGCGTCACTTCTCTGAACCAACCTATGCACAAATGCGGGCGGTTTTAATAGATGTAAAACCAGTGCTGCCTTGTTCCGTGTATAATTCCATGTATTGCAGTCGCACGCAGGATGGAAATGAAAACACTTGTTGGGATATAGGGTCAAACTTCAGAAGCTGCAAAATGGCACAACCAAGGCTATCTGCAGAGATTTAATTTTCTCCCCTTGTGTGTGTGCACTATCGTTTCCTCTCTAGTTACCTATTTTTGTTTAGTTTTTAGCAACAAACTCAATCCTGGGCCTCATTCAGTGCCCGTATAGACCATCCACTCTTCTTAAGTAGCTACTCAACATTTTGTTTTCTTCACTTAATGTGTGGTCTCCATCCGTCCTTACCGCACGCTAGTCAAGGCAAGCTCAGTTGATAATGTCATTAATTTCCCCATGGACTTCTCTAAAGTCTCCTCACTATACTGAGTGCTTCACAAGCACTGGAGAAATTCATCCAAATACCTCCGTGAAACGGAGTCTCCCTTTCTCCCTAATGCTGATGAGCAGTTAGATTAAGGCAAGGGATTGACCCAATGTGAGTGCCCAATTTTCGAAGTCGAGACATTGCCTTTTCTAGGGTTTTTGTAACTCTTCAGCACTTTACAGGCTCAAAGCACACTTCCCTGTAACTGCAGCTTGAGATTACAAACAGAACGCTTTAGGTCTAAAAAGACAAGAAGAGACACAGAGACTCTGCCCAGGAACAGCACGTTAGGAAAGGGGGGAAAATCCGTATTTCTGGCAGCATCCAACTGCCTGTGAGGAGAAGCGGCTCTTCCTCGCTGCGGGACTCATCCCTCATGCGAGTGCCTCGAGCCAGCCCGCACGTCTCCTGTCTCTTTTTTTCCCACTAATTCTGAGGCTGCTCGTAGAAAACTCAGAAAAATGTTTTCATACGGATCCGAACGTCTCTCTTCACATTTGGAAACTATCAAAATATCTTGTTGCACATTTTCAACCTGAGTTCATTTGGTTCTTTTTGACTCAAAACTATTTTGGCTCAGACGGGTTTTGGTGTAATTCCACCTATTTTATACGTAAAGATAACCCCATTTGTAACTTCTGTGTGTTCTTCTCTTGCTGGGATCTTTATGCAATATTTACTGACCGACTGACTGACTGACCTAGTCCACCCATCGCGTCCTGGCTGGAGCGTTTCCTACAAGTCACGTGTGTCTGGTTGTCCCATGGCCATTGCTTTCTAGTGACGTTGATGTGTCTCGTTTTTCTTCTTGTTTATTATAGTCAGCTGAAATACCTTTTGTCTGCAAAACAGCGAGTTCTGTGAAGTAAGATGGAAACGTTCTGGATGTGGATCCCTTTGCTGAGCTCAGGTGCTGCAGAGGAGGGACTCAGTTATGAGCAGGCTCTTGATCGGGGCTTGCAGAGGACCCGCATGCACAGACACGGTCAGGTACCCCGCACAGAGCTTATTTCCTTACCCAATTCTATAAGATTGTATTCCCAGGCCACAAAGCTTTGCAGCTGCACACGTGAAAGGGGAGGCACCCCCTTACACAGGCCAAGGAGCTTCCTGGAGGAGACCGGGAGCAGATTCATATCCCGGCCCCAGGACATGCAAAGGGAGGCGCTGCCCGGAGCGAGGGCTCTTATCACGGCAGCCTCCCGCTTATCCTGCCGGGAGAGACGGGAGTGACGTGGGGCGCACCGGAGCCAGGCTGCAATCCCGGTGCCCTGACCGCCCGCCCGGTGCCCTGACCGCCCTCCCGGCCGGGGGCTCCCAGCCGCGCGAGGCCGCGCGGAGCCGCAGTGAATCCCAGCCGAGCCGCCCGGCACAGTGTGCAGAAGGGACGGTGTTAAACATCCCTATGATGAAAACCGTGCACGCGCCTGCGCGAGGATGAGATTTCCTAGGTTCACAGAAACATGACCCGTTGGGTACATTAAGAGCTCGGTCTCTCTCCTCTTTAACTTTGAGGCAGCTGCTTCCACAGAAATAATACACTTGTTTGTAGACAAAAGTTTATTAAAAAATAATTTTATTTAGGCTAACACAAAAGACAAAAATAAATCTAGTGGTGGGCAAGATAGGCAGGATGTAACACACTGAACTGGTTAGCACATAAATAGACTTCTGGGAAAGTCAACAAGGTGCCTGTCCTGCTGCGCTCTCTCATTTGGGAGGCTTTAGGAAATTCCGGCTACCCTGGGGGACAGTGATCCCAGAAAACAGTCATGAGGAGTTTCAGCTCATCACTCCAGCAGCCTGGACACGGTGCAAGTCAAAGTGAGAGCCCCATTGCTCCATCACCTCCCTGAAAACTGCAGGGACTGTGTGCAACTCCCTCCTGCTCTAGGGTCACATCCACCAAAAGCAGCCTGGAGAGGTTCTGCTCCAAGAGCCCCTGCACTGGGCTGGGCCGGGGGAAACGCGTGAGTTGGAGCTCCAGCCCTTGGTGGCTCGCACGGGCGAGTTACCGGGAACTGAGATCCCAGAGTTACTGGGATCTCCCTTCTATCCCAGCGGAGCAGCTGACTCTGCAGAACAACTGAGCCCAGCCAGCTCTGAGGGCTCCTCCCTTCATTGGAAAGGCTGAAAATCCCGCGTTTAACCCTGTCACAGCATGCCCGCAGCAGAAAGGCAGGAGCCAGATCAGAAACCTAATCGTGAATCCCACAACAGACACACTTGTTTGCAGACCCGTGGTAATGAACATGCTACATTAATGAATGTAAAACACACCCGGGAAGCAGGAACCGGGCGAAGTGCAGAGAACAGCAACACAGACCTGCCGCGGAGCCCGTGAACAGCCAAGGTGCCGAGCGCATCAGCAGCGGTTCAAAGCAGCACCAAAACGTCCCGCTGCTGACTTTCCAAGGCTGTTTCCTAATCCCAAAGCGCTTCCTTGCCCGGCGCTGCCGGGGAACGTCCTGCAGCCGCGCGGCGCCGGTGCTGCCAGGCTGCCCCTCGGCTGCCCGCCCGGCACAGGGATGTGACAGGCACCGACAGAGCCGCAAAGGGGTGCACGGGGGCGCCAGGCACCCACCTGGAGCCGCGCGGTGCCCCGTGCTCAGCGCACGGTCCCCGCCAGGCACGAGAGGCAGGTGCAGCAGGCGCAGAGGCTGAGGGCAGCGGCGAGCAGCGCCGCGAGCCGCGACGGCCGCTTGTACTGCAGGGCCTTCTTCACCTCCTCGCTCGACTGGGACACGTAGTCCAGCGTGTGCATCACGTAGTGCTCCACGTTGTTGATGACCTCGTGCTGCTCCGACACCAGCACCTCCAGGTGCAGGAAGAGCGAGTGCAGCTCCATGATTTGGGCCTCCAGGTCCAGCAGCTGCTGGTGCCGCACCTGAGCCACGGCCAGGTGCTGCTTGGCCCGCAGCACCTCCAGGTCGTGGCCCACGATGCGGGGAGCGACGGGGCGCTCGGCCAGCTCCTCCACGTCCTTCTCGGGCAGGCTCAAGCCCGCCAGCTCCGCCTGCCTCACGATCTGCTCCTTCAGCTTCCCCACGTAGAGGGTCTCCTTGCTGTAGTGGCGCGTGAGGATGTCGCGGTAGCGCCGCACCAGGAGGGAGAGCTGGTTCTGGCGGATGCGGTAGCCGGCGCCGCAGGGCCTGCTGTCCCGCACCAGCCTCTCGTGCATGGCGCTGAGCTGAGGCTGGACGAGCTTCGCCTCGCTGGTGAAGGAGGCCTTCATGGCGCTCAGCCCTCTCTTCTCCTCGCAGATGCTCTCCTCGGTGGTGCAGCACAGCACTCTCTGCTGCTTCTCGTCAATGCTCTCAGACAGCTCCTGCAGCTTGTCCAGGGCCAGGGAGACGTTAGAGCCCTCCTGGAACACCTTGCTCATGGGACCGGCCTCCTCTTGGCTGAAAACAGGGTTATCGAAGGCAAAGGTATCGTCCGGATCGCAGGGGTCCCCCGCCTCCCGCGCGCGCATCCGCAGCTCCTCCAGCCTGTCCTTCATGCTGGGCAGCGGCTGCCAGCCACATCTGTGACACAGGGACGCCCAAGGGACACCTCAGCCTTGGGGAGGAAGACGTGAGGTCAGCAGCGCTCGTGCGTCAGTGGCAGCCGTTAAATCTTTCCTCCCTGCGCTTGAGCAAATATTGACCAAGGCAACGAGCTTGCCCCGCGCTCGCTCGGCGTCACGTGGCCTCGTGGCGCCAGGTCGGGTCGCATGCCAGAGCAGGGCGGCGCTGCCGGGGGCCAGTGGGGAAGGAGATTGCACAAAAAACACGGAGCGAGAGGAAGGGGACGAGCGCACGCACCCTGGGGCACACGCGAAAGCCGCATCAGCTGCAAGCACAACTGCCCGTGGATACGTTTAAGTTTAGGAAGAGATTCAGCTGGCTCAAAATCCTGTTTTCCAGGATTAGCGCCTGGGATCTGTGCTGACAAGGGAGCGCTGGCAGTGCTTTCCATGGGAGCGCATGACAGAGGCGAGAGGCAGGGGACGCACATGGGGAGAGCACAGAGCAGTGCTGCTGCGGCGGCTCCACTCCCGTGAGCGCAGTTAATTCCCTCACACTGCCCCCAAGCTGTGTCCTGCCAGGTGCTCCAGTGCGGGAGGCATGGGAAGTGCGGGATGGATGCAGGGGCTCCCAGCGCCTTGAGCACAGTGAGGATAGCTGCCCGCTCCCACCAGGGCTGCCTGTGGCTCCTTGCTCCACTGGGAAAAAATGGGCCTGGTAAACGGGCCCATT
>JAUBOD010000042.1:892236-906087 GCA_032353885.1 Nothura maculosa | reverse complement strand
AAAAGAAGAGCAAAGCAGGGCAGAGACCAAAAAATAAGCACAAAATGAGGGGGAAAGCAGCTTCCCAGGAAGGCTGGGCTCACACACAGCGAGTTGGACGGAGCTTAAAGCGAGGCGAGAGGAGCCACGAGCCGCACGTGCTGCATGGTGGCTCTGCATCCGCATCAAAAGTCCTCAGGCTGCTCCAAAAGGGAGGCGGGAAGCGTGTGGGCATTTCTCTGGCAGCTGATGGAGCAGGGAAGGCGGCTGCGGTGGCGACATCTGAGGGCTGTTGTGGGGCCGCAAGGCTCAGTATGAACTCCCATGCTAGGCCAGACTACCCAGCGGCTTGGGACGTCGTTAACGAGCACAGTGAGGCAGAGGCCAAAAAACATGCACAAAATCAGGGGGAAAGTTGCTTTGCTTGACAAAGAAAACGGAAAGGACCCAATCTCATACTCTGATAGTCTAGCTGAAACAAAACGTATCAAGATACCATAGATTTCCAAGAGTTTCACACAGAGCCAAGCAGATCTTCCCTGATGAAAGTCTAGAAGAGAATCACATTGTGAAAGGAAGGAAAGATCAGGAAGGTGGAGGGAGAAACACAGGCAGCTACGGAAAAGAGGTGAAAGAGAGCCAAGAAAAGCATCTGGTACAGAGGAACTCAAAGGCAGGCAAGGCTTGGGCTGCACTGGCGCAATGGGACACGAGCACTGACCCATCAGCCAGGAGCAGGGAGAGAACAGAGGGGCACCCAGAACGGATGCACAAAGAGATGCACACGAGGTCTCCAGGCCAGCGCTGCAGGGCACGACGCGTCCTTGGTTCAACATGCTGCAATTAGAGCCATGGGCTGCGAGCCCTGGTCTCAAGATGTCTCTGAAGGTCCCCAAGTCCTCTGGTGCTTCATGTCTGGAGGAAGCCGGGACGTGGTGATGCTCGAGGGCCAATTCTGCCTGCGCAGAGGGCCCTGGCGGCCGCAGGACCGTACGGTGTCCAACCTTCGCATCCTCTTCCAGGGCAAGGAGGAGCTTGGCAGCTCTGCGAGGCGCCGCTGGAGCTTTGCTCTCAGCCTCTGTCCATTTTGGGATCCTGCTGGTGCCAGGTTTAAACTATTTTGCTGCTTCTGCTGCACATTTTGGGTTGATGCTAAGTTTTCTGCGGCTCCTAGGAAAGGATGGGATTTGAGAGACAGTGTCCAAGTCGCTGCAAAATTACAAATAATCCACAGAGGAGGCTGTGAGAAATTAAAAGCTTAACTCAGAGAAAGAACCCAGATACAAAACCAAGCAAATTAACACCTCTAAAAACCAAGTTATTTCTTTCATGCTTGTAAAAAGGTTCTCATGCACAAAAAGCAGATTTTTTTTTACAATAAGCAATAGCGCTGTTGCTCGAGCACACCCTGCTGTCTAGCTCTTAAATCATGAAACACATTTGATTAATACTTACACCGCAGCAAAGTGATGCTTCACTGTTATCTTCACAGTACTTCATTACATAGAAAAGATACATTTAAGAACATATTTAATCTTACTCTAATTGTTACTAAAATACACAAACTTATAAAATGATTTCTCTGGAACCCATGGGTTTCATCTCTCCCCAAACCCTACACAAAATAAATTAGTAAGTGGATCTGCAGCCAGACAGAAATACCTGAAAAGCATTTCTTCTGCATTTCAAGATTCTCAGGCTTTAGGACAGAAACCATAGTGTTTATACCAGCTGAACAGAACTCACCTATACGGAGTATGATTCCAACATGCTTTTCCAGGTTACCCTATGTAGGCGGACCAATCATTCAAAGAAATAATACATTTCTTATAAATATATATATATATATTTATATATATGAGAGATGATAAGACAGGTGTTTGTATTTTAAAACCCAATACATACTTAGGAGAGCCTCAGAGTTTTCTCTTCCATCAAAAGCAAAACCAAAGTCAGTCCAGAAATGGACTATGGCTGATTCAAAACAATTCTTATTAAAAGAAAAAAGTATGATTTTTGTACTGTACCATAAACTCATATTAATGCTCTTAGCCATTTAGGATATACTCTCCTCCATCACAAAACTAAATCTCTGCATTTTTTCAAGTCATTTTGCTTCTAACTACAATTTTTGGAAAGCGAGATAAAATAGCTAGTGCTTACTACAAAAAGTCAAAAATTAAATTCCTTTGCATCTGAGAATATACACGGGTCACTCTTTCCTGCCTGAGGTTTTCCAGAATTATTGACCAAGCTGTGCACAGAAAAACCAACGGAAGGATATTGGATGAAGGTTTTAAAAGGAATAATATTAGTACTAATAAAAAGCTTCAAAAACTTCATGGAAAATCTTTTTTCATTTGTTCTCTCTGCGTAATTTAAGTCACTGTCTCACTAGAATACAGTTGTTAGATACAGGTAGATAACAGGAGAAAATGTATGTTCTATACATAATGCAGCCAGCCCCTACTCCGTGAAGAGGCTGCTCATCTCCAGCTCATCCCATGTGAACATGTTGCTATTCACGGAGGAGGCCTGGCCTTGCAGCGAGGACAGGAATTTTCCAGGTTTCACCACATTCTGCACCATTCCTGCCAACACCTTTTCTGTTGTCGAGTTAGTATTTTGGAGTACAACAAAAGATCAGTGTACAGTGCGACATCAATTCTCTTCTGGTAGTTGGGATATACGAGTCCTTCTGGAGGACGTAAAGAGAAGCTTAGTGGCACTGCTATAAAATAGAAGCATCCACCAGAGATACCACAGCTCAGTTCCATTTCCTCACAGGTTTCACGGGGCAAATGAAATAAACACAAATTTGCTCCGAGTGGCAGCAGAGATGTGCGGGAGACGGTTGGCCTATTTGCACAAGCAAATCACCATCTGCTGAAAGCACTTCTGAACACTCTGGTCATTACTTAGCTGTGTTTTTGTTGTGTCAATATAACGAATATAGAGCTACTTTACAGCCTAGCAAGCAATTCCATGCCTTTCTGCTCCTTCTTGCCTCTTCTTCAACACGTACTGAATTAGAGCATCTATTTTCTTTTACGTTTCCAGTAGTTGTAAATAGAGGTAGCTGAGCTACTATTAAGAATCACGTTAAGCTTTGAAGAGGAGGAACCTTTCAAAAGCTGAAGTTACCCCTTAGCTGCACAATCTATTAATGCTATAAAAATATGAGCGGACAAAAAGAAAATAGATGCAAATAACTTTTGCTTTTGGCACCTTTTGTCTAGATATTCATACTTCTCAAGTATTCTCTTTTTAATAAAGTTAATGCACACATAGGACACACCACATCAAAGGTTTGCTACATATTTACAAGGCACCAACCCTTTGTCACTTTGTACATGAGTGAAGAACCGATAGAAAGCACATCAGGACCCCCGTGACTGTAGTATAGACATACTTCAGTTCAGCACAATTCATAATGTTTGGCCTGGGAAGATTAAAATAATCCAGATCCTTCTTACAATATAGAAACTGTAAACATTTTATAGCTGCCTTTAGGATTGGTGTATTGTGCAAAAGTTATAATTATTACTGTGTATAAGGATTTATGGCAGAAACCACATAAAAACTCTGCAAGAAGGTGCTATTTCTATAATACAAAAACAAAACAAGGGAAAAATCATAATCATGATTCAAAATGTCATGTTCTTATTGAGAAGCTGGAAGCCTCTTAAATGTGATGAACTTGTAGTGTGTGGGGGGAGAATTTCTGTAATTTAAGGCCTAATGAATAAGGCTTATTTTGACCAATGAAGTGTGGCGATCTGAAGTTTCAAAACAAATGCATACTGACATAATGGAAAAGCACCACTGTGAAAAGTGAGTGGAGTCCCCGCACAACTTGCTTGGTAGATTTTCTGGTAAAATCCCTGCAGTAGAAGGCCATTGAAGTTCTTTTAAAATTGTTCCAAAGTTCTCCATCTGTCAATAATTCCATCCCATGAGATGGCTCACCCTGGCTTTTTCTGTCATTTTCCGCACCCTGCCTGACCTGGAAGTACCAAGGTTCAAAGGATCCTCGGTGTGCACAAAATTGTCATTATCCGAATCGTCATTATACAAGACAGTTCGCCTGCCCTCGTTCCTCGTTTTGATCCGAGGCGGCCGGCTGAACCGCCCTCCAAACACATTTTCACCAAACTGTCCTCCAAACAAGTTTTCAAATTCATCATCTGTGATTCGGGCACGTTTGGCTCTGGTGGCTCCTCGCGAGGCTCCTCTGCCTCCTCGGCCTCTTCTTCCTCCCCTGCCACCACCTCTTCCTCTGCCACAGCCTCTTCCACCTCTACCGCCTCTTCCTCCTCTACTCCATCTCCCCCACCTTCCCCATCTCCCCCTTCTCCCTGTCCCCCTGCCCTGCCAATTTCTTTTCCCACTGGCAATTTTTCTCTTGATTTTCCTTTTGGGTTTTTTGGATTGCACAACTTTGCTGTAGTCATGGTCTCCATCAATGTAATCCTGATCTGTTCTAGATGTTGATTCAGAGTCTGAATCGGAGCCACTTCTGCTTTCGGAACTTGAACTTGATCCCGATTCTCCACTTTCCGATGAAGATAAACGAGATTTTTCTTTTAAATCTCTCTTCTTTTCCTCTTCCTCAGCCTCCTCCAGATGCTCATCCTCTTCCGATGCACTTAGTAACTTCCTCTTGACTCCAACTCGCAGTTCTCTGCCGTCACCATTTGTAAGAGGTTCATCAGGAGAGTGATCTAAGCAAACACAAAATAATCCAATCAGTTATAATCATCACAACTGAGCCAAAGCAGGTTGAAAAAGCAGCATTCATCTCAGCTGCCCTGGGGGCGCATCCAGGAGAGATCTAACGGAGCCCATCGTGGTAAATGAGTTCCATATCCCACAGAGATGGACAGCAATGCTCTAAGGGCAAAAATTATCCGACTGAATTTAAACACAATTCATCGTACCCTGCAGCAGGCACTGCAGACTGTTGACAATCTCTAATGAAGAGCGAGTCAAGAAAATGAGCCAAGAGTGACTAGCTCAGGCGAAAATGTCTAAATTTACTCACATGAAAGGTATTTTTGCCTACGCTATCTTAATAAAATCGAAAAATAAAAATCTCCTCAAAAACTCATTTAAAACCTAATAATACACATTAGTTTAACACTTTGCAAGTAGCATTTATTTGCTTTCAAATACTTGTTCTCCAATCCTTAGTCCAGAGCTTGCCTCAAGCACAATTTCAACACAGCAAATAATTTTGAACAGCTCGATAGAATTGCTGAACGCCTGAAGATAAAAATACAGTGGAGTACTTCCCCTTATAGCACAGTTTAGGACCACAGCATGACATCAGACTCCGGCAAAATGATCAGAAGCAGCAAGCAGGAGCAATATCTTTCATTTATGGGGAAACTGGTCTCCTGGAGAGCAATACTTATGTTTTCCCCACCTTGTTTCACTGGCGTTGATTTACTTCTGACTGGTCTGCTCTTCCCTGCATCAGTGGTATTCCCACCTCGGTTCTGCGCAGTTGAGCCTGATGAGGATGGTTGGCCTTCCGTCTCTTCACCAGTGGCTGAACCCAAAGGTTCCTCTGTTGTATCTGAAACTATAGACAGGTCACCACCAACTCAGAGCACTGTCTATCCGCTCTTTTGCAGTGTTGAAAGGCAAAGCAAGTTTTCCATCACCTGAGCTAGCTGCCTTTTCAGGAGATCAATCTACCCAGGCTCCTTCTCCAATCACGAAAGGATGTAGATTCCTCTGAGTAGTAGTAACTCAAAATAAAGTAATTTACTGTGTTTGAAATTGTTGTATGAGAGATGCCCACATACAGAAAGTCTGAGTTCTTGTCACCTTAATTAATTTTTACCAAGAGACCGAGTTTCTCAAATAACTGCCACTTACCAGTTATTGACAGACACAGGGCCCATTTCAGCTGACCCAGGCTACTGACAACACATTTACATTTCCTTGTTGCTTGCTCATCCAATAGGTGGGTTCTACTTGTCTCTCATGAACATAAGATTTAAATTGAATATGAAGCACCTTCCAAATCTTTCATCATTCTGCATACAACATTTGCTACAAACGAAGCATTAGTTCTGGACACTATTTCTCTTCACATTTCTCAAAGAAAAAAAAAAAAAATCAACCCACCATGAGATGAAACTGAAGAATTAGTCCTGGTCAAAGGCAGTGAGGTATTCTGGTTGCTTTTAGGCTGCATCTTCATTTGCTTCTGTTTCCCTTTTGGGCTGAAAACGTAAAACACCCCAGAGAGATAAAACTGTTAACAAAAGAACCTTTAAAACGAAAATACAATCCCCTCCCCAAAAGTGTACAAACGCTTTCCATATCTCAGCACTTGAGCAGCTGTAGTAACACTAAAAATAGCATCAACGTCATTCGGCTTGATAAACGCCTGTGCTTTTGCAAAAACAAGATTTTATCTCACCTTTTAGAACTGTAATGTCTAGTTTGCTTTGCTTGCGTGTCACCTGGAAGTCAATAAGGTGTTACCCAGCTCCTTCTGCACAGTTACGAAAGAGGCAGAAAGAAACTCTTCCTATTTTGCCCAGAAGGAAGACCTGTAGTCAAGCAGCCTTTCACTTTCCAGAACTATGTACAAACCCAGAGCGAGCACCGCACTTGACCTCATGATTTTATCACCTGAAAGAGCAACTGCACCAGGAAATGAGCAGCTCTGCCCTTGACTGGTTATTCGCAAAGGTCTATCTGATAGTGGCTGGAACGGTCTCACAGGGTCTGACAGCAGCTCTCCCTGCCAAGGACCCACCTGGAGGCTCTGCTCGTGGACGGGGAGCTGCTGCTGCTTCGGAGGCGCTTCCGATACCGCGGCCTTCTCCTCTTCCGACACTGCAGGGCTGACTTGTATTCCGAGATGATGTTCTTCATGTGATTTTCAAATAAGGCAGACAGTCGAAGGGTCATGCTGTAAATCTGGAGTCAGAAGTCAGAGTTGTATTTAATAAGAGCTGAGTGAGTCAAAGGTTAGCAATAAATCAAAGCTGGACAGACCTCATTATTAGTAATTCAAAAGAAAAAGTAGTGCTGACATTCAGCTAGAAGGATCTTCAAAGTGAATTTCAATTAATGGTTCATGCTTATCCTCAGGAGGAGAAGTGGTTTCATAAAGAGGTTTTAAGTATTTACAGTACAAGATATTCACAAGATCAAAGAAAAACGGACACCTGCAGCACTGAAACATTGCCACCTTTTTGGATGTATTTTGAATTACGACAAACTAATAATTAAGTTGAGCATAAATTAAACAAAGCTCTGAATTCCCTCATCCCTCTCTGCTACATCTGCTTTTCTGAAAACTGCACGGACACCGTCAGGAGGACGTCATCATCCTCCTACAACCAGAGCCCTTCATGTTTCCTGCAGTCTCTTAAAATAAAAGCTCTTTCCATTCACAAAGTTTGTTTTTGCCCAGGTTCTTACAACACAGCAACATCTCCTTCTTTGGCTCTAACGTGCAGGATCTTGCTCCTCTTTTCCCCATTCAGGATGGGGGAAGGGGCCAGGAGAAGCTGGGGCCGCTGGCAGGAGCTGAGATGTGGGGTGGAGGGTCCAGCTGCACCCAGTCCTCCCACCGACACCAGCTCCCTGGGCACTTCACCCGCATCCACTGCCCTACGTGCTGTGAACCACCCAATTACGAGTCAATTCACAAGCTGCCCACTTGCTACCACACACCACTGGAGATCCCCAGGGAGCGTGCAGCAGTAAATAAGCCCTTCACCACGTTCACTCTGGTATCAAGCATGCAGAACATGCCGAGACCATCTGCCTTTTCACAGTCTCTTACCAACTTCCTCCTTGTTAAGCTAGCAAACTTCCTGGTCTCCAAAGCCTGGCCCCAGCCCAGGAGTGCGGTGCACCTGCAGCTGGGGAGGCTTTTGTGCTTCCTCCCTCACTGAGGGCCCTCAGGAGGGGTCCCCCTACCCCACCACATTGTCCTGCATCGGGCTGCCTTCCTTAAAGCTGCTTGCACAAAACACAGCACTTGCAAAGCCACTGAGGAGCCAAGAGCAGCACTGTTAGCTGCCTAATTACACTGCACGGCCTCTTGTTCCCTCCCATTCAGCAGCACGTGTGCTTGGTCCTTACAGCACACTCTCCTCAACAGTGCCTAGCATAACAAAATCTTGCTTAACCACATGTTTTGGGCATGACATACAGAATTTTTCAGATTAAATTCTGTCTTATTGTGCCCGAAACAATAGTAGCTCTGTCCAGCCCCAAAAGGCATGCATTTTAAACTTATAAATGCTCCTGGTCCGTTCAGAAATATTAGCCAGCACAGTAACAAATAGTCTCCTCGAATGTGCTAAATGATGTGTGTGGGAGATGTGATTTTGTCAGACCTTAAGCATTTTATTTAATATGCAGCTTTTCCTTACAATAATAAGCTCATAAAAACACCAACTCTGCTTAATGTCTGGAAATACAGTAGGAATTCTTTCTACCTTCATATTATGAAGGCATTAGCCATTTGAATTTTCCATTTCCCATCAGCAGTGGTAATAACTGCATCTGTGTCCTCCTGCCAATTGGCAATTTTATGAGTGTAAACAATACATTGCTAAAGCATTTGAAAAATCCGCAGAAGAGTTTGATCATAAACCGTTCAGGATAAGCTGAGAGGCAATGGACTGCACAGAATCACATATCAAGCATAACTATGTTTACTTGGCCAGTTCATTACACTTTGTAGTCATTTTATCTAGCTCATATAAAATGTATCCCTGTTTCCAGCATTTCAATCTTCCCTCTTGCCCATTCTGTGCAGGGCTCTAATTCAGCACATTTTTTTCTGCCTATGCAAATTCCTGTTGCTGCATGGACAAAATTGCCCACTGGCAGGCAACAAAGGCAACATCAAGCAGCAGCACTGCAAAGTACATGAAGTAAACTAGAAAACAATGAACACCACAATGCTTCTCGTGTCTTCCTGCAATAGAAAAAATGCAAAATATTTCATTAACACTATATTAAAAATATTGTACTATATATACATCTCTAGGAAAAAGACTACCTCCATTTCAGGAATAAATCACTGAAGGAATAAAAGCAACTGGCAATCAGTTTCCTGCTGCAAACATTCAGCAGGAGCCATATGACAGCAGCAGTAGCCACAGAATTTCTCATAAGCTCTAAGAGAATTCAGATAAAAATACATTCAGCTCAAAAGGGATCTGGGTGCAAAAAATGCAGTCATTTGCTTTCTGGATGCAGACTCTGTTTCATGGACTGTATTTATTAAGGGCAGGATCTTTGTAGAAAAGCTATTTACTTACTCGAGACTTCTTATTAGGAGTGTAAGCTTTAGAGTTGCAGAATATTAATCGGATATCTTTGTAGAATTCCAAGGGACTGGTGTAGTTTCCTGCTTCCAAGGTTTCTTTCACAGTGCTGAAGTCCATAGGAGTGTCTACAATGTCTCGATAATCCTGTAAGAAGGCACAAGTAAATAACAAAGATCAATAAAGAAGAATTCTGTGTCAATAAGAACACCTAGGTAAAAATTATTGGTAAATACTTAAAATACCTATTTTAAAAAAAGAAAAAAGAAGAAAAGAGAGACTGCAGAGTAACTGCAGGTCATTCGCTGAAAACAGCGGCACACAGAACATGGGCCATTCCAGCTTGGAAAGGCAGAGCTTAGTAAATGCCTAGGTGGAACTTTGCCAAAGGATGAATACTAGTTTTTTTCATTTGGAATACGAAAGCTGTACTTACAGGATAGGAAAAGAGATCAACTGGCTGCCTAAAAGGCTCAGAGTCCTCTCTTTCATAAATCAGGTTTAATAGTTGCTCGCATTGCTCTTTCCAAGCATCAGGGCTTGCTTTCACAGGCTGTCTTTTCATTGGCCGCCTTACCTGCAGGGAAACAGATATATTTTGTCATTTTTCCAAATATGTGGATTTTTCACCTTCTATTCTTATTAATTGACAAGGAATATGATTCAAAGCAGAAGTCCACAACTGAAAACAGAATTGCAGTAAGATTAAAACATAGTTCATAGCACAATGTGCAATTGGTCAACATATTTTTTCAGTAATACATGAAATTTTGGTCAATTCTCACTGACTGAAAACTGATTTGTTTCTAAACAATTTTCAGATAAAACAAAAACAGACTCTTTAGCAATAGAATCAACTCTCCCATACACTAACGTAACACTTTCATGTGAACCAACACTCACATGTGCTCAACTAATGTGCTCAGTTAAACCTAGAGCGTAGTCTGTGACAAATTTGAACTGTTTCAGACCTAGATGAGTCTGGCAATTCTGTACCCAGATTAGCTCCCTTCCCAAGCCAGATCAACCAGGAGCCTCTACTCACTCGTCTTTTTCCAGAGGATGTTCCCGGAGCATCAGAATCCACATCTACTTCTGCCACCTAAAGGAAAAGGTAACGATTACCGGGCACCCCTGCTCGAGGCGCACACAGCAGGGCGACCACCGAGGACATGGAAACATGGGCACAGTCCTCAAACACAATGAATGATTCAAGCAAAATGGACACTAGTTTCAGGCCAGAACTAATAAACTTCAAAACAAAAGAGGTGGAGAGGTATTTTCTTTCAAAATACTCTTTTAAGAGCATGTGATAATAAATGTAGTTACTATATGTTCATTTTTATAAAGGCAATAAAATATTTGAATTGCAGTCTTAAAGTTTCATGTACAAATGTAAGGCAGTGGCACCCCCAAATCTGAAACTTACACATTAAGTGACTCTGTAGGAAAGATGACGAAAGGAACAACTATCTGCTGCCCTTAGAAACAAACCTTGTTGCACAACAGTGCATTATGAGGAGTTACAAAGGAAACATTATGTTTCTGCAATCGCCATAAACATAGAGATGTTCTACCAGCAACCAAGTTTAACTTCAATATTTACAAACTGCAACAATGGAAGACACAGAGAGGAAGGGAAGAGCGGGACAGCTTCACAACTGTATTCTAACTAGCTTATATACTAGAAAGCTACTGAAAAAGTAAAACAAAAGGTTTTAAGAGATCCCAGCTTTAAAATGGGAACTGCAGCACATTTCAAAACATGTGCAAAATGCATTTAAGGTTACTTTTAAGGTACTTTAAGGTGAAAAAGACTGAGAAAGGTAAAGGAAGTGATATCTACATTGGTTTCTATCTATCGTTCCCTTAATCATACAACTGGCAGGAAACTGCAAGGAATTACAAAAGAAAACCAGTTCTGCTGCCTCCCTGACAGTGAAAGAGCTACTGCCCATCCGGCTTCCCGGCCAGAATAACAGCTCCAATTCACATTCCCCCCTTGCTAATATTTCATCATACAAAAAACCCATTGTGCATTTAGAGAAGGTTAAGCAGGCAGTTCTATGAATCAATTTTATGAAGTGGAAGGAGCTTCTTGTCCCAACTGAGTCTGAACAGACTTTTCTCAAAAACTTATCATCAGCCGTAATTTTTGTAGAATCTTTGTGTTATTTCTCCAACTTCTTCCACATATTGCATTTAAAAATGAAAAAAAAAAATCATACTTAATTACCTCTTCTTCTTCATCAGTGCTGCTTAGGTCTTCTGCTTTCACCTTGTTATATATTTCTAATATATCAGTACAACTCTGATCTCTGCAGGGCAATAACAGAAGTCAAAATACATAACAGAATATCTCAGAACCCAAGATGTCAGGTTCTATCAAATAAAAATAATTAAAAAATGAAACATGCTTACCCAATGAAGCGGAGCAAGACATCTGTTACAATTTTGGCTGCCTTGACTATAGGACTGTCTGGCTCATTGAAAGTCCTGGCATTATGTTCAATGTAACGTACCTCCCACATAAGTGCTGAGATTCTCCTAAAAAAGTGAAGAAAAAAGAAAATAGCACTACTTAGCTCATGCTGGCCACTGCTGCACAAGCAAAGCAACCTGTTCAAAGGCAGTAGAGATGCAGGTGAAGCAAATATGCTCTGCCTACAATCTATACACAGAATATGGCCAGTATTTCACACACACAAAAATACACTCCAGATCCAGGTATCTGCTTTTATCTTAATGACAAGGTCAAAAGAAAGTATTACTCAGATTTGCTTTGTACAAATCTGAGAACAAATAGCACCTGATGACTCCCCCAAAATAGATTACTAAAGGGGCATTACATGGTACTCAGCTAAGCACATCGTTCTAGATTTGAATACAGAAAATGTAGATTAAGAACAAATAAATTAAAATTACCTATAAAATCTGTTTTCAAGTCTCCTCCTGATTGTGGTGAGGTCAGTTGGATAAGCAACTACAGTGCAATACATGGGATAGGCACTAAGGTCCACTGGAACAGCAAAGGGATTAGAAATGTCTACAAGGCAAGAGAACAAGATAATTTAGATGCAGCAGAAGATATCAGAAGGGAAGTCACACAGTAACTGCATTCCTTATAATGGTTTCTGGGTCTTCTTTTTAATAATTGGTCCAAAGCAGCAGTGAGCTGCAGCTGGACAAGTCACTACCCAAAGGAGAGGATTCTTCCTCTTGCACACTCGGTTAATTCTATTTGAATAAGTACTGTTGAAGTATCACACTTGTGATTTACAAGCAGAAGCCAACTGCATTGCTGAAAAGCAACACGGTGTATGCACTTGTAAATGAACCAATACAAAAAGTCATATAGACTAAGAGTACAGAAGTGCCCTGTGTATAAATAACAGTACCACACCAGCAGAGCTACACTGCAAAACTAATTCCAAGGTCCTTGTTGGTGAGGATGTTTGGCGAGGATTTGTTGGTTGGTTTTGGGCTGGGGAGGGTTTAAGTCAATATTTTGTTCATTTGTGTTTGGATACAAGTCACTAAAAATCCTCTAACTTGAAAGGAAGTAGGTCAAACCTCATGAACAGGGAAGTAAAACTGGGCCACCATAAGAAATAAGACTCTTTTCACTGACTTAGACAAGCACTCCATTCCAGCTCCCAGCAACTCATCCCGGCTGCCCTACAGTTAACGTGTCATCATGCTGATAAATCTTAATCCTTCTGCCCCCTCTCCAAACATACCAAGGGAAAGAAGCTGCTCAATCCCCCGAATGACTCGTTCACATTCTTCATCTCTGGAATGGGCCCCCCATTCTCCTTCCTGGGGTTTGTACAAAAGAGCTGTCAGTTCATCTGGAGTCACAGGAACTCCAGCACCAACCTCCTCCGGATAAGCAGCTACATATGGAGAATTCAAAAGCAGTTAAATACCAGCAGTGTCACTAGTAGCATATTATATTATAATGATATCCAGACATGAATTTAAAACACACTTACTTCCTTCTGGAATTGGTTCCATGTCCCATGGACTCATCCTCTCTCTTTCATTATTGTCCCAGCTATGAAGAAAAGCACAAAAGCATAAAGCATTTGATTTGTCATCTTAATATAATAATAACATGCCTTTTCTCTAACAGATGTAAAATAAAAAGGTCACATCCATTAGAAACGGGCCTACGTCACAGCTAGGCCCACCTCCTTATTTTTCCCTAGTGCCTCCAACATATTCACTGCACTGCTGTTCCTGCTGGCAGTGCTGTTTTCTGAGAAGGTTGGAAAGAAATAAATAACAGCAAAGGGACTGATTATTTATTCAAATAGAAAAATAATCTTTTGTCCTCGAACAGACACACTTAAGCGGTAAGTAAACACCTAAAAGACTCAGGAGTGTGTAAATATCTCTGATAAACCACAACCACGGAAAGTCTTACTGGACAGAGTAGCACTGGAAGGAACTGTCAGGATATTCTGTCTGGAAAGGCTGCTGACTCTCCACAGTTCCAAACCACCAAGCGTCATCTATTATACTGCGAAATCTATCCCCTAAAAGAAAAAAAAAA
>JAUBOD010000042.1:843464-854188 GCA_032353885.1 Nothura maculosa | reverse complement strand
CCCGCGCCGCCCGCCGCGCCGCCATTACGCGACGCGCGGGGGCCCCGTAGGCTGCGAGCGGGGGCCCGGGCGGCCGCGGCCCCTCAGGGCGCCCCCGGGCGGCCCCGCGCGGAGATAAAAATGAGACTTTGTGCTTCTTTTCTAAAAATATTACAATCTGCACACTCATTTGAGGGAAATACGAGCGAAATCCCTAAGTCTAAGGCAAAGTAAAAACAAATCGCCTCAAGTTCTGTGTTTTCTGAAAGCAGGCAGACAGCTAGGCCCAGTTTAGAAACCTGTCAACGTCCATTAAGAAAGGCCTAACCCTATGAGAAGACCAGAGCAAATGCATACAGTTTTATTAAGGATAGCGTTTTAAGGATGATTAAGGACAGATACAGCAAACGGTTCTGGGGAAAAAAATCACAAGTTTTGCCCATGAAACTGCTTGGTTAGAAAAAGAACATTTTTGGTGTCCTTTACTTTAGCAATCCTAAAATGTATTAAGTGAGTTGCCAGAGTACTTTATATTTTGCCACCATAAATATCTGGCACTCTGTGTTAGAATTTCTTGAACAGTGCTCTGAGAGTTGGCCTTGGCAGTGTACCAATTCCTGCCATAATTGGAAAATAAAGCAAGGCAACTCATCTTCATGCTTTGAATACTAAAAGCTGAATCATAGTGAAGTGATGCCATTGAAAGTTTAAGAATAGGCTCATTTTTTAGCATAGCTTTATAGCTTGTAAGCATGACTAGACATTTTGTGCATCTTCAGAGTTTTCCCTGTCAGGATATTAGTCCTTGCTGCTGTTTTCAGCACACCAAGCCCTGGACTCATTAGCTTTCTTGGGTAGGACTCAGGTATATGACATTCAGTTGATCTGCAGGATTGACCTGTATTTTGGTATAGATGGAGAAGAAATGTGTTTGTGGCAGGAGCTTGGAATTGCTGGCTGCGATATCTCACTTCATCATTGCCCTCTCAGGTTCTTGCTCTGCTAACAAAAGAGTTTAAATAACCAAGTCCAGCTTAAATAACCCAAAACGCTGCCTTTCCAGCGTTGCACAGAAGCCTTTGAGGTTATAATACTGACATTTCCTGGGAGAGATTGAATGAAAAATCAAAGTCCTGAAAACAAATTACCAGTTAGTAAAAGCGTGTTGTGATATCTTTATCTGCCGAGAGATAATATTCCTCCCTCCCTTTCCACTGAAAATTGCAAGCTCATCTTTTTATGCATACCAGGAATACAAATGAAAAAAAAATAGATAATATGTTATGAAATGGCTTGAAAAGTATGTGTCAGTCTTCCTGAGATAAATATGATTCTGTGTCGGGTAGAAATGCCACACCATAAATATTATATAGCATCATATCTTGGCATGGTCCCGTGGAAGCTGTTACCTGATACATTTCTTCTTAATACGACATGTTTCCTTGGCACCCCTTGGTCCCGGCTGGCTTGTGTGTGAGCTTGAAGGTGGCTCCACTGCAGCCTTTGCCACCGCAATAGGCAGGACTGTTTTTCCAGGGCCTATGTTTGCTTTCTACCCCTTGCTTTGTTCTCCCCAAAGGTTCCTCTAAGGACTGGGATGGATTCCTCTCCGGCTTCCCCAGGGTTCTCCCGCCAGGAGTGATCACCTCCGGTGAGTAATGCCCATGTGCACCTTTAACAGAGATTGCCCAGGAGTTCATTTCCACTCTGCACTGCAGCCACTCGCAGATCTTCCTTGCAGCTCCGTGACTCATCTCTTTCTGGATCCTCTGCATCCAAGGAGCTGCATTTGGGGCATGATAGTAAATCTTGTGGAAGCAAGATTTGATGTTAGTGCTTACTCATATCTCTCCAAAGAGGAGTTCTGTACATAAATGCTAACAGAGACAGTGGTAATGAGAAGTGAAGAAAAACATATTAAGTGACATGGTAATCTTTGCTAGTGAACAGCAGAGCTATTCAAAAGCTGAAATGCTTTAAGGAAGAAGTTGGATTGTAAAAGATCCTTTCCATACTTGAATTAAAAAAAAAATTAAGAGTGGGAATCTTTAGAAAAAAAATATTTATACCTCTTGTGAATATTTATATCTGCCCATACCTTAGCTCTGAAAGCTGTGAGGCCTACCCCATGTCCCTGTCTTTCTTTTCCTGCACAAATTCCCTGCACAGTATTTAGTGTTTTTTTTGCATTCAGATTTGATTATTCTCTCTTGCCTACACATTCAGACATATAGCCACAAGTAGGGCCGGTCACATTGTGCCACAGCCAAACATTTGAAGCCCTGCAGGGGTGTCTGCTTCTTCTCGACCTCCCTGGCAAGACAAAGTGCAGATTCTTTAACAAAAACCTTCCTAATCCATAGGAAGCTTGAAAGGGTGAGTAAGAAAAATAACAGATCTTGGGAGAATATCACTGTAAAGGAGATCTTGTTGAAATTATTGATACAGGCCATAATAATATGCTGTTGATTTATGAGACTTCATTTGCTGGATTTTCTCATACCTGCATAGGATGCTGAGTACTGCTTGTTTTTCTCCCTGCATACTGACATCCTTTGCCTCTGAGGATACACATGGTTCTTCCACACAGCAGTCCTCTATAAAGGCTGCTCCAGGTAAAAACTTACAAGAGGGAAAAAAAAAGCCCTTGGAAAATATTTGCGCCATGGCACAATTTACTAATTTAAATTATTTTAAGACAGACCCTTGTAATTAGCCCAGTGTTCCTTATCTGTCTGGAAAACTCAGTTCTGACAACTCCCTCTGGTAATACACAAATCCCCACCTCCCCCACCACTTAGTGCCCTGCAAGCCTCACTAAGGCACTAAGTGCAGGCACTTAGCACTAAGGCATTTGGCAGCTTTTAGCCTCTTTCTGATGGACCCCGGGCTTCAGCAGTGCTTCCATTCAGGGACCTTTTCATCCTGCAATTGTAGGCAGTCTCTACCTTTCTGTGAGCTGGTGGATCACCAAGTGCCCTATCTAGAGTAGACAGTGGGAGTTAAAGGCCATAAAAGCCATTTAAACCATGGAAGTCCATACATTTTCAGTTTTCTCAGCTGTGTGTGGAAACAAACACCTCAAAAATCAGAAGTGGAGTGACACAAGTCCTCTACTGTAAAAACAAAGCAACAAAAATGGCTAGAGCCAGAGGGCTGCAATAGAACATGGTAAAACAGGGCAAGGGGAGAGGAGTTGGAGAAAACAGGGACAAGCAAAAGTGCCTGCAGAAAATGAGGAAACGTCATCCCTATCCCCTTGGAATCCACTAAGTGAACAGCCAACAGAAAGATGGTGTTAGAGGCACGTCAGTGTCCAACCTCCTTTCTTGGCAGCATTGCAGACCATGGCATTTAACACCTGCACTCTGATCCATGGAGCTCCATTAGCTCTGCTCTGCCTCAATGTGTTTTATCCTTCCAAGGTGCTTGGGTGCCCGCTTGCAGTATTTTTGCACGAGGAGTCATTGCAGTCAAGCAGGTGACTCAGTGCTCCCCTGGGAAAGCAGGAAGCTCGCACGGTGGAGAGGTTTGGGCACGGAGGAAGCAGAGCTTGGTAAAGGGTACAGGTTCTTTCACACTCACAAAGAGCTACTGCTGCAGAAACCAGGCTCTGTTGTGGGTAGGCCGGTGGGTGGTGGTGGTGTTGGACAGCACGGAGAAGTGTGAATGAGAGTTTAGACTGATTTCATGTGCTTTACAGCCAGGAGGCTACTGTGTTTCACTTACGCACAGATCCAAGGTATCCTCACCAAATTCAATAAATGGTTCAGAATTTTCTGTGCACTAAACAAAAGCAGAATTTGTTAATTTGTTTCAGAAGAAATAAAATGCAGTGCATCAAATGCAGTAACTGCAGATCAAATTTTGACAGCTCATTTATTGTAAGTAAAGATGTGATGCAAAATAATTAACAAAACGGTCAAGGTCGTGGGTTTTGATGAGTCCTGTATGTAGCTCACTATCCTGTCTAGGATTCTAGGAATTCTCCCACCCATTTGCGTTTTATCCCTTTAAACACCCATTAAATAATAAAGAAATAGCAGCTAGATATTATACAAGATCTGATCTAGGTTTTCACTATTTTTAAATTTTTAATACAATTGAATTTCACTGCTGCATGGTAGCAATCTTTCCTCTAGATGGTGCCCCATTACCAAGAGTGCCCTGTAATGTTATCCCATGCGAAAGGCTATTGAGGAACAGGCAGGACGGAGCCCTCCTTTGTTTCCAAATTCTCTCTCAGTAGTTCATCTAAGTTCACGGATTACTTGCTTTGTATAATGTTAATGTAGTGTTTCCTCCGTTGCAAGTCTGGAAATCCGTTCACTGGGACATAAACTGCCACCTGTTTGGAGTAGGATCATCTGTTACTCGGCGGGCTGATCCATATCTCATATTTCTTACGGCAGCCATTAGCTGTGGTGGCTGCTGCTCTGCTGCACGGTCGGCGCGTCGCTCCTGCCGTCGCGCTGGCTTCTCTGCGTAGTTCTCAAATGCATCCTCTGAATTTTACAGAAATGTTTATGTATGAGTTTATTTTACATACAAGGAAATGCAAATGTTCAAATATGGATGAAATGCATATAAAAAAAGCAATGGTAATTTGTGTAGCTATACACTCATAGGTCTGTGAATGGAATGATCAGGTAAATAATGTTACTATTCCAGTAAAATCTATCACAACAATCCTGAATCTCGACATTATGCCTGAAATGGTGTGCAAGTCATCAAGTTCCCTAAGTAGGAAAATGAATAATAGTTGTACGAGGCAAAGCAGTTTTCATTGCAATTGCACATGTCTGCATTTCCAACTTGTCAGAGCTCCCAGGAGCAGGGAATATCCCACAGCTTCCTTAACTGGGCACGCCGAGCCTGGCTCTGGGACTGGCAACTCCTCACATTGTCACAGTGGGACTGGGTGCACAAGTTTTAGTGCCTCTATCAGCTAAATAATATGCATCATTTGTGTCCATACACATCCTTATACATTTTCACTGTGAAGTTGTGAAGATTTCAAATGGTTTAATTTTGTAGGTCACTTTTTAAAAAAAAAGCTAGCTATTTTTATTAAGGTGCCCACAGGCTCATAAGAGTTTTAAGAATTATTATGTATATTTATTGAAATAAAGATAAGTATAAAATGTTTTGGAGTATTTATTTATTGTTATCTATATCATGTAATTGTGGCAAATATACTCTTCAACATTTTGGGAAGAGAGTCTTGTAAAAATTAACAAGTTAATATGTTGCTACATGAATTTGTGGTCTGGAAAACTGTTGTGCTCGCTTGCCCGCCATAGTATGAGTTTGTAACGATACCAAATATGTTGGCTATGGGGAGGAGGAAGGGCAAGGGGGGTATTTTGCTCTCTGAAATGCAAAGAAACTGAACATGGACCCGCGCAGGGGCTCCCCAGCCCGGAGCCCCTCTCGTCCTGGCCATGCGTCGCTGCCCTCACACCAAGGAATTCCCTTGTGCTGCAGGTGCTCCCAGCAGGGAAGCAGTCCCATAAACTGGGACTCCCCGTCGTACGAGAGCCCTGAGCCCAGCAGGTCGAACGTCCCTGCAACGCTCCGATCGGCTGTTAACGGAGATGGATCTTCCCCTGGATCCCCCAAGGAGCCGCTGCCGGCGTTTCCCAGGCAGATGTTCCACGCTCACCCCGAGGTTTAAGGGCTGTCAGCAGAGTCATCTTCTGTTGCTAAATGCTCTTTGAGCCCCAGTCAGCCAGTTCCCAAAGTTAATTATAGCGGGCATCACAAAGTGCTTCCATGGGGATTTTAAATCCGTTTCCTGATCATTTCGTTTCATGCCCCCTGGAGTCTGGGTTATGAGGAGCAGTCCTTCCCTCTTCAGCTTGTTTTTTTGTGTGTGTGTGTTTGTATACCTGTATTATTTGGAAGAGATGACTGAAAGAGAAGATAAGAGTTTAAGCCCTGTTTAATTCCACCACATATAGAAACTTTTCCATATTGCTTATCCTTCCTGCTGCTTTTCTCCCTACCTTTTCCAGCTCTGCTGAATCCAGTGCGAGGTGGGAAGGCCTGAGCCCGCACAAAGCGCTCAGGCGGGTTCACCATGGACTCATCCAGTGGCACAATAACCCTTCTTTTTTATTTGTTCTCCATTTCCTCCCTAATAATTCTTTACGGTCTGTTTGCCTTTTGGCTGCCTCTGAGCACTGCGCATCGCTCTATGGAAATGTCAGCTCGGTGATGCCAACATCTCCCTACCGGCTGATCCGCGCGCGGCTCTGTGTGTGCAGCTAAGGGCTGCCCCCCTCGCCATATGCATCACTTTGCATTTATCAGCAATTGCATTTCTCCATCTGTTCCTTTACTAGCAGGTCTGATTTAGACCATAGGTTACAAGCTAGAGTTCAATAATCAAGTAATTTCGTATTTGAGTACCGACATGGAACTCCTGCTAAATGCTGTCATGTGCTGGAATTTGTTGCTGTTAATTTTGTTAATTCAGTTCATATCCTTTTCCAGTGATTTTCATTGTGAGGTGATTCTCCAATTCCTGCCTCATTAAAAATGCTTTGCTGTTTTGCTGTGATGACCTTCCTGGATTCCTCTGTGGTGAATAGCAACCCACATAATTAAGTTTGGTTTTGCACTTCTATCGTTCAGTGGCCATATGCATTCTCCTACAGCCATCCAGTTTCCTGTATTGGGAGAAGCCTTTTTTAAATATCCATAAAAGTTTGATTTTCATCCTTTTTTTTTTTGCCTTCAGTTGTTAGGGTTTTAAATACAGCTTCTAGAATATGTCATGTCTGTCACCTTCATTTGGATAGGATTCACATTTTTGGAAGGCTGGTTTTACTTTATATAGTCTCCTTTGCTTTTCTGCAATCTCTACCCTCACTTTTATTTTATTCTTCAATATAATCTCTTTTAATCTGCTATATAACTATGCTAGAATGTGATGGGGGAGCATCACTTAAACCCTTTTTTTGACAGAAGGAATAATTTAATTTGATCTCTGGTGAAGTATTTTCCAACACCTGCAACTATTTTGCCCTTTTGGCTGTTCCTTTTCTTTTACACCAGTAAGGAGAGCTTTTCTTCAGAGTTTATGAGATACAGGAGCTCTATATGGCTGAATGCTAGTCTGGTATTTAATGAAAAATAACACAGGAGGCCAATATATGTGAGGTCAAGATGTGAAAGGTAAATGGTGACCTTAAAGGCAGAGCTCTAGTCCTTGGTCTTTGCTTTCACAAGGCATCGCCTTCCCATTGCTAAATTACAGTCAGATAAATGTGGAAGGCAATCGCACAAACTGGATAGGTGAAAAAAAACCCTCTCCTTTTGAGCTGCACATTCTCAAGCGGTTTACAAAACCCAAGGGAATCTTCTCCAAAGCCTCCTGGGCTCCAGGTCCTTTTGTCGTGGCCCATTTTGCTGTTGAACCAACCATCACTTCTTGGATTTCTCTTTCCAAGCCTTCATGTACTGTATTCCCAGGTGGATCTCCTTCATTCCTTCATGTCTCCTGTTCTTCCCCTCTGCCCATAACGCAGTCTCTCTAGATATATATTTAATGCTTATTTTGCTGCCATTTTCCTCTTCTTGTTGATGTCTGATTTTCCAGGTCTCCTTGCAGAGATTTTTCTTCAGTGGTGGCTGAATCACAGCCCCAGGTTCGTGTGAAGAGCTGAAGGGCCAGGCTGGGCTCCGGCCCTGCAACCCAAGCAAAGAAAAGGCTCTGCCTGTGGAGGAAGGTCCGAGCGGTGCAAAACTGCAGCTTTTGTGGCCAGTGGCCTCTTCTTCTTTGAGTACATAGCAATTCCTGTAGCAGTTCCACCATGTCCATCCCAGCTCCATCTGCCCTCATCTTTGGTGATCTGCAAGGATCTATCCTGCTACTTCGGCACCATTGCAATGAGAAAATGAGCTGTGGGGTGAAGAAGTCTTCCCAGAGCTGGTTATTTTCCTTTGTTCCTTGTAACCCACCTGCCTCCGCTCCCAGGTTCTCCAGCCAAACACGGGCTCTTTCGTACTGCATATGGTTCCATATTCATTCTGACAATTTGAACACAAGGCTCTGAGCTGCCTGATCCACAAATCATTACTGCAGCCCTGGGACCCAGGCACATCTGGGGCGACAGAGTTTGTTTAGTTTGACAATATGAATTTAATGAATAGGCTGCTTAGCACTGTAAACCATTTCCCTCGAATGGCTGCAAAATAAATGATGGGACATTTTCCAGTGCGATGCTGCAACCACCCAAAATACCATTATAAAATTCACAGGCACAAAATAGAATGACTGCATTAAGCAAGGCTTAGGGGGATTATAGAATTAAATTGGTTGCCCCTTCCACCCTTCCCCCAATCAAAGATATTAGAAATCTAAATACAAAAAGGGCTGTTAAAATAATACAATGGCTTTCACAAAACCCCTGCAAAAGCAAAGAAACGCATTGTTAGGGCTGCAGCTTCCTTGTGGACCTCTATTGTGTTTCGGCATCGCGTTTTGTTTTAGACAGTTTTGCATCGGGGAGCTCAAGGACTGCGGCTAATCTTCCGCACCACGTAAACGAGGGGTTTAATGTAACGGAGCGGGATTCCCGCAGCATGAGCAGGATCGGAGGCGGCTGCGTCCAGCCCAGTGCCGCCACCTCGAAGCCTCCGCCACCGGATTGCAGCGCCCTGTGTTGGAGCTCGAGACTTGCTCCCGGTGCTGGGGCTACGTAACGGGGCGGCGCGGGCCCCGCTCGCCGCAGCGGCGCTGTCTGCAGCCAGGCTTTGCAGCAGCCCTGCCTAATCTGCGCCGGCTCCAGGCAGATGCCGGAGATGGGCGCGCGTGCGGGCATCACAGCGCCGCTGCGCCGCGATCCGTGCAGCAAAGATGGCTGGTTGGGAATCTGGGAAAGAAAGAAAGGGAAAAACCAACATCTTGCATTTACTCAAATTGTACATTTTACAATTTTAACTGTGCAGAACAGCTGCCCGTGCAAGCAGTCGTTCATATTGCAGGGCATCCCTGTAAGAGTTCTAGGTTAGCGTGTAGCACACTGTGCCTGCTTTGATTAATTGAATGCTTAAATTAATAAATTACAACCAAAATGATATTTTAAACTTAAATCTGAATATTATAATTATGTTACTAGTTTCAATATTTATTATGCAAGTATGTAAAATGAAATATTAATGCCCACCATGTTTACATAATACTCCTCACGTAAATGACTGCAGAGATATTTCCTCGCCAGGGAATCCTTTTTCTTTGCGTGTTTTGTAATATAGAGGCCCTCCCCTCCAAACGCAGTCCTAAAGCATTTTGAAGTCTTTATTTTAGTATGGTTTGCTTGTAATATAACAAAATCCTTAATCTTGGGAGACAGGGGGGTTCAAAGATGAGACACCTGTGTAATGACAAATGGGATTTGCAGGGATTCAAAGCTCTTGGGGACAAACTGCCCTTTGTTGTGGGTTATTTTGTGTGCGTGTAGCCCACAAAGCGCCCCAGCGCCTGGGGGAGACCTCCGAGCACAACTCCAGGACAAAGATAATTGTTGTTAATAAGTGTTAATTAGTAAAGCCGCCGGGTTATCTTTGACCTTGAGCTGTTTCAAAGCCTCATTGCAAAGACTGAAGAGGAAGGATAAGACAGGGTGTTTTTAGACAATCAGAACCACTGGAAAATCATCCTTTTGGAAAGCAAATGTGGCCAGGGAAGAGGCTCTGGCCATGGCAGGAGCGGGATCCCTGGCTGTGTCGGACGGCAGGGAAACGCTTTCTGGTCTGAGTTGTGCTCTCTCCTGCTGCTGTCTTTGCCCCCCGTGAAGTGAATAAATATGATCTTTCTTTTCCTAAGGTTCATAAGCACCTAACCTATTATCACTCACTTAGATTTCAAAATTTCAGTTCCTATCCCACATGAAATATAAACCAAATACGACCAAAAATGAAGTCAGTGGTCAGAGAAAGAGAAGCTTAAAGGGAAGGATGGAAAAGAGGAAGCATAAGAAACCTCTGCTGCACAAACGGCTTTTTCATGTTCTTGCAGGTGGCCCATGTGAGTGCAGAGCCCAGCGGGAGCAGAGCTGGGCCCGGGGCTGGATGCAGGATTCACACATTGCCCAAGAGCAACGGGTTGCCTCTGAGTTACCCTCCAATAAAATACACACAAGAATATTTCTGTGGGAGATGGTTAATGGCCTTAGGCCATTACTGTGCAATTAACAGTAATGACGTGTTGTATTGGGCTGAAGTAAAGCCAGAGAAAGTAAAAATTCACTAATGATTTGTGCAAGCCTTTTCACCTAGCGCCTTTCACCAAGCTGGTGCAGTTGATTTACTCACTCACTGGTGCTGAACTGTGGTGAAATGAAGGAAATCTTTATTTCTTTAATAGAGGGGCAAAACAGTGTGTTTGAATGCAAGACAGCAGCTTGGGCCAAGCAAACGGGCGTCCCCAGCCTCGCCTCGCTCGCAGATGCATCCTCGTGCTGCCACGCGGTGCTCAGCCATGATGTCCCACCGATCGGACACAGGAAAGGTTGACACACAAGAGTTTGGGACAGACAAATCAGACTTGTGCTTTGTAATAAACTTCTCCAATTAGGAAGAAAGCCAAAGTCAAATGAAGTTTCTATTGTTTGGCGTTTAATTTCAGTTAAATGCTAAACAATTGGAGGAACTTCTTTAATGTGAGGGTGCCAGAGCCCTGGAACAGGCTGCCCAGGGAGGTTGTGGAGTCTCCTTCTCTGGAGGTCTCCAAACCC
>JAUBOD010000042.1:828116-843364 GCA_032353885.1 Nothura maculosa | reverse complement strand
CTGCTCTAGGTGCCTGCTGGAGCGGGAAGGTTGGACCAGATGATCCCTAGAGGTCCCTTCCAACCTGGAAGATTCTGGGATTCTGGGATTCAGTAGATTGAATGGAGCGTATGAAAAATCATGAAACAATCCACTTTTCTGCCAAAGACAACTTTAATAATGGCAAATGCAATGCAGTTAAGGCCCATCTTTTCCTCACTAGAGTTAAAATCTCTCGAAACCTGTCCCTACAACTCATATGAAACTAAACCCATCGACAGCAGCTCCTTGTGCCACCCGCATGGCTGGTGTTCAGCTGGGAGGTGAAAGCAGAACTGCCCTAGTTGTTCTTCTCCTTTTCATTGATAAATTGTAAGTTGATCCACAAAAAAATGGGTGCCTAGACAGCCAACCAAACAATCTTGATGCCCATATCTCTCTTAACTGCAGTACACTGTTGTGTTTGCATTTCTGCTACCAGAACAGCAGAATATGCTGCTTTGTAGCTCAAACCACAGCTTTTCCCAATGATTAAGCTGCAGTTTACATGTCTGGTTGTTTTTTAAGCGAGTAGTAGTGCCTAATACTAATATTAACTGTACTATCCCTAAAGTTAGGGCAACTTCTTCTCAACCTTTCTGTAATATTTCACCCATTACAATTAAATAATGTATATATTTATCTTTAGCATTCAGTGGCCAGTTTGCCTATTCTTAGAGCAGAAGCAGACGCTGCCTTTAAGATGTGCCAGGCTTTAATGGACTGTTGCACCACAGAGAGTTTGTGCTGCTGGAACTGCCCCATGGCGAGCACCACAAGACCTGCTTCTCCCAAGGAGCAGAGATTTTCATAAAGAGACAGAGATACAGACATGCTAAGTGCAACACCTAGAATTATAGACAGCAATCCAAAATATGAGTATCTGAGCAATCCCAGTGAAAGCTGTAATTAAAAAGCAGGATGAGACTGGGAGATGGGCATCTGCACAGCGAGAGCTCCCTTTCTTCTTCACTTGGTGGATGCCTCGTGGCCTGGCTTCATTTTGTTGCCATCTTTTCCTGTCTCGACGCTGAAGAGGATGGGACTATTCCTCTGTGCAAAGGGCAGCGTGGGGATGTGTTTGGAACCTCCCTCCTTCCTGTGCCGCCTCCTCCTCCTCCTCGATGGAGGCCACACCGGGATGTGCCGCTCGGTCCGGCCGCCGCGGCAGGAGCCCCTGGCGCTTGAGGAAGGACGACTTGCTTTTGTTCCCATGTGCTGCAGTTCTCAGCATCTGGTAGTGATTTGGTCGGGGGATGGCTCGGAGCCGCCTGATTTTCTTGTATAAAGCATGTCGTACAAAGCCAACTTGCCAAAGGTGCATGATAAGCAGGGGAATAAAAAAGAACAGATGTGAGAGATGTTTTTCGGTGAGTACACTGCAAAAGCAGGGTTTGCAGACCAAGAAGTATGTTTTTTCCTTCTGTAGTCATATACAAAATGGATCAGAACAGGCATCTTCATTTTCTACAAACCACAGACATGCCGCCTTGGCAAGAGCCTCCCAGCTTTACCCCCCAGCACAGGAGGAGGACGTTGCACAGCCAGTCTTTTATTTACTCTGTATTAAAAATGAAAAGCAACTTTCTCAGCCCCAACAAAGCCCCCACCAAAGCTTATCTGTTTTTTCATTTGGGAAGTTTCCTCAAATCTAAATCTTCTTTGCTGCAAATTAATCCAATTAATTCTTGTCTCCTTTAAAATCCTGTGTTCAATGCACTGGAAAGTGATCCTGTTTCACCTCCGCCCTTTCTTTTCCAGAAGGAACCAGTGCAACCTCTTGAGCTTGTCCATTTCTGTCACATTTTCCAAGTACCTTCCCTTGCTGGTTGTTCTCCAGGGACCTTCTGCAGATCAAGTCTCATGTGCAAAACTAGATGAGACTCTAATGCTCAGACCTCACAAGCCCGAGGCCAAGTCGCCCTCTCCCATCAGACTTTCCTGCAGTTGTGGGTGCTTCACGGGACCGGATTTGTCACATCAGCCTCATCACTGTGGTCCCCATCCATGCACTTGGTCCTCCTCTGCCCCAGGCCCAGCAGTGACTTGGGATAGTCCCTGAGCATCTCACTGCTCTTCCCACGTTGCATTATTGGGTGAATTCACCTCTTGGCTTTCAACACTTTGTATTTCATTGTCCAGACCATTGGAGGGAACCCCTCTGTGGGCCCTAGTTTAAAATGCTGTTATAGCCTTTTCACCCAGAGCATCCCTTCGATTTGCCCATAGTATCAGTGAAAGCAAACACACTGGCAGAAAACTTAGCAGGCATGTGATGCATTTACTGCTTCCTCTAAACTATTTGGCCAACTACCTTGTCAAAAATAAATTTGGTTTGACGTTATTTGTTGACAAATCCATATTGGCCAATTTTTTTCCTTTATCATCTTGTTAATCTGCAGGTTCTCTGCAAGTTGACTGTGCAGTAATTTGTTCCACTATCTTTGCAGATTTCAGAGCTGGGCTGACTGCTCTGTGATTCCTTATGCCTCCTTCTTCAAAACAGGTACTTCGCTTACCCTCCGCAGCCCTCTGGGACCTGCCCTGTCATCTGGGGATTATCAGGGATAATCACCAAAAGTTCAGAGGCTGTTACAGATACAGCTATGGGTACAGGCAAAACACAATCTGTGCTGATAGGGCTATTTCATGCGCCTATGAAGCAGCTGACTTTGGAGGGAAGACACCCGTGTGGGGAAGCTGGGGCCTTAAGGACAATAAAAGAGCAAGTTTGGGGATATGAAATGTGAATATAGCAGCGCTGAGCAGTCTCCGGGGTTGTGACTGCCGATGTGCGGGTCAGAGCCGGGCACTGTCCCTGTGCCAGCCTGCAGGAAGCTGCAGCTGGTTGTCACTGCGGGTGACAAGGGGCCTTGCCCTGCTCCTGGGCAAGGCAGGAGGTCACCTGGAACGGAGGCTGCGTCCCCTGGGTCACTGCTCGCTTTAACCCTCTGGTGATGCTCACCCGCTTCCCTGCGGTGGCCCCGTCTGCTCATCCCTGATCCTGAACAGTTTCTGCTGCAGCTCGCCCTTGTAGGCAGCTCCCTTCCCGCCTTGGGAGTCCCTTGTCGCTCCTCTTGAAAAGCAGCCAGGACTTTTTTTCTCCCAATATTACTGCAGCCCCTCGGGCCATTTTGATGCCTGCAAGCGCTTGCACCACGCGCTCTGCTTTGGCTCTCTGGGAGCAGCAGATCAGCAGCCCTCCCTCGGGACCTGCATTCGTGCACGGACACCAGTGTTGTCTCCTCTTTGACGCAGGCAATTAGGTCTTGACGGCTTTTTCATTAGGGGAAGAAGGAGGCTGGAGGCTGCTGCTCTCTCGGTTAGCAGGACACATGGGGTGTGTTGAAGTCCTTGGGAAGAGCCCAGGAGCCATGGATGGTTTCTCCACCAGGACTCCCTGTGAGGCCAGCGCCTTCTCTGAAGGCTTTTCCACACGCGGCCCTGCGGCGCTGCCCTCGCTAACACCTCCCCACATCCACAAAGGAATCCCGCTGCTTTCTTGTGCCTTCCCCAAAGGAAAGAAGTGCGGCAGGAGCCCCACGCTCGGGAAACACAGCAGAGAGCTCGGCTCCGAAGCCCCAAACAGGCCCGGCCGGCCCACAAGGCCTCCCCAGTGCACCAGGAGGAGGCCGGGGCGGTACCGGAGCTCGGCCGCGCAGCAGATCCTTGGCCTCCCGCGTGGGCCGCCACTGTGCCGCGCTTTTCCCTCTTTAATGGATACTTCCCGTAATGGATTCTGCCCATCTCCCTCGTGGAGGGGCCCTAATCTGATCTCCTCGGACAATGCTGGCTCCTGACAGCTGGAGCTGCACCTCCATCCCGCGTTTTTATTTGTTTGGATTAAAAACAATAACCTCGCCCACATCACAATTACAGGCTGCTTTTTTATCCCCCCTCCCCTTTCTTTTTATGTAGGAAGGGGAAAGAAAGCAACAACTTCCAATACATTTTACACCCATTCCTTAATAGCGTGATGTTAGCACCATTTTCCCATTTTCATGTTTAGCATTAGCCTTAAATTGCACTCGAAATCTTGAGTTAAATCCCTTTTGTGCACTAAATAGGCTTAGTGCTGTGGTGCCAATCAGCCTGCCCGCTCCCCCCGCACCTCTTTTTGGGGTCTTATTTTTCAGAAAAAGAAAGAGTCCACTCATCTGACATAATTTCCTGAGATTCCCTACTTTAGCAACTGAAATAAATCGGGCTATTAAAAGCATCATTAGCAGCAGATGCAGGCTGCTTTGCAGATAGCAGAGACTTGCCCGCTCGCCCCCTTTCCATCTGCCGCGCCACATTCAGGCCCTGCGAGTCCTAGCGCGGGCGCCTCTCACCCCTCGTCCGTTTTGTCTTTATTCTCCTTTAAGAAGAACCTATGAATGCCGTTTAATATGCATTTGTTACAGGGAAGCAGGGACATTCCGCAGTTACTGATAGCTACAAATTACAGCATTTCTGGCTGACGGGAGCCTGAACACCTGAAGTTCAAGCTGGCGAGAGGGGTGCTGCATATTGCTAAATATTGCACATGGACAAAATGTTCCACTTTTTCAAAAGGTCCCAGGCTCTTGCTGCTCTGTATGCTCTCCTGAATAGAATTTTGCTTTGCTTTCTCCTTAAATAAATGGCCTGGGTAAAGCCCTGGTGACTGATCTGCAAAATGCTGAACTCCCATGGGTTGTTTAAGCTCATCCGTCTCACCAACCACACAGGGACCACGGCAGTTTATCCCGGGCACTTCTGTGGTTTATCTCAGTCTTTTTAAATCAGAACATGTAACTCCACCTTTGCAAAAGCAGCTTCCCTGTCTGCAAAAACAAGGACATTCCTGGGGTGAAATGTGAGGGATGGGCATGGGAATGCTCAGCATTCCCGCCCCTGCCCCGCTCGGAGCCCTGGGGAGCCCGTGCAGCAGCTTGAGCCTTCCCAAAAGGAATCCAGATTGCCAGGAGGTTGGGCTGGGAAGGAGACGCTGCTTATGTCTGATGTTGTGATCCCCTTGACACGCTGCAAGACGGCCCGAGTTAGTCTGAAAATATTTCTCCTCCGCAGCTTTGACAGCGAGGAAGATCGAGACAGGAACATAGTGCAGTAGCGGGTGTGAAGAGAGCCAGAGCCAGATCTATTTTAAGCAGAGCGAAAGGATGGGCAGGATTATGTAAAAACCAGCCATTTTTGGTAGTTGTGTTTTTGTTGGATACGCAGCATCAGAGTGCAAAGGCATAAATAAGGGCTGGAGGCTCCGCACGACTGCGATTTTCCCCGTTTGCTTGCAAAAGTTCAGCCCGTTCAGTGCCTCATAAAAACTGCACAGTCATTCCAGGGAAACAACAGTAAAACCCCAGCAGGAATTGCCAGCAGATGTAGTTATGTAAGTCTAGACTTCTATTTTTTGCAGTGACATGCTGCTGCAAAAATAAATACGTATGAAAAATAATAAAGTGCTTCCCCGGCATTCTGCTGCTTCACTCAGCAGTCCCCGGAGGATGGAAAAGAGATTCCTGTAATCATTTCTCCCTCCCCAAAGAGCAATCGATCTTACCCTTTCCTACCCTCTCCTCCCCATCTGCTAGAGCGAATGTGTCTCTTCTCGCAGGTCTTGATGCACAGACCTCCTGATTCACTGCAGCCCCCTGGATTTCCTCCTTTCCCACCTCCCTCCTCGCAGCTCCTGGACCTGGCAGCCGTTTCCCAAGCACCGCGTTGAGGGCAGCGGCCTCTTTGAGATGAAAGTGGGGGCAACAGGACTTGCCCTCGGCCTCAGACAAGGCACCCGTGTTGTTGATGTCCTTGAAAGATTCTGCTCTTCTGAAAACTTCCCTGCTGGGGTCCTCACGAGAGTATTTCAGGGCAAAAAGCTCACGTGGCTGAGCACTTTGAGACCTGGAGAAGGGACAGGGAAGAGATCACGTTCAAGTGAGCAGGTCCAGGAGAAGGTGCTAGGGAGAGGGTCCTACAGGCGCATGTTGGACCTCAGTCTGGCCCTACCATGTGAGGAGGGAACAAATTGCTCCCGAGGGCGCTGTGGTGGGAACAGAGATGATGCTCTGCCATGGTGAGAGTGGGCCCGCAGGTGAGGGTGACATGCACTAACTGCAGGAAAAACTAAGAGATTTTCCTGGAGTTCGGTGTCGCCTGCAGGATCCCGGTGCGGTCTCCCCATCCCATCCCATCCCATCCCATCCCATCCCATCCCATCCCATCCCATCCCATTCGCATCTCTATGCAGCAGCACCCTCATTTCCTATTGTGTGGCCTGGGGTCATTCCCCAGGCACTGAGGACCAGCTGGGAAGCTCTTCCCTACCCCAGGAGCGCAGAGGGAAAGAGCGGGAGCAGCTTCCCCGGCAGGACGGGGGCTCCCCAGGCATCCCCGGGATCCCGGGGGTGGCAGCGCCGGGATCTGCCGTCCCAGCCCATCTGCTGCTGCCTGCACAGCCCTCGTGGGGCTGACCCCCCTTGCCAGGGCCTTGTAAAGGAAAGAAAGCAGAAAAAACACCAAAAAGCACGTGCAGAGATGGCAAAAACTGCTGCGTGCTGCCCTTTCCCTTTCACCTTCCCAGCTTTTAGCATGCAGTTTTGCGGCAATTTGGAAGAAAATTGCCCCTGAGGAAAGAAACAAAAATCTGTCTTTTTTTTTTAATTATTTTTTTCTTTTTTTTTTTTTGAAACAAAACCCCGCGCGCCACCCAGGCAGCTGCAGCGCTGCCGGTGCGGGCGGCTGATGTAATGGGCTTTGTCAGGCAGCGCCGCGATGAATAAAACCCGGAGCCCGGCACCGGCCGAGCTTTTGATGCAGCTCGGGAGGCTCCTGGTGCGGGCGGCCGCGCGCCGCCGCGTTTTGTCATGCAGATCCCTCGTGGGGGATGCGGATGGAAACGCTCTTCTGGGGTAGCCAGGGAAGCGCCGCGGCAGCCTCCCCACGCGGCCCCGCTTCCCAAATCCGATAAATCCGGATGCAGGGAGGATGCTGGGCTGAGAGGGGGGACAGGGAAGCGCGTTTCAAAGCGCCAGGCCCATCCCGTGGGCTGTAGGAGATGTGAGGAGCAATCACCATCTGCTACGGAAAACCTAGGTGGATTTTTGAGACCATGCTGCTCGCGTGCCCGTTGGGATCCATCCTAGCTTATGGGAGAGGTGGCCTGATGTGGAGGCCATGGGAGCGCAGCCGGAGCCGCCAGCAGAGAGCAGCTTCCATAGGGAATGGTGCTCCGTAGGGAATGGTGCTCCATAGGGAGCACCCCTGCGCCTCCATGACAGCCACAGGGCTCCCCAGGCCAGAGCTGCGCCCCTTGCTGCCGGGATGTGGTTATGGAGCAAGGATGGATGTTTTGCTGCATGCCGTCCTCGCTGACAGGACCAAAGCTCCCAGCACTGGGTTTCCTTAGGCTGTTCTTGCAGGATCTTCTCCTTGAGGTGTTTCAGTGCAGATCAGTTCCAGACCCTTTTACAGCCAGCTCTTCTGATGCCATCCTCAGCTCCCTCGTCCCGTTAGTTGGGTCTCTGGAAGCTCCAGTGCCAGGCTGGGCCTCCCAAATTGCACTGTTGGGTGCCCAGGTGCTTTTGTGCCCATCTGCTCTTCCCTGCACCTTGAAAAGAGAAGCCACCTCTGGAGCAAAGAGCACAAAGTTGGCTCAGGAGACCATAGCTCAGGCCTGAGATCTTGCACCTGCCGTTCACCTAAGGCCAAGTTAAGGATCTTTAAACCCCTAAGGAAATGGCACCAGGAAGCGCGAGCTTCGAGATGGTTCTTCTGAAAAACCATGTCCTGAAATCGGGACAAGGACGACCCAGTGGCAACGAGGTGGCTGCCCAAAGACTGGCTGTGCTGGGAACTTCTTTTATGCAAATTCCAGAAGGTAACAGTGAGAAACCCTCAAAAATATAAATCAGAAAGCTTTATATGGGTTATATTACAATAAGTGACTTGATGGCTCCATGGACAGAGCCCCAGTGATGGCAGAAGGAGTGACATTACAGAAGGTGAATTAGGCACACAAAGGTCTTCAGGGCAGGATCAAGTTTTCTGCCCTGACACTGCCAATTCCAGCTGCTCATTCATGGAAAAGTCCAATAAATAATAATAAAAAAAATCTCTTTATGAGACATGGGCCATACATAAGTCTTTGGATTTCAATCTAAAAGGCAGTTGAACCAGACTGACATCTTTGGAGCAGAAACGGTAAATAGAGGATGATCTTACATGAGGCTACCTGCATTTCAAGATTTAGCAAGTTAAAGGTGCTGAGTTTAAAACCTCTGGAAGGAGAGAAGGGCACGAGGAGGGCTTTGCTGTCCTTTAATCCCCCATGGGTGACAACAGCAGCAGTGCACAGCCCAGGCAGAGCTGCGAGCTACGGTGCCCTTGCTGGGCAAGAACTTCTGCAAACAAAGGTGCAGATTCTGCATCAAATTTACTGTTTTAACTTATTTCTGGTAAGGACTATTCTGTTAGGACAGTGTTTCACATCAGTTGGCCCATTTTTCCCCATGGCTGTTGTTACACATAGTAAACGCTGCCATTTAGTGCCAAACTACTTCAAGCTGAGGCCGAACAAGCCACATCATCAGGCCCACAATGAACCTCCTGCTCGTGGGGTCCTCTTGGATTATGGAGTTATGTTTGCAAGGCAGTTATACAAGAATATTCAGACAGGAACACCACCTAGAGGCAAGACCACTAAATGAAGCAACAAAGATTTATAGTCAAGATGGGCCAAAAAGGCAGCCAGAAGTGTTTCCTTAGGCCAAATAGACTGAGAATGTGAGCTGAGTATCTGGACCACCTTTCTCCAAATCTTTGGTGTTCCCCATGTTACCTTCAGCTCATGCAACACCAGCCAAAGGCAGAACTTGGTAAAGTGGCTGGCCTAGAAGTATATATTAAGGTAAAGAGCTTGATGGAGGGCACAAGACTGTGGTGTCCTTTCCATGCCGTACATCCTTCCTTGCCTGAAGGGAAGCGAAGAGGAGCCCGTTGTTGAGCTCCGGTTGAGTTGCAGGATCCTGCATGCCAGGAGCCCCCCTCGCAGCTGTGTTGGCCAACGCGGCGCTGAGGGACACGGGCAGCACAAGGGACCATCTTCCCCTGGCCTGCAGCTCCCTTGGGCTACTGACAAACGCGGCAAATAGCAGAGGATCCAGTAGGACCTTGTCCTACAGCCAGCGAGCCCAGGACTGGTTTGGATTCATCTGCCATGAAGTTACTGGTGTGCAGCCATCGCCTCCCATGGCTGGAGAAACCTGCAGCATTTGGCGTTTCCTTTTTCCCCTCTGTTCTCTGGGGACAAAAGGTTGGGTCAAAGGAGCGTCTCATGTTGCCTCCAGCTGCGCACAGCAGGCAGCTAGAGCCAGGCCGGGGCCAGGAGCTCCGGATGGAGCCAGGGCAGAGCATCTCCAGATGCTCTCCCAGCCTCCAGCCCTTGGCCTCTGTATTTAGTTACCCCAAGGAGGTGCCTTCCAAGGAGCTCGCTCACCCCTTATTAAACCACTGCAGGTTGGGGGATGCATTTAGGCCGTGCGTTCCCCAGCTTAATTGCACGCAGAGGGAAACCCGCTCGTTCTGCATCTGCCGCTGGTGCCTCTTGGTGCCTCTTTGTTCGCTTTGTCTCCCCGCACAAGAGCCACGGGCCCCATTCACTTGCTCCTTGCGGCTCCCTCCTCCCCTTCCCCCTTGCCACTCAATTCTTCCCCAGACAAAAGGGTCATTTATTTAATTGCTGCTGATATTATGCGCTGGAACTCTCCCCTTTAAGAGTTAATTACACTTGTTAATTGTTTTAATCGCTCCTGGGGTAATGGCAGGTATAAAGGGGGACCCGGAGGGCCGCAGCCTGCGTGAGGCGGGAGCCGCGCGGCCCGGCGGGTGAAACCAGAGCAGGGGAGGCCTGGCCCGGATTTGCAAATTCCTCTTGGCAGCGGGAAAGGCTGGATGGGAGGGGGCCCCGGGGAAGGCAGCGCCGCAGGAATTCCCGGCCGCGGGCCTCGGGAGGCGCCGCTTCCCGGGCCAAAGGAAGCGAGTCCCGGCCTGCGGCAAGGCCAGCGCCTCCGCGGAGCTTGTCCCAAGGAGGCCTGCAGCGTGAAAGCCCTGGTTTAGCCCTAGGATTAGCTTGGACTGTCCCTAACCGCAATGCGACCCGTGCCCGGGGATGAGCAGCCCATGTTTAGCGAAGCCACAAGAGCCTCTAGTCTAGCGAGGCCGGGGAGGTCCCGGGGAGGTCCCGGCCTCCGCCAGGGCTGGTGCTGCTGAAACCCGAGCCTGGCTGCGGCCTCCGCCTTGGCTGCCGCCGCCCTCAGCGCGCGGGGGGAGACGAGCAGAGGGACGCGGGTTGTGGCCCCATGTTCCACATCTGGTTTCAGCTCCAAGGTATTTGCCCCCACCCCCTCCCTGGACTGTTAACCCCAAGCAAACGAAGAGCCCAGGGAATTTCTGGAGCTCAGGGCTCGGACAACCTTCCAGCAGCTGTTATCCTGCATCCCGGGCCGGGCTGCATCCCAAAGGAACATCCCAAAGGCTCCCCTGCCTGAAGGAAATGCTTTGAAGGGGCAGACAAGAAGTCCTGTCCCCAAGATGGGCAGGAGGAACCTCCATGGGGCAGCCTGGAGACATGGGCAGGGGAAGGTGGTTTGTGCCCCCGCTTGCATCAGACCTGGGGCCGTTCTGAGGTTCCCTGGGCGTTTTCCCTGGATGCCGCAGGCAACAACGGCTGCTGCAGCCGGACCCTCCTTCCTGCTCCTGCGGAGCATCTTGTAAGACATGTCCCCATTTCCAGTGAGATGAACCTGGTTTAAATCTTGCCCCGCTGCTCTATTTTTAGGCCCCCAAACTGCATTTTTTGTCCGGGTTATTTGTGCTGCCCCCACTCCCTTCTTTAAGAGCGTCTGGAAGCGTTTAGGATGTGTCCAGTTGTGCTAGACGTGCCGGGGGGAGCACCCTGTGTCGGCTTGACGTCTCTTCTAGAAGCAGAGCTTTCTTATTGTGATTTTACATTTTATATCACATGAGCGTTTACTTCATTTTGCGTATTTGAGGCGTTGCCTGGATCCTCAGTTCACGCTCACGTATTCACACTCACTCATGCCCTTCTCCAGGGCCCCTTTCAGGTCGCTCCTTCTCTTGCCCAACACGTGGAAGGTGGTGGTGACGTCCCAGCCGGGCGCCCTCCGTGTCATGGTGGCCCCAGGGCTCTGCTCAGCTCCCTGGATCCATCCTCGGGATGAGACCTGCAGCAATGGGTGAGGAACAGCACGATGAGGACAGCATGAAGAGCATCGGCTTCTAGCCACGGATTTGATCTTCTTCTTGCTGCTTCTTTTCCTTCCCCCGTTTCAAGCTGGTTATTTGCACTCTTTTTTATCCCAAGGACCTCATTGTAGACGTCATTTTACTTGTTTGTGCCAGCCTTGACATTCTCTCACACTATTTCCTTCTTACTGCTCCAATCCATCTCCTTGATGGACACCAGGAAGAGGTGGAAAGGCCCTTCCTTCCTCTCCCTTTGGAGCCCAGCTTGCCAGGATGCTTGGCAGTGTTTTTCTAGACCTTCCATTCTTCTGACAAAGAGATATGGCAATTTTTGCAAGAAATGGGAATCCTCAACACTTCTGCTGAAACTCAGAGGCATCCTGAGGCAAACGCAATCCAACACTGCACAAGTTGTGCTAGGAATCACGTTAATGCAGCAAACCCAGCACGAGGCACCACCAGAGGTCTTTGCATATGAGATTTGATGATTTGCAGGTTTCCCACCACTGATGCAGATAAGGGCATCAGGAGTCCTCACAGCCAGCTTGCTGAGCACAGAGTCAGGTTTATCAGATACTGCCTTGAGTAACGACAAATATCTGAAATATTAAGCCCAGCTGGGCTGCTTCTTCACACCAGGTTTCAGTCTCAAAGCAAGTCCGTGGTGCTACCTCCCTTCGCCCACAAGCTCCTGAGCTCCGGGGGGATTTTACCATTGCAAGTTGTTGCCACCTCCTCTTTAATGTTCCCCAAGGTGCAAGCTTTGCTCACCGCTTCCGAACCGCCACCGGGCTCGGGGACCCCTCCACCACAGCACGTCTGCTAAGGTTTGTAGTTGCTGCTATTGATACCATGCTCCCACAGCCGATTCCTTCTAGCAGCTCTACGAAACTTTGAAAATCAGCATCAAAATAGGTGAATGAGCAAGTTTTGTGCCCACAGCACAGCCCCCTGGCTGCCAGGGCTCTCCGGGAAGGCAGGTTGTTCCAAATGAACCTGGAAAGCAGCTGCTGAGTGGCCATTGGGAGCCTTTGCTCCCTGGAAAACCTCACACCTGTGATTAGACATGAACCAACCAACGTGGAGTTTGCTTTGGATTCAGTGTCAGAGCGTGAGGCGCAAGGGACAAGGAGGATTTGCTGGGAGGAAGGTAATCCCTTTAGTTGTGCAACTCACCCGTTGCTCAGAAAAGCTCTGAACACGAGCGAGGAGGAATCCGATTGTAGCAATGGTTAAAGAATTAGGAACAACTCTCCCGTGGGCACCAAAAGAGGGAGAAATGAACAAAACCGAGCCCTCAATAGAGTGTTTCTGTATAACAATTGGGATACCAACATGGAGAGAGATGACCTGGCATCCCGCGTGACCTCAGTTGGCTGTGACAGGCTGATTATACCTTGGCATATGGACAAGCCGTTTGCTAAGAAGAAAATATCGGTCATGTTCATTGTGTCTGCTATTATATAAATTACAATGTTGGAAACATTAAGTGACTAGAGGCTAAAAGTGAAGAGAAATGGCTCAGTGTTACCAGGGATTGGCGAGTGAGCTCAGCCTCCTGGCTGAACTACATTTGCTCCTTTAAAGCTGTTTTAGAGCAACCTTGGTGTGTGGAGGGGGCTACTGCACTTGTAAAACATTTTATTCCCACACAGATCATCTCCAGGAAGCAGGATAGACCCCCGGGTGTTTCTAGCGGCCTCCAAGCCGTGTTTGGCCAGACCCTACAACTGACTCCACATGTGTCCCAAACGCGCCACTTCTTCCTGATATTTTATCATCCAAGAACAGGCTAAATGCAGTGGAGAATTTTTACATGTGATGACATCTCATGCAGATCCTCTCTGTAGACATTGAGAAGCTCCTTGGCTTTACTGCTGTCCTGCCCAATGGAGACAGGAGATAATTCTAACAGAGAAGACAAACAGAACCCATGTACCTAAACCCAGTGGCCCCACAATGCTATTTTATCACATTTCCAGCAAAAAAAAAGCTACAGAAAGATGTCTGTGCCATATTATTACAAATCGTAGCACACAGTGGCCACATACACTGGGACAAAGCAGGCCCGAAATGCTCTCCCCGTTGTGTGCCAGCATCCAGCTCAGTGCATCCCAGTGATCTTATCTTATCCAGCAGTTTCTACCGCACGGAAGGTCGGGCAGGGAGAGAAACCCCCAGCACTTCAGCTCCTGAAGATTAAAACCACGCTGAACCTCATGGAGTAGCCAGTGCCCCGGGGTACTGATCCTGGAGCACTTCTAACCCACTTGGAATAAGACGCCGCGCTGGGAATGAGATTGAGGGGTTGAGATAAAATAGGCAAGTTCTTGGCTGTTCCCATTTCTGGGTTGTGAAACGATCTTACGCAAAGGGTAAGGTTTCTGCATTGCAGACATTTTTCTTGCTATTAAGTATGTGATGTATTTGGTCATCAGAGTGAAGAGACTTGATGTAAATGGAGGCTGAGAGGAAGATTTGAAGTGTTCTTGACAAAGTTACATGGAATAGCTGTAGCACCAAAATAAGATTAGGTAAAAAGCACTATTAAACCCCCACTTCAATACTGTCTCGGAGTCTGGCTGTCATTTCCTAAAATAATGAAGCTGTCACTAATTGGGAAGCTCATTGCAGTCATGTAAAGCACTTCTATATCGCCTTGTACAATGCTGGGGGACACTAAATGAGCCCAAGAATTCATTGTGTAAGTGAAAAAAATCCTTTTAAATGGGAAAACTGTAAGCCCGTTATGGCAGCTCTGGCAGCACGCACCTGAACCAGCATTCCTGGGCATTCCCGGGATGAAGGTGCCGGGAAACGACGCTCCAAGGTTGGATTGAGCATCGTTGTGTTTACGCTGGCGCTGCAGCTCGTGCAGCACCCGGCCCGTCCCCCTCAACGACCAGGCACGTGGAGCACCCGCAGCCTGCGCCAGGTCCAACCTAAGCAGCATCCCCGGCTTAAGCCAGGCTGGGCAGCAGCGGGAGCTCCCCGGGAACCGGCCGCACAAGCAACGAACCACAGGGAGCTTTTGAGGAGTCTTTTTTATTAAGATAAATCCAGCAAAATTCCTAACAGTGGGTACATACAACCAACCTGCCCTTTTAAAAGAAATGTTTGTATTTCATTTAAAAACATGATTACACTTTTTATTTATTTTTCAAAACTGACAAAATAAAATTACATTTGGGAAACAACAGATTTCCAGCTCTTAGGTTTTTTTTTTTTTTCATGAAAATATCTCACCTTCTTTATAAAAGCAACCCACAGAACCACTGGAATGTTTAACACAGTTATTTGTTTTGAGACCTCCCCACTTTAAGAAACCATACAACACATACAAGGGTAAAATTAAAATCTGAAGTCTGTAAGCATGACTTACACAAAAAGGGACACACTGACAGAAGTCAAAAGCTACCACCACTTATTCTTTCCATGTACCATACAAACTATTACAATCACAAAATTTAAAAACAATGATTTTTCTTTTTGTTTGTTAGGGATTTAATTCCCAAGTAACCGAGATGAAGATGTTCCATAATTAAATTCATGCTAAAAAAACCTGCATTTATAAAATAGTTGATAAAAATATTCCTCTCTGTTAACAATACAGCATGGAGGTACGGATACCAAATGATGGAGATATAGGGCAGGGTTAACATTACTCGGACTTGGCTTCCTTATCATCAGATGCTTCAGCAGCTGGTGCCTGTAAAAGTGTTTGGGAAGAATAGATATATTATTTTTAATGCTAATTAGATTCCATTCTAACAAGCAAAGAGACTAATGTGTAAGCACACAGGGACAAGCATTTCAGGTTGATAGACAAGAACATACAGAAAACATTAATGCAACAACATATTGGCTGATAATTCTTGAAATTAAACACAAAAGAGTATGAATCGATGATCAAGTTAATACTGGAATGTTAAAAAACTGAAAGGCAGAAGTTTAGAAGATAGATTGAGACCAATCACACACTGGGT
>JAUBOD010000042.1:798087-808514 GCA_032353885.1 Nothura maculosa | reverse complement strand
GTCGCCCAGCAGCCGCCACCCGCCCTGCGCGTACGGCGACAGCTCCATTGTGGGCGCCGTGACCTTCGACACGCGCCCACGTGACGCGCGCGCAGCTGATCGCGGGCGCGAGGCGGGGCCGCCGCCGCCCTCCGCCGGAGCCGCAGCCCGCGCCGCTCACACCCACCCGGCCCGCGCCCGCCGCCGCATCCCGCCGCCCGCCTCCAGCATGGTCATCAAGGTCTACATCGCCTCGTCCTCCGGCTCCACGGCGGTAAGGGCGGCCGTTCCCGCGCCCCGGAGCCCCTGCACCGCTGCCCTCCTGCGCCCGCGAAAAGTTTTCCCGCCCGGGAAGGCCTCGGGGTAGCGGGAGAAGCTGCCTCCGGGGCAGCGACCGCGGCCGTGAAGTTGTCGCCGCGGGGCTGAGCCCGCCCGAGCCGCTGCTTTGTGTGCGGCGGCGGAGCAGGGGGAGAGCCGGGGCGGGCGCCTCGCCCTCCTTCCTCCTCGCCCTTCTTCCTCCTCCTCGCCGTGTCCCCCCAGGCAGCCCCGAGCCCCCTCGGCAGCCCCGGGCCCTGCGAGCACCGTTAGCCCCGGGGCTGCTCCGCTTTGTGCCACTGGCTCCATCGCGGGGCGTGCGGAGCAGCTCCCGCTTTGACAGCGGTGCCTGGAGCTGCTCCTACCCCACAGGGCAGCCCGGCACCCCGGGAAGCTCCGAGCCCCTGCCCAGCTCCCCCGGCATCGTGCGCTCGCAGGCAGCTCTGCTTGCTGCTGCCCGTCATCAGAAATGTAAATGTTATTTCCTCTGCGATTTAGCAGCGTGTTCTGCAGCTTCTGGCCTGGCTCTGTCCCTCTCCCACCGTTAGACTATTTTTAACAAGTCCAAGGGGATCGCGCTTTTTAGCTCGCCGTGGCTGGAAAAGCAAAGCGAGCAGCGATGCTTGGGGCTCTGTTGGGAAGTTTGTTTCTAGACCATGTCGCCTGTCACGTCAGCATTGTGCTCGGTGGCTTTATTGCCCTCGTGTGAAGTGACCAGCGATGACAGGCGCGTGTGGCTGTGGTCGAGGCACCTACAGCTTCTCGCCTTATGGATGGAAACACTGGGGTTATTGTGGAAGGGCTTCAGTCTCGCTTCATTCAGCCCCAGCGTGTTTTATGCAGAGCTCAGACGGAATACCACTTTTTAATGCAAAATAAACAAAATCCCTGGGAGGTTTGTGCCCAGGTTCAGCTCTAGCTCAAGCTGGAAGTGCCTTAAAGGTCATAGGATTTCTGTTTGGCATGAAATACTGCCCAAGTCTAAAACCCAGGGGATTCTGTGGCATTTAGTCTAAATGTACTAGAGATTTACAGCAGGCCAGCTAGTGCATTAAATGATCAATAAGTCTTGCTGCGAGTAGATCAGAGCCTGAGCTCTTGGCTACGTGATGGTCTCCCGTGGGAGCGCCAGGCGCTCTGCTTCTGGAGGAGCTTCCCAAACTTTCAGAGTCCTCTTTAAGATGCACTTAATGGAAAAAAAAAAAAGCCTCTTTCACTGAAATCTCCTTCTCCAGCTCCGGGACATTTGCTAATCCCCGGGTTTCAGCAGGAAAAACAGCCCGTTGTTAACTCTGCTCCTGGTGCTGTGAGGCAGCAACCTCCTGCTCAGCTCGAGCGGAGCGTCCGAGTCCCATTGCAGAGGAGGGACACGGGGGAGCAGCTGACCCAGCCGCCTCCTGTGCGTGTCCCTGCTGTCCTTCTATCAGTGATTTACACTGATCTCGATGCGGACGTAACGTGCTGATCTTGAAAAGGTGGTGACTGATGATCCTGAGAGCGTCTTGAAATCAGGAGAAGATCCATGAGGTCCAGAGGCTTCAGTCCAGTTTCCTGGTGCGTTTGTATAGATTAATCACCCTGAATGAAAGGGAAGCAGTCGTTAATAGACTGAAAACATGATCCTTGTTTTCTAATGCAGCTGCTAATGTATTTCAAGTTGACTGATTCTGCTGGTGTAGGTTGTTTTCAGTGGCCTCTTAATGGCAGTTATTGATTTCATCCCTTGTGTGCTGATACTGAGCTGCAGGAGCAAGAGCATCACTCTTGACTGGGACTACGTTATTGTGCTTTTAGGCTTCATTTTTGTGCTTCTTAATCATTAGCCTTGCGGTGCCTGAGAAACTGTCTCGCTGTTTTGTGGGTACCTGTGAGAGTTGAGTCTAGCTTAACATTGCAGCCGGGGTCACTTCTGCATCCTTAACAATGGAATTTGAATTCTGATGTTGATATAGTCTCTTTTTATGAATATTGCCATAACTTGGACATAATTGCACGTTTTGGACATCGACATGAATATACACACGCTGTGTTATTGGCAACCAAAGTGATCTTGTGGCAGCGAGCAGGATCAGGAGCTGGAGTGTACGAAGGGTGTTCGGGCTGGCAGGAGTCAGCAGGTACCCACCGCGTGGCTCTTTCCCCTCTAGGAGAGGAATTTTAATTGCTATTTCAGCTTTGGGTAAAGCAGAGAGCACCGTTCTGCAAGGAGAGGTTCTGGGGGAGACGGGCTTTGCTTGCAGGCCCTGGAGGGGCAGGATCTGCAACGGCCCCTCTTGTGCAATGGGAAATTCGTGTCCGGAAAGGTGGCTCCAGGGAGACAGAGCTCAGCGGGGATTTCGTAATTTATGACAAAATACCTTTTGCAGAGTATTTCTCATACACCTGAGTCATCCGGAGCCTTGCCATGGGTGCAAGAGCAGAAGGTGATTGCTGAGCTGCCCTTTTATAGGTTTTCAAACACTGGTGAATTACTAAAAGTGCTATCTTGGGTACGTTTCATTGGTTGCAGGCCAGTCTATTTGCATTAGATCTTGGGTTTTGCTTAATGCACAGTGTGATAAAGGTGACTTTGTGTTTGTCGTGGTTCACTGCCATGGCTCTCACAAGCAGAGACAATGCAGTTTCTTGGCAGTTTATTGCCGGGAGATGCAGCCAAGATATTACGATTGCAGTCTGACTTCCTGTTCAAATTTCACCCTGAAATAATCTCAAGCACAATTTTCTTGCTGGATTTGGAAGCCTTGGGCTGAAAGATGTTCTGTTTCTTCAACTTTTCTGTGCACGAGCTTTGTGTGGGTGAATCACGGGCTAAGCCCCGTGGATGATTGTGTGGTCATGGGGATGACCCCATGTGCAAACATAGGGATATACTGGGACGCTGCTGTCCAGGAGTGCCTCTCACTTATGTGTGGCTGAAGCCAACAGTGTTACCGTGTTAGTGGATAATGTTATTTAATAGAGATACTGGTAGGGGGACCACAGCATCAATCAGCAAGCCCCAGTTCTGCGATCTGCCCCACCGCACTTGGATTGTGGAGATTGTGGAGGCTGTAACACAGCATTTGACCCTTGCCTCTTCTCCCCGGGTACGTAGGTGTTGGTCACTGGGATAGGAGCTGGCCCCAGCTTTCCTGCAGCACCAGGAGGACCTGCGTGCGCTTCCCGAAGGCCGCCGAGTATCCCTATTGTCGACCCTCCATGGAAAAGTGCCAGCCCTGTAAATTCCTCTCAGTCTTAGGAGCATGCATGTGTTGCCAGCAGCTGCACAACTCTGCATTACAGAATTTGTCTTGGAGAGCTGTGTTTATCCATCTGACACCCCCGTGCAGGCTAGAGAAGTATGCAAGAAATCTGGAAGCTGCAGCTGGGGAGGCAGCTTTGGCTTCAGCGGCTTCTGTTGGGTGCTGGGCACCGAGTTATCCCCCTCTTCTCCCCTGGGAGCAGCAAAAAGTGCTGCAGGGCTGGGCACTTCACATCTCTGGTGCCCCTATTTCCATCTGCATGGACTCCTTCCCCCTGCTTGCTTTGCTGCCTGCATGGGTGGTTTTCTTGCTTTCTTTATACTATGATTATAGATGTGGCAAAAATAGGAGCTGTTTATCCAGACTCAGAGCCAGAGTCCTAAGTTTACATATCGGGCTCGCCACTGCTTTTGAATAGCTTGAGAGAGGAAAGGAAATTGTAGTTTATTTTCTTTTGTTCACAGAGTTAGGATTTGAGGACTTCAGAGTTTCATTTCTTTCTTGTATTGTTTCCTTTTTTGGGGGAAAGGATCTGGGTCGTCTCCTCTCCCACGCACCAGGAAACGAGCAGCGGCCTGTGGTCTGCGGAAGGGACGTCTGCAAGCGGTGACTCCTCTTCTTCCCTCTGAAGGGGCTCAGAGCCTTCCTGCTGCTGCCGGGGCTGCATGGCCAGCAGCAAGTCTCCTGCAGCACTGTGGGGTTGTAAATAAAACAGAAGGATTTTGCAGAGTGGCAGCTGGCCATGGGTACACATGCTGTGTGTTACTGCTGCTTCTGGTTCGTGTTCATCTCAAGCAGCTCAGGGTGCTGGGTGAGGCTGATGTGGCCACTTCAAACTTCTGCAGCAACCCCAGGGAAGCACACAGATGGGTTTATATTGTGCATTTACATCTCTGCTGCTGCTCCTGGTTGCTGCAGGTAGTGCCGCTCACGGTAGGGAGATGTGGCCCGGGTGCTCCCTATGTCGGTGATTTCTGCTCCCGTCCAGTCATACTCTGCACCCCAGGAGCAGCTCAGGTGTGCTGCTGTGCTTCCCGTTTTATGCTTAGAAACGCTCTTGTAATATGATGCAACTTTAGGTAAAATGTGCAGTACGGGGAAAATAAGTAGCACCTGTAGTTTTAGAAACAATTTCATAACTGTACCTGTATATATCTTTTTTTTTTGGTGATAATTCTCTTATACAGTTCACCATAGCTCATGAGTGAGAAGTAACTTGTTCTATTAGTCTAGACGCTGAGTTTAAACATATCTTTTGTGTAAACACTATGTGTATGAAGTACTTGTTTGGACATCCACTATTAACCAAGCTGAATGTCCCTCATACAATGGTAGGAATTGTTCTGAAATGGAGTTTGTGGGGCCTGGGACAAAATATGCAGCCTGAATCCTGGCTGGGCACTTAGCGCGGGGCCTTCCGCCTGTCCCACTGTCCCGACTTCTGTATTTAAGTCATTGTCCCAGACTGCAGATAAGTGAAATGCCTTTCTTAAAATATTGCTTTCAAATTCTTAATGGCACCAAAAGTTAAATTGGTTGCAGCTGTTGCAAAGATTTTAATATATCCAAATAAAAATCGCCGTGCTCTTCTTAAACAGAAACAGTTTTCTGACAAAATGAGAGAGATGAAATTATACTTCCTAGTTGAGACTGGGAAAAGATTTGTGGAAATAGGATAGAGGGGTATCTGCAGGCTCTATGTGCTGGGGTGGGAGCATTTGTTTTTAAAGGGTGCATGAGGATTATGTCTTTTGGGGCACTGCTGGAGGAGAAGGAGCTGCCTCGGGAAGGCTCCGGTTGCCCTCGGTTCATGTTGCGCCCTGGTGCTTGGCTCTCCTCAAGATATGGACCATAAGTGTCAGGTTAGGGCTAAGCACTTAGGCTTTTTTAATAAATATTTGCAGAGTTCAGCAAATAACTTTTTCTAAGACACTAAAGTTGCGCTCAAAAAATTCCTAAAGAAGTCAGTGAATTGGCATGTGTATAATGAGCAGAAGATGCCAAAAATCAGTCTGTGGAAGGTCGTTCCTGTAACTTACTCCTCCCAGAAGAGGAAGGTTTGGGGAATGAGGAAGTAAATGCAACTAAACAAACATCGATAGATGTCAGCTGTTTCAGCTCAAAACAGAACAAACAAAAATATTACTTAATTATGTAAACAGAAAAGCTAAAGGTTTGTCATTGGCTCTAGCAAAGGCTCCACGAGCCCTGCATTACTCGGCTATGTTTTGTGTTCCCAAACTCTTGGTTACTGCGCTGGAACCATGGCTGAGAATTCCCTGCTGCTGACCAGAGACCTGGAACCCTCGGGGAACCCCTCAGGTAGCTCAGCTCTGCAGTGCTCCTGGGTGTTTCTGCTCAAACAGGAAAACTCAACATAAATTCATTTTGTAACCCCAGCCGCATTCTGGAAAGGCCTTCAGCTTGTGATGAAATTGAAAGGACTTTTGGTGGACACCTCCTGCCAAAGGGTTTTACCCACAATGTTGGTGCCGTTGGCAGCTCCAGAGCGGAGTCTCCACCCGGGAGCACGAGCGTCCCGGGCAGCAGTTCAGGGCGACTGTTCCAGCCACTTCCTGGAATTGAGCAGGCTGAAGAGCGAGACTTTAGCCACCAGGTGACAATGTGAAGGATCACATCAGCCCTCGGTCTGAGCGAGGTGAAGTTAGTGCTCTCTGTGTTCAACCAGAGTCATCTTTGTATCCTGACTTCTTCTCCCTGGTAGTTTTGCCCATGGGAAATGAATCTCGTTTTATTGGGGCTCCTTTTCCATGTGCAAAAGCCACCTCACTTGAATGTCCAGAGGCACTCGAGCAGACAGCTGTAATTATTACCTGCCAGGTCATCTCTTGTTTAACTTACTGCGGTGTCAGAGCACAGAAAGGAGCTGGATGCGGCCGTGATTTTCCAGAGGGTCTCGGGGAACTCTGTGAGCTCCAGCCTGTCTTTCTGTGCTGGTCAAGCCGATGTTATTTTCTCATGGGCTCTTTCCAAGTGGACACATGAGCAAATAGAGTGTGGTGGGAAGGAGTCAGCAACGCTACCGGAGAAGGAGGCCGGGGAAACTAAACTTGTAGAATGAGGGAAAAAGGACTTCTGGCTTACATAATTGTTTGCAAAGCAGCTGTTTAAAACAGATAACAAACACGAGTCTGAAATATAAAGGCAGCTCTTGCAGTAAATGTGAGTGACAGAGGAAATGCTGCAGGATCTGCGCTGAGCAACACGACCATAAACTGCACCAAGAGGGGAGAGCCGAGCAGCAAAGTCCATAGCACAGCGGCGCCCTGAGGGACGGAGCTACTTGAAACCAACTTGTGTTGGGAAGGAACAGCCCAGGCCTGGGCAAGAATTGGGCTTAAATTAACTGTTGCTGTTTAGAAAAGAGAGCTTGGACTTATAAGAGCAACTTCTATAAAAGCACTGCATTCAAGGTCATAAAAAGTAAATGAAATGTTAAGAATTTTTAAGAGAGAGACTGAAGCAGAAATAACACTGCTGTAGAAGTACCCAGCAGGATAAAGCTGTGGGGAGTCTGCATCTTTAAAGCACTAGTTCTGTTGTCTCTGAAGGATATAATAAAATAAGAATAGATCAGAAGAGGTGCTGAGTAGGGTGCGAAGGTGATCGTGGTACAGGGAACAGAAAGAAGGCTCGGACTCAATAGTTGAGAAGAGAGGACAAGCTGGACACAACAGCCCCGAGTGTCCTGTAGTGCCGGAGCCGGGAACGAGCCGGGCTCAGGGCCACCTTCCCAGTACAGGCCGAGTCCCCGTCGGCAGCAAGTCCTCCCTGGAGAAGCTCATTGCCCTGGGAGTGGTGCTGGCGAAAATGGCACGGGTTCAGGAAGCAGAGAGGCAAATTAAGAGGGAAAGTCTATTAAGGGCTATTAAACTTAATTACTGCACATCTGACTCAAAACTGCGGATTATTGGAGGCTGGGAAATTATGATGTTGTAATAGCCCTGTGTGCTCGCTGTGTTTGGATGCTCTTCCCTCAAATGCGTGGCCAATGAAACCAAGATACGGGGGCAGATGGGAGCTAGATCTAACGTGGCTAGGCTGTTCCTCACTTCTGGAATTAAATTAGCCCTGCTCCTAAAATTATGTTGATAGTTTGCATGTAGAAATTACCAACTTGTTCAGAAAAATATGTTCCATTGAAAAGAATCTGTGTGTCTGGTTGGGGAGGTGGGTTTAGTTTGTTTTTATGTGGTGTTTATGGTACTTGCCTAAGGCTGCAGGACTAGGAGGCTTCAGAAGCTTTAAGTAACTGGAAATTTTCTTTGAAATATAAACAGATTCTGCCTCTTTTCAGATACACCAGTGCTACTGGAATCTTACCGCTGCTTTGTAGAGTCTGACATGCTGTGAGAGACTGTAGGGATGGGAGGAACTTCTAACTATATTTGTCCTCTGTATCTTAGGAACCAGAAAGAAAAAAAATAGCAAAAGATACATAATAATTCTGCTCCTGGCTCCTGTCTCAGCAGTGGCAGTTCCGCGCCGGAGATGAGGGCAGGGCAGAAGGAAACGCTGGGTGAAGGTATTTGTTATATAACAGCAGCTGACGGGCTCAAAACTTCCTATTGGAGAAAAGCATTGAAATCTCAGCACCGGGAAGTTGATTAGGGAAGAGCTGCTTTGGATCCTCCTTTCTGCACTATATAAAATCCGCTGGAGGATCCACAGCAAGATGGGGACATTGACACTCGTAGGCATCAGCGCAGCCGCGATTGAAACTTCCCTGTCTGCGGTCCCGCGCAGGGTCAAGGTGGGACCCAAGGCAACTTCCCTGCATTGGAAGCTGAAATGTCAGTCTCTTTTCCTTAAGTTAACAGGCAGATGTGGTGTTTAACTTCCTGAAACCCGAAGGAGAAGTTGCAGGAGTAAACGTGGCCATTTTTCGTATGCGTCTCGTCACCATCCGTGGTCGGTGCCGCCACTTCCTACATGAAACCCCCGTGTTTGCTGTGGCCTGCAGGTGGGTCACGAAACCTCACGGCAAATACTCACGTGCAGCCAGTTAGACCTGGATAATAAGGTGGGTTTGACAAACCCCCCTCAAGGCACAGGTCAAAATAAATTGGCAAAGCCCAATGTAAACAGAAAACAGGCAGCCTCTGGGGAAAAGTAGTAAGATTTTACATAAAACCACATTTTTATGAGTAGTGGTTTCAAGGCAGGTTTAAACAACACATCTGATGAACTCATGAGAGAACCTGTTGTTCCCGTTGCTCTCTGGGCTGGCCATAAATGCGCAGCTCTATCAGTAACACCCAGCACGGGGGCTCTCGCCTGGGTATTTATGGTGCCTGTTGATCTAAAGCTGTCTTCTCAGGCTGCCTCTCCTCACAGCCCAGCGCTGTGCGGACTGCGGGAACCGAAATTTCAGGGTGGAATGAAGCTTGACCCCTGCTGTTTGGTTGTGGCCATTGGCTCTAGCGTTTTGTCACCTCTTACAGATTTCAGCTGCTGTCAACTTCACACACAAACCTAGTTTCAGTCTAGAGCCTGTCCTGGAGCTTGTTGTGAAAGGGAAGATAAAGGAGGGGTCATCCTGGCTGGAAGAGCAAGCCTCGGAGCCTGCCATCATTGGTGACATCCAGGTTTGCAGGATGGAAGCCTTTTTTTTTCCCAAGTTTCAAGAGCACGTGGTCATGTTTTCAGAAGGACCCACAGTGCTTTTATTTCCGTTTTGCTCAGCTGTGTTGAGAGCTTCTGAAGGTCTATTTGTCATGATCCAGAAAGTTTTCTGGAACTTATTTGCCATTGAGCCTGGTTATCTTGTTGCAGATTAGCCTTCTGCCTTCCAAACTGTATCGCCACCAACGTCTAAAGCCTGTTTATGACACTGGACCCTTTTGTGTTTGCTTTTTTTGGTAGGATAGAGCCAGACATAATCCCTAAACCAAATATCAAAGTAAGCAAGCAGTGATTTGAAAAACCTGTGACAAAGTAGCTTTAAACTTGAGTACTTTTTTGCATAGCACAAGCTCCCGCTTCCTGGGAATTTTTTATGTCTTGGAAGACGAGTGGGATAAGAAAGGCCAGATACGGAGGGCACAGGGAGGGCAGGACGTGGAGCAGGAGAGGAGGATGCTGCGCGTGAGGCCACCCGTCTGCTGGGGACATTGGAGCTGCTGTGGGTGATGTGTCAGCAGCCCATCCCTGGTTTCCAGACCTTTGGAAGCAGCCTCTGCATTTCCACTCCCTTCTCCGGGGCACCTTGGTGACCTGTAACACTGTGGTTTGGTGAGACGCCTCTGCCCTTCCTGGTGTTAACGCAGCAGTACTCGTAGCTCTGATCCTTTCACATTGTTCCTTCAGAGTTTCTGTTCGTTTCAGCTAAGCCCTGTCTGGAGGCGGCTGCGATGGGTGGAAGTGCTCGAGGAGCCCAGGGAAGTGCAGCCTGCCAAGTGCCAAGTTTGATATAAAAACAACCGTGCCTGTGAAACGAGGAGCTCGTACTCAGCTGCTGCCTGTGCTTTGTTAATGGATAACCAGGATAATGGGGTCTGTATTCCACACTAGGAAGTCTGACTCTCTGTTAGTTTTGGACGAGATGAGGGGTTTTCAGGCTTATAAAAGAAAAAATGCCACAAAATTGACTTGCAAAATTGCCAGGGGCCAATTTATTCTATCTTGTAATCATGATATTTTTATTTTGCCTGTGCTAATTCTGGGTGCTCCTATGGTTCATGGAAGGGCACATGGTTAGAGCTATGGCTTTGCAGTACATCAACCCTTTTGTATGTCCTCATCTGCAGTAATACAAGGGAGAAGCTTAAGCCTGGGAATCTGCTTTTATAGAGTGCATTTATTTTGCCCAAATGTAGTAGTCTAGTCACCAAAGAAACTAGAAGGGGCCTCAATATATGAATATTTGCA
>JAUBOD010000042.1:768592-779230 GCA_032353885.1 Nothura maculosa | reverse complement strand
ATGGACATTGGCCATGACTTAATGATCTTTTAGTATTAGGGGTATGAAAAAAATTTAGGGCCAGGGGATGAGCAGATTATATTTGTGCTACATTTTGAGCTCCAGGAACGTGGCATGGATCAGAGAGCAGAGGCTATTTTCAGTTGCTTCAGAGAGGCAGCTTCTTGCTCTTTATAGAGAAATAAGTTTTCATTATATTCCGATGAGCACATAATGTCAATTTGTTCCCCAGTGGAAAAAGGTCACAAGATTACTAATCTAACTTTTTTTTCTAAAAGAGGAAATATTATAAGTAACACTGCCTCTGTAAGTCAGGTGGATGGTAATATCAAAAGTGAACTTTAATATAGGTGGAAGTATTCAGGGAATTCAGTTTCAGTTTTGAACAGCCTCGTGAAATGCAGTCACCCGGATCATTTAGTAATTTTTGTTGTTTTTAAATGATATATTAAGTAGCAGTTATGCAACTTGTTTGTGAGTGTGGTGCAATGCTGACATCTCAATTCACTTTTTAACATCCTCTTTTAGATTTGCTGTCACTCAGCACTCTAAACGTAGACATTTTTCCACTGGGGCCACTTCTGTTTTAAAAGGAATACAAAATGAGGAACTGACTGCTCTATACTTTAGTTCCTGTGCACACAATGATGAAGAGAGAGTATGAGAGAATCTGCTCTCCTACAGCAGTTTTAGGAGCAGAATTCTAAGCTATCCGATTATCCACCTTTTTTACCCTGTTAGAACTGGTAAGTTTGGACTTCAAATCCTTTTTTCTTTGTTTTGTTCCCAAATGCATTTATTTTAAAAAACATATCTTTTTAAAATGTTGCCATGGCTTGACTCCTACTTTAGTACTATGAGCATTTTCAGAGCAATATAGATAAGACATATAAGGGTCTGGGTACATGCGTATTGTTTTTCAAAAATAAATCATTTGTGGAATAGTCTAAGTTCCATTGACTTTCAACAAGGTTTATACTTCAAAGTGTCCTCATCTCTTTTGAGAATGGCGCTTTCTCTCTTAAGTCCCTTAAAAGCTTCAGAAAATACTACTCCACCTTTTGCATATGTCGATGGTTCTTTAGATAAACAGTTCTGCTGCTGTGACCAGCGGATGATGTGCTGCCTTTCCTCTCTGCTTTAGTCTCCCATTCCAGTTGTACAATGAACTCTAAGGAGGGAAAATGAAATCTATTATTAGGAAAGAGTAGGGGAATCCAGCCTTAGTTGTCTGTGATGAGTAGAGTTTTCAGCTGATTTTTTGCAAGGGTAGAAGGGACATTGCAGTGTGTTATGTTCTTCAGGAGATTTAGTTCATACTGTTTAGGTGAAAAGATTCCCAGTGGTTTTAACAACCGATGAATTAAAAAGAAATGATAAGGAGTCGTAAGACACAGTAGATTTGGGGGCATGGAGGCTAGCTTTTAATTATTGACACGTACTTAATAAAACTATGGGACCTTGGAGATAAAAACATGCTACTTGTACACAGTCTGCTGTTAAACTGTCATTGGGGGAGGCAGGTTAACTCTTCGTATCGTTAAATCAACTTTTTAAATGCAACTCTTAAACTCTTGTACATGTGAATATTCAAGTGATGCATTTGGGATGCAGTTTTAATAGGCACGAAGAACTGTCAGCATCTTCTGAAGGTCCTCAGTGCTTCATAGGAAAGCTCAGGTCAACTCAGAGTGAGCTTCTAAGTCCAGCTTCACTGTCCTGCTCTGTCAGGCCTCAGCTAATAATTTGTTGTCTTTCAGTGGAGAAAACTGATGATACAATGTAGACAAGAAGTGAAGTCTTAGCTTTGTTAGTCCTTACAGTTTATTACTAATTTTCTTTTCCTAAAAAATCTTGAAGTACTTTGCTTGTGTTTCTTTCACTCACAGGTCTGTATGGAAGTCTGGTGATTAGACTTTCTCCCACTTGTTATCATGTTGGCAGAAGGCATCTTAACTGGACTTCTATATAAAGAAATCTCTACTCGAGATAAGCCTCACAAATGTCGTGCAACCAAAAAGGTTAAGGAGGGAATCTGGAGAAAGGAACTCGCAGACAAACCAAAAATTAAAGAGTTTGCTGCTGGACGTGAGCAGCAGGACAAGATCATTGCTGAAAGTAGCAGCAAAATGGAACTCAAGAGAAACTCTCACCGGAAATCTGTAAAGAACTTACCTGCAGAAGATAAGAAAATACTTGTTAGGGGAGCCCCATCGCCACCTTTACATATTCCCAAAAGAGAACAAAATAATGAGCAGCTGGATTTGCACAGATCCCGGTCCTGCAACAGCATTTATCAGAACTATCCTGACTTGCATATTGGAGGAGACCATGTGGGTGACCATATGTGTGATTCAGGTTGTGTTTTGGACCATGTGTGTGATGAACTTCCAGATGGCCCCGTGCTGCTGTCTGCAGATATCCCTCTAAGTCAATCCTCTCTGTCTCAGCATCTTGAAAAGACAGACATAAAGTCCCTGCCTGGAGAGGAAACTGCAGAAAGGAGCATGGCGCTGTGCGAAGAGCCTCTTTCAAACTCTGTCCTCAACAACTACATGGAAAGAAAAGTAGCAGAACTCTATAAACAGTTTTTTGAAGAAAGCCTGGCCAGATGCGGTTCTGTAACAAACCTCCTGACTTGCAGTTTCATAAGGAATAACGTGAATCAGATCAGCTTTCAGATATCCCAGGAGCAGAACATAGAAACGTCTAAGGCCAGAGAGGTGCTCCTACACTCTCTGGCCTTGTTCAGTCTGCGTAATGCTACCAGTGGCAATAGCTCTGAATTTAGTACTCCAAACTTGCAGATCTCCGACTTAGCACGTGTGGAAAAAAGCCACAGGCTTTCACAGTTCACATCATAACTGAAATACGCACCTGAAGAGATGAATGCAGTTCATATACAAATATCTGTACAGATTCAGATACAAATATTCACTATAAGGACTGGATTTGGGAAGAAAATATTAGATACTACAGACTTTTTCAAATGTTTAACATACTTTGTCTATGATGATCTTATCAAAGGACGATAAAATTCACAGATATATTTTTCTAATATAGAAAAAGAAATGAACTTTTCTCTACAATGCTGTTCAGACAGCATTAGTTTTAAATGGTGTGATCCCCACTTACCAGTCTCTGGCTTTGTGAGTAATTATACTCAGGTACCTTTGGATTTACTCCTGCAAGAACAATCAGTTAAATAATTAGTGCTGGTGAAATTATCGTTCAAGAGAATAATCCATCCCACCTGTAACGAAAAGAGTCAAATTTTCTTTCAACTGGAATGGTGAAAACTTGGTCTTCAGCAGATAGAGAGGTTCACAACTCTGTTCCTCTTTTGTATGGAGCATCATGTATATGAAATTTCCATCTTAAATATTAATCAAGACACTCCAGAGAACATGCTGGTATTGTATATGAATATTTGTATTGCATAGGTAAAGTATGTTACAATGAAAAAATAATAAATTCCTAACAGATGAAATAGATGATCAAGGTTGTGTTTTATTTTCTATTTTAAAAAATGTTTCTATTTTAAATAAATTATTTCCTCTTCAATGAAATACACTTATCTTTCTGTCATTATGTTACTATTTTATGTATATTTGCATTTCTAGTAAGTGAGCTCTTTCTTTATTTCATTGGAAAGGAAGCTCTTACAGTCTAAGCAGTTAAGACTCTGTTAGAACTTTCCTGAAAAAATACTGCTGATTCTTTTCGATCTTCATTTGGACATGTAAGTGCAAAACTCGCTAGGGAAAATTGCTTGCTAAATCTTCAAATGTTTTTCCTTTTTGGTTGGTCACATCTCAGTAAGTATTTTAACTAGAAATTAATAACTGTGTTGCTGTTGAAAATTGATAAATAAACTAGGCTGTTATAGTGACGGGAAGTTTTCAACTGGTAGGTGAACCTCTTCACTGACTTGCATTATGACTAAATGTGATTTGATACATCTGCAGTTTTAGGTTGATAATCATGAAATCTGAAATCTACCAACAATTACATGCGTGTGGTTTTAAGCTTCATGAATCTGTTCTATAGTGCTAGTTTAATACTTTTGTTTGGTTAATGCATGTGTATGAGACCGGTTATAAAAGAACTCGGTGAAACTCATTTTGTAACAATGAGTGTAAAACAAAAGGGTCTCTGTTTTTCAGCTGCTTCTTTTAAATTCTGATCTGTAGTGTGCATTTTCTAATGCTTTGTCAACCTTCTAAGAGAATATGAAGGATTGTGTGATCTTTGGGTAATAATACATCAAATGCAAACATACTTGTGTTTGTAAATCAAGGTCCTTGACATCTCATCAGTCCTTTGAACAGATCAAAGTTCTTTATTTTTCTTTATTTTTTTTAAATCCAGCATCTTTATTTTTTAAATCATCAGTGAGTGCAGCATTTATAACAAAAATACCAGCAGGCTTGAAAGAATAGCTTGGAACATTGAGAAGATCTGATTTCCCAAGGGATTCACCTTGGAGCTCGTTTCCAGTATTTTAGCTTAATTAGCTATGTTTACTGTCACACAAGTGATAGGCTGGGGCTTAGAGTTAAGACTGTGCCTGCCTTGCCTTGCAGAGAGGAGGAAGTTTACAGACTAAAAGCGCATACGGGCTCCCTAATGTGCTCTAGTTGGAAAAAGTCTGTTCTTGTGCATGGCTGCAGGATGATGCAACTGGTCAGTTCTGTGCAGTTATTTTGTGGGATGCTAAATACAGCAGCATGTGTAATGGAAGGGGAAGTACAAGACATTCTAAGATTGTGACCCTAACAAATCCAAATGCAAGCACGTGGATTCAATAGGGTTGTGTACTCTACTTTGAGACCTAACCTCAAATCTTATAGATAGATTTAAAAAACGAATTGGCAGAGAAGCTGATCTGATAGGTTTATTCTTATAATCTATGCAGTATCAAACCCATTCAGTGACTGAGTAGAGTGAATACCTCCGGCTTTGAGGTGTTTTCCAGCTGTTACACAAGTTGGGCTTAGGGCTTCAGAAAGATGGGCTCTACCTCTCTTGGATTCCCTTGAAAACAGGGTATTCATTTCCTTCAGGAATCTTTGAAAACCCTGGTTTTGCTCTTTGTGTCTCATCTCACTATTTAACTTTTAATCTTCCTATTTTTTCTGTTTCCTTTGTCCCACACACAGCGTTGGGTCTGAGCTGACTGTCCCATGGTTGCATTGTGGAAGCCTGGGTATTCTCACAGGTATGGAAGAGATGCTGGAGTTTGGAGACTGGCAGCAATGAGGAGAATCCATCCCTACAGGGAAGGGTGGTCTGCAGAGACAAAAATATTTTCCTTCTGGTGCTAGTATCTGGCAAATACAATACTATGTAATATCTAACAAACCTTCTCTGCTGCTTTATTTTTCAGGTACATTTATAAAAATAGTCTTATAAAATAAAATCAAACTCATAAATTTCACAGATTTAATTGGACATTCCTTGCCCGATTAAATATTTCCCATTGACATAAGTAGTGCAAGGAGGATATGTTGAAAGTAGTTCATGTTTTTCAAGAGGTTGATAGGACAGGATATTTTGTTGTTTTTATACAGTGTCCTAATTGTACATGTCTAACTAATTACCTTCTCAGCATGAAAAACCAAGTCAAAAGTCCTTTGGAAGAGGCTGAATGACTTTGTTGCACTTCAGAGGAGTGCAGAGCAGGAAGCATCCTATAACATTCCTCAGTTGAAAATGAGCTAAGTGAAGGTAAGAGAGCATTCAGAAGGGCATCAGTAACCAACGGAGGTCAATTAACCATAGAAAAGACTTCTGTGGCATTTGTGCTGCTTTGGCCTAGCCTTTTATCTCCCCTGGGACATATTTATAGTTCAACTAAAGTCTTGAAATAAGTTAATTGCATGAGGTTCTTCCTCAGGAAATGTGGAAGTCAGAGTTTAGGGCCTAGCTCCAGATTCTGGTGGGTTTTATTTCCAGGGCTTCTCCCCAGCCTGGAGAAAAGCGAAGGAGGAATTCTATACTTAGCTCAGATATTAACCTTAGAGCCTTAACCTTAGATCTTAGATGCCAACTGCAGCTCTAACTCTGATGTTAATGGCAGCAGCAGAAGCTGCTGAGTGTGGAGAACTGCTGCAGTGGGAGGATCCCTTACAGAGCAGCCACACTCATTGTCCTTAAAGAAATGGGGTGGCAGAAGAGGAGGCCGTAAGAAAGGGAGTATTCTGAAATTGCCTGACTCCAAGATTGCTCTGGAGCTGTGTTGATCCTATCCCATTCAGACAGGGTTTCAGAACACATTTTAAAATTATTTTGCACAGGTATGTGGATGATTTTATCTCTGATGTAAACACTGGAATGAAAACACGACAAGCAATGCTGTGAGAAAAGCTTTAATTTGTAGTCCTTATTATCCACTTAAATTCTGTTCTTAGTTCCTTTTTATTTTAATTGACACATTTCAAATAATGACATGCTTCAGCTTTATTGCAATTCGAAAAATACTGAGCTACGTTCTGGATTTAAGCGAGGAAATTCTATCAGCTGCACTGGAGCTGTGCCCATTTTCACTAGCAGGAAAATGGCTCAGTAAGCTCAAATTACATAGGAAAAACACTTTGAAGGTGATTTTCCAGACTTTTCCAGCTTCTCTAGACAGCTGAAGGACAGCAGATGTATTTATTACAAATGAAAACAGTGCCATATTCTACAGGTCACACACATGAGACCAAATTCTAGCTGGCAGTTACGTTTATGCACGTGCCAGAAAATCCTAAATCGAAGGAGAAATATTGGCAGGGAATTTTCCAGTTTTATTTCCAGTTCTCATTTTGCCATCCCACAGACGGGCATTCATCAAGTACTGTGAGCAGGATGCTGAAAGAAGCTGTGTTAGATCCTGTACCAAGGTTGCACGTATGCTTTGCACATTAAGATTTATCAGTAAATGTCCGTAGAAATATGCTCTTACAATATTGGTGGCATGTAAATTTTTGAATTACTTTTTAGGTAACCTTAAAACTCCCACTCCAAAATTTCTTGTCTTGTGCAATAATGTAATTTCAAAATTCCCTGTGTTGCAATTTTTGTCTAATTTCCCATCCCCACTCACCGCACATGCGCACTTACCCTTCCCACATCTGTAGCATATACTATAATTCTGACCTATTTGTTCAAGTGTTTTGTCCATTCCTCATACCTATAAACTTGATGTGGTAATAATTATTTACCAATGCTGAGCATGGAAGTTTTTACATAATTATGCATTTGTTGCTATTAAATTCTACTGGATTAAAGGTAGAATCTTGAGCATGATGCCACATTCTTAAATGGTGACCAGTCTAGATCCTTTTTCTGTTTCTTGTTTTTCCTGCATAACTGAGATGTGGCCAAACCCTTGGCCTCTCCTGAGGTTCTGCTCTGTGCTTCACTCGGTGTCATATTTTGTTGTAATTGCTCATTTATCCTAACTTGAACTTTCTTATGGAAAGACCCTGAGTTCTTTCTCAGACATAAAAAGTAGTGCAAAAGAAAAGCTGCTTGTGCCTTTTCTGTGTACATAAGCTATAGTAAGGTAGACCCTACCTTGTTTTAAATGAATAAAATCTGTGAATTTACTGGAATCAGGAACATAATTGCAAAATAATTTCAAAAAATGTTGATTTGAAATTTTAAATAACAGATTTTGTTCATTCTTATTTATCTTCCTATTAGCTAAATTAACCAACTTCTTTTCTGGAACAAAGTGAAAAGTTTAACACAGAATTTTTGCGTGTGCAGTAGGAAAATTGAAAACCCTGCGCCCGAACGTTCGCGCTGGTTGTTGGAATGCTCAAGCAGGAAGCGGCTGCAGCCTCGTTTCCCGTTTCTACCCGTTCACTTCTCCAGCTCAGTTCAGACTGATTAGCAGCACAGGTTGCTGGTGACGGGCAATGCCACTGCATGACCACGGCTTCAGAAGTGCTCTGTGATAAGTGCTGATTGTAAGTGGAAAAAATGTAAAAATGCACTTCTGGATATTTATTCAATTTGAGTTGAAATCTAGGGTTCCTCTTTGGCTCTTGTTTTATCCTCTGAATACAGAGCTGACATGCCTGTGCATCATGACTCCAGCCACATTCAGTGTTTTGTCCAGACTTGCCTGTGTTTGTGATAAGCGATTCACAGATTGCCCAGAGCACAGGCAGAACCGAGTCTGCTGGTGGGAAATGGGCGAGTGGCATTCGGTGCCCTCGGGCATGTGCAGGAGGGACAGCATCGAGGGAAGCGCCTGCAATCCCTTGGGGCCCAGCAGCCGGGCAGCGGCTGCAGGGAGGGCAGATGCCCCCTGTGCCACCCATCGCGGTGACCCGTGGGCACCAAACGTGCTCGTCCTGCCAGGGAAAAACCCTGGCTTGGCCTGGCAATTACTGGGGCAGCTCTCTAATCACGAGTGTTCCCAGGGCCTGCGCTTCCTTCGGCTGGGTTTAGCCCCTGGGTCTGCCAGACTGAGCCATTCACACTGGGACTTGGAAAAAGAGCTTCCTTGTCATCCAATGGGATAGGCACGATTTAAATGATAGTAAAGAAATACTTCATGCCTTTTGGCTGCATCAAATGGAAATTGTTACCAAACGGTGTCTGATCCTATAGCAGATACAGAGGTGCTACCTGGTTGTTTGGTTTTGGTTGTATGTTTGGTTTTCACAGATTTAAGGACCTTTGTCTAATTTATCTTCCAAAATATTATAAGCAGCCAAAATACTTAATGAGAGAAATCCAATACCCTCACTTGAACATAAATCTTATTTGCAGTTGTGTCAATTCTTGGATGTGTCTTAGGGAATTAAAAACTTAGAATTCGAATCAGAAAAAAAAAGAATGTTTTTAGGTTACCAGAAAGGCCAAGTATTTGTTGTTTTACTGAGGCCACAGTCACAGGCTTCTCTTGTTACAACGATGAAGAAAAATATTAGCAACCATTTAGTTTACCAGACAATTGCTCCAAGTGCTCAAGCTGTTGTTGATGAAGGTACAAACTAAACAGAAGTCAGTGCCAAGATGATGAAAGTGTCCTCCACCCCTGATTGCCCTATGGGGATTATTTAAGATCCTGCTAATCAGGCAGTTGTTAAATGCAAAGTTGTAGTACAGTGTGTGAAGGTGCTTAAGTCTGAGTGCTGCCTAGAGGGGAGCTTACCCAGACTCAGGATTGGCAATGACAGCAGATTTGGGAGCATATGGAGAAAGAAGGGCCACTAGGCAAGGGGAACATGTGGCAATACCCAAGTCATTCTGGTTTGGATCATCTTAGTGCTGAAATGGGGAGACCATCTGTGGGACTGTTTAGGCAAAGTAAAATTATCAGTGATAAATCTGTATTTTACAGGTTGGCTAAATGTTACGAAATGAAGCACAAAGTCTGCAGAGAGCATTGGCTGCATCCTCTGCAGCTTCCTGGTCATGAGAAGGTGTTTGTTTTCACATGTCTGTCATTTAAATTTATTTTCTGTACACATTTCTACTTATAAGAAACTGGCTCGATGGAGTTTTGTTCAAATTCTCCTTAAAATTAGGTTTCGGAAGTCACTTTTGCTAAATACATATTTTTCTAGCTCCCTGGGTTGCACATGAGTGAAGCAGCAGATCAGCTCACTCACTGCACGGCCAAGTCAGAGCCCCAATACGCTTGGGGTGTGTGACGCAGGCAGAAAATCTGTGTCGTGACTTTGAATTTCAAAGTGTAGCAGTGTAATACCCCTAGGCTTGTGAAAGAGGAAAGGTTTCCCAAAGTGCTGGGAAATGCAGAAATCTGCTGTGGATGCAACTGTGAGAGCGAGCAACCTCATGAGTCTGAATGCGATTCCCTGCGCTGAGCCACGACTCAGCCTGGGTTTTCCCATGTTAGGCATGAAACTTCACATAATCACAGTTAAGTAAATACTTAAATGATTTACTGCGTTGAAATCCAAATAATTTGGAAAGTCTTTGCAGTACCATAACTAAAAGGTACATCATAAGTTATTTTTCTTTCCCCCCTATCTGCTTACTCAACATTATCTGTATTTCATATACTAATTTCAGTAGTTCACATGAATTTCCATAAATGATGTAAATTATGAGATTTAATTTATAGTATTTTTTTACTTAAATGCCTGCATTTTTAGCAAAAAATGAGGCATGAATCGTAGTGTACTCAGGAGCACCCACAAGTCAAGAAGCGAAGAAAAAGGAGACTTCACTTCTTTCCACTCCGAAAAAGTGTAAAGAAAATAATTTGTTGACATGAATTAAGTACCATAATAGGAATTATTAAAATGATTAACTTTTTAATTTAACATAACATTTTTGCTACAGGCGCCTGACTTCCCATCACTGTTAGCATGTTCCACAAGGCTTCGTTCTGCTCTTGATGCTGTTTGTTCCACCAGAAGCGAGGTACCAGTCAATACAGTTATGGGGGTCAGAAACCTATAACTGTGGGGAAGCACATTGCATTAGAAAAGAAATGAAAGCATGTCAATAAACATATGATCAAATGGTACTCGCGTTAAAAAGTGGTTCAATAGCATCAATAGCCATTACAGGAGGAGGGAAAATATTGTAGAATTTTGCAAAGCACTGTCTTTAATTTATCTTTTATTTTATTTATAACTGGTATATAATGAAAAATGATAAATG
>JAUBOD010000042.1:742646-757804 GCA_032353885.1 Nothura maculosa | reverse complement strand
CTCCTCACAGTATAAATCCACTTCATTTTCTTGGCTTTCCTGACAATGTTATCTGAAAAGGTTTGTGCTATACAGGCGAAAGATCCCAAGTGTAGGCAGATAGGCTTGTCCATACAGGGATCCCTCAGTGCGTTATATAACCAGGAAACCTGGCTATTTTGGTCTTTCTGAAGCAGTTGCATAAGTCTCTTCCCAGAGCAGGCCTGGTTAATAATTTTGAGGAGGTCGACTGAGCAATTGTCAAGTGGTTCCAGACAGGCCTGGATAGAGGCCACGCAGAGCAGAAAGTCCTCAAAAGAGCTGTGGGCTTGTCTGGAATGTCACACATGGGCCTCATTGTTCCTCCTTTCAGTGTGGTTTAAAAATTAAATACCATGTTCTCCATTTAAAGTTCACTCTTTCAAACTAGTGGCCTCTGACCTCTTTGAAATTGTTAGGAAATATAATTGTTGTGAGAGATTTGTGCGTGGTGCCCACACGTACCCATTAGCTACTGAATTACCAGTAGGAAAGCTTTGTGCAAGCCTTGGCACAGTCACTAGCGTTGTGGGATGTCCTGCTGGCAAGTTGTGCCTCGCGGATAAGGAACCCTCTTGAAGCTGGAGGAGATCTGCAGGTGTGCAGCTCTCTGCAAATGCTGCATGAGATTCCCATGACATTCCTGAGCTGACGAAGGGACAAAGAAACTGAGGTGTGTGGGTGTCTGTAAATCTGAAAATCTTGATCAAAAAATATCTAGAATGCTGCTTTAGAATGGAAACAAACACATATGATACCTACTCAAGACAAGAAACCAAACTGCATTGTTTCTACTTAATTTTTGTAATATCTACTATTTCTAAATTTATTAGATTGATGTTGTTTACTGAATAATGATGCATTTTTATTGCTATTGCAATTAAAATGACACATTAATTGTTTTGCAATTAAAAATGTGTTCAACTCTCCACTGTGCCAACATTTGTGATATTCAGAAATCATAATCGTCAACCTCAATCATTTTTGCTGTAAACATGCCCTAGAAAAATCATTTCAGACTAAGAAGTATGTTAGAGCAGCATTCTACAGTTCCATCATGAGGCTTTAAGGACATTTAAATTCTTCCCTCAGCCCTTCCCATCAGGTGGATTCTCTGCGTAGTAAGCCCAGCTACTTGCTGAAGATCTTTACAAAGACAATCTGTGACACATAACGCTCAAGAAGTTGGTAAATACATCGCTCGCTTCAGTGTGGGTGGTGGTTGTGTGTTGTGAAGTCCTGAGGCATTTGAACTTTGCACATTTCAGGCCTCTGCATCTGGGAGGCTGAAGCAATAACTAGTCGCAGACTTGATCTTGAAATGTTTGGTTGCATTTTTGTGGTCTTCAAGATATTAGAGACTGGATTAGGAGAGCTTAACATTCCCCCTCTCTGCCTTCTCCGATCTTAAAAGCTGTGCAGATGTGTTTTCCTCCTGGCAAACTGTTACCATAGCTCTCCATGAGCAAAATGTTTGGATTACAGTTGAGTGAGTAGAATTTGTGGAGTTGTCAAAGCTTCACAGATATTTTCTTCCTAATAAAAAAGATCTGAGGAGAGGTCCTATCTAAAAAAGCAGGCCTTGTTCTGACAGAGAAGTCACCGTTCCTGCTGCAGAGCCTGGAGTAGCTGTTGTTTGTATCCCTGCTGCTTATTTTGCCCCAAAAAGGTCAGTGCAAGTGCCCACACGATGCTGGACCTGATGTGAAGGGTGCCTGATTTCTGTGTTTGTGCTGCAGGGAATCACCATCCGCCCTCTCGTTGACTTGCTAGATGTTAAGAAGAAGAGGGAGAGCGCTCCCACCGTGGGAGAGCAGATTCATATCCGGGTAAGTGACTCCCCATCAGTGCGTGGCCAGGGCTTTGCACCGGGCTGTGCCCATATCCTGCAGTGCTCCTGGAGCACCATGTGCCCAAGGCCTCAGCCGCTTGCAAACTTGGCTAAATTTTATCTGAATTCTCTGCAGGTCAGTCTCTTTCCAGGTCCTACAGAGTCTTCTCATCACGGTTTAATTTTTGTATTGGAATAGCACCTAATACTACCCCTTCAGACTGGCATTGCATTAGGTGTTGTATAAATAAAGCAGAAAAAGATGATTGTTCATACAAAAGCTTATACTCTAACGTAACCCCAGCTTTGCTGCTTCTCTGAAAGGGTGAAAGAAAGAAAATGAGACTGGGTCTGGGATTTTCCATCTAATGACTGTTCACTAATTGCTAACTCATTTTGGGACAGGGTTAGTTGAATTTATGATCAGTATGTAACAAGAATGAAGCTGAGATTTGAACAGCAATCAGGAATCTTGTAACACAAAATGAGCTGAAACAGAAATGAGCAACGAAATGCCCAACTGAGGAGCTGTGGGAGCAGCTTAGCTGCAGTATTTGTGTGTTTGGATGTCTGGATCACATCTCTCCATTTCCATGGCAAAACTCTAAGGACTGCTGCAGCCAGCGAAAATCCTCTTGCTTAATTTGAGCATCATATTTCTCTCTTTAGGAATAAAGACACCTCTGACACATGGGAGGGCTGCTCTGCAGGAGTCTTTTTATGTCCAGCCTCTGTCGTGGGGCAAGTTCAGCCCAAATAGATCAACATAGACCGTAAGGCAGAGGTGCCCACTTTACCACCTGCACAGACAGTGCCTGAACAAGAGCGCTGTCCCACCACCATCTGCCTGATAAATAATGGTCTCCCCGTGGCCTGTTCCGTAGTTCAAATGCTGCACAAATGGCCTCAGAGGCCAAGAATAACGTGAAGGGCCCCACTGCAAGGGTGGCTGTTAAATGTGCAGTACATGAAAGTGGAAGTAAAGTTTTGGTTTAGCTTCAAATTGCAAAAAATTATCACGTGTATAGGAAAAAATCGAGTGTCTTACATCTCTATTATAATAGTGCAGAGATCTACAGCAAATTAATTTCCAATCTGAAAATAAGTATCAGCTATCTCTAAATAGATTTAAATGGTGATCTAAATAGATTTTTTTTTTAATTGGAAAACAAAATATGTTCCAGTTTTGCTGGGTGGGACATGGCGTAATAGTGACAGTCTCTGCACTGCATCAGGTTGAGGGATTAGACCTTCCCACTGCAAAGAGAGGCTCTCTTGTCCATGTAGCACCACCCTACCCAGCGATCAAACACAAGTCCTTCTAGGACCAGGGCAAATATTCTATTAGGGCAAATATTCAGTCAGGTTCAGAACCTTCCTGTGACACTGAAAAAAAAAGAGGCCCTTAAATAAGCTAGTAACTATCCCAGGGCATTTTGCAAATGGAGAAAGTGCTATATTAAAGAGAAAGCAAACTGTGCTTAAAAAATATGAGTTGTTGGAGGCAGATCAGATACCTATTTATCAGTCATCCCCTCTACTTGTATTATTTTTGCAAACAATTAGAAACAAAGGAGGTGGGGAGGACAAGGCAGGCTGTATCCTGGGGGTTTGCACTGTACCCCAAAGGTTCCATTCATTTCACCTTGCTCTCACCAGCCAGAGGTGGCCTTGGTAGTTAAAGAAGACTCTTCCAGAGAATGATTCCACTCCATGAGAAAGTGGGGTATTTTTCACACCTAGCTGAGACTTTAAATTGCTGAAATGGAGCTAATTGAATGCCCTGCAAGCACTGCCAATGCACCAAGAAAAAATCAGGGAGAGTTTGCACCATGTATCATTCAGCCTAGGTCCTTACAGTCTGATTGGGTGCAAGAGCATGGGGTTTTTAATGAGGTGATACACTGAAAAATACTGCTCCTGAATATAATTATTTATGACCAGTCCTATTTCTGTAAGTACTTCTTTTTCTGGAATATTTTTGCCTTCTTTTTGGGTAGCTAAAAATAGACATTAGGTCTGAGGACATTTAAAAAAAATGTTTGGCATCCTCACAATTAGGTTGTATTACAGAGCTTTGTCTAGGGTTAATAGAACAGTTCAATGGGCTGAAGAGGCTTTCTGAATAATGAGCAGAGAATACTTTCTTCTTTTGTTAGTGTATGAATATTAAATCATCTCTGAAAAGGTGTTTATTGGGAAATGCGAGCTGAAAATTGCTATGTACCAATTAAGTCAAGTAGACAAGGTAACAATACCAACAGATAGCAACCACTCAGGAAGCCAGAAGAAGCTTCTTCCTTGGATTTCCTTCTTCATCTGGATATTTATGACATTGAGTTTTGATTCCTGTGTTCCCGTTGTGGCTGGACGATGCATCCCAGTGCTTGCAATGGAGACGGGAGCCTGTCTATGACTAAGAAAATCTGGAGGAAGCCCCAGAAAGTTCAGCTCATAAGCGTGAAGGGGTAGTGAGCAGTGCTAGAGCCTTCTGCATGTTTAGAGATGCCAGTAGGAAGGGAAACAATTGAGAAAATGGCACAGATTTATTTTACAGGTGAAAAAAACAACCTGTTTGATATTTTTAGTGTAATTTTAAACAATGACAGTATTTTTATATAAAATGCAATATGGTCAATGCTTTTATTCAGTAGGCAATGTGTGAGGAAATGCAGTATTTATCATTCAGTTGGAGGCTCCTCTTCTAAGTTATCTGTGTCTATCTACCAAAGATAGCTTTCTCCTCACACAACCTCCCCTCAAAACACACAGCGTGAGCAATGCCCGTTTATCAAGCCCCAAACATGCAGGACCTGCAAGCCATCAGCCAACCTGCACATATCATAAAGGACAGATCCATGTCCCTCAGTGCTTATTCCTTGCTTGCACAGACCTGAAGGAAAGCAGCCAGATCACTTCTTGTGCTCCAGAACCAAGGAAAACATGTAAGACTGAATGGGGAATGGGACCGACAGCCCCTGCCCTTGTTTGCTGGAGCTGGGTACCTAGCTGCATGTGGCCCTCGTTTTGTCTGCTGCCTTTTGATGTTTGCTGACCGAGTTCATCGTGTATGCAGCGCGTGCAACTGGTGTATAGCAAAATCCTCTCTTCTGTTTAGTTCTTGGATCATTTGCTGGCTGGCATAGAAGATATATCTGGACACTGGGGACAGTATTACTGGAAAGACAAGTAAGGATTTGCCAAAAATACGGCTGTGTATGTGTGTAGAAAAGAATGAGTGTAGTTTCTGTTCCCTAAGTTTCCACTGTGGGTAGCTGAGCCTTATCCATCCTTGGGCCCTAAAGCAGATGGAGAACGGGCAGCTTTCCCTTGGGCAGCAAGGCGAGCCCGAGCTCTGAATTGAGCGGAGACTCTCTCCTTCCCAGCTTGCAGGTCAGCAATTTTCCATTTTCATTCAGTTCTGGTACCTGGTGCATATAGGGGAATTTTTCTTTTTGCAAAATAAGGCAAAGAGCTTAAAAAATACTGCCAACAAGCTGCCAAGTAATTATTCTTAGCTGTGTAACACAGATTCACCTAAATTCGTAGAAGGATTCTGTCTAATGCAGCAGGTATTTGCTTAAGACTGTCAGTTCTGTAAAATACCACTAGAGGGTACTGAGAACGCTGCCTTCTGAGGACAGGCTGCCTGGCTCTGCGATGCAGTCATGGACTAAGTAACTTGGTGTACAGCTAGCAAGAGACAGACTTGCGGGTCAGTATTTGACACTATCTGTCTGTCTGTCTATCTATTTATTTATTGCAAGAACTGTGCTGAATTTGAGCAAAAAAACCCAAAGGAAATGAATCAAAAAGAAAAGTGGAAGCTACTTAAATTGCTAAATTGAGTGGCTTCCATTTGAGTTAGGGTATTTCCTTGCAGCACTTAAAGTGCATGATAATCTTTCAGGACTTTTTATCACATTTGCAGATGTTTTAATACCTGAGGTCATGTATTATGGCACAGAAATGGTCAGGGCCTGGACCAACCTCTTTAGCTGTGGGTTTCTGGAAGGCAGGTAACAGAATAAAATGGAATGTGGGGTCATTGTGGAATATTAACCTGCTGGCTGGCTCAGATCCATTTCGATTCCCGGGAATGTGACACAGGGCTGTATGACATTCAAGCAAAAGAACTTTGTAACGTCAGCACCGAAGCCTCTTGTGTTGTTCTCCAACAGACTAGAGTATTTCAACAGCAAGTACCTGCAGAAGATGCTGCTGCGGGAGTACGACCAGCCCAAATCCAGCATCGTGCTGCTGTACGAGAAGCTGGAGCGGAAGCACGCCATCGAGCTGGCCGAGGCCGGGCAGCTGGGCCACGCGCCGGGCCCCCCGGCCCTGCTGTAAGTGCCCCCCGCCTCACCTGTCTGCAGAAATAGTGTGTCAGAGAATCAGGGAATGCTTAAGGTTGGAACGGACCTGCAGAGGTCATAGGGCTTTAATGAGGCTGAGTTCCTGGTTGCCAAAGCCAGGGGCACGATTTCTCCAGCTTATAATATATCCCAACCCTTGGGGAAAAAATGGCACAGCTGAGAGTTGCAATGTTTTCTCCAAGAAATAATGTATCTTTTAATTTCTCTGGAAAGATTTAAATGGTACCGAATCACTTGACACACAGTAAGTGGATGATCAACTCAGAATGAGCAGAGTTCGAGAGAGCAGGGTCAAACAGCAGCACTGCAGAACAGCCCTGTCATCTCTCAAATGTTTTTGCTCTCCCATGGCTCCCAACACCTCTTTTATCCAGGGAGCACATGGACAGCACAGCTCTGGTGCAAATCCCGAGCTCTCCTTGTGCGGGAGCTCCGGCTGAAAGAACCGGCCATCAGTCATGCAACTTGTTGTGCTGATGGTGGCCTCTGAAAGCACTGCTGGGAATCGCTCACTCCTGACACTGCCCTGGGCTTTGGGGATGCGCCTGCTGTGCCACTATATATCTTCTCATCTGAGGCATTGTGCTTTTCCTTGCAGCAACAGCCACAGGCGTGTCACAACAGATGGAAAACCAGAGGATATCCTGAATCCAGATGTGCTCGAAAACATACACGAAATACTGGCCAGGAACCTGTTCCGCATAAGGAGGACGGTACGGCTTTTTCCCTCAACCTGTTTTCAGGATGTCCAGTAGCACAAGTTGTCCCAGTTTTCTCAGCAGCCTGAGCAGATGTGGATATTTACCTGGTTATTAACAAGATCTCTGTGTGAGTAGGGAACAGTTGGCTGTGTGAAGGAGGATCCAGTTTCCAAGTCATTGGCACATTTCCCTTGGTAACATGACGGCTTTGAAATGTTCACCAAGTCAGCCTCTAAATTCTTGAAGTACTTTAGGCATCTGTGGCTAGCACCGGAAACAAGACCTGAGGAATACAGAGATATTCCAGCATCAGATTAGGAGATGCAGCAGTTTGAAAACTTATGGTTACCTATAGGCCAAAGATTTGGTTGGTGCTGGTCGCTAAAGCCTTCCACTCTTCTTTAATGTGACTGTACATTAAAGTCCATGTCATGCAGAGCACTGACAGAAGGGAGAGGGGAGCTTGCGGTGCAGGTACGCTCAGAATGAGTGTCACTGTGCTCAGAACAATGGTCTTAAAGCAAGGAAATGAATAAACACCATAAGAAAAGAACGGGAATTATGGATAGGAGGAAGAGCCTGGAAGAAAGAGTAGAGTCTCTGAGATTAGGGATGGGGAAGACAGTAGTTTTAGTTAATCCACAGAGATTTTAAAGTCACTCAGCAGTTTTGTTATGAAACAGATAAATCTGGTGATGCATAAAAAACACTTGCTGTTTATAGACAAACTCAGGAATAATCCCTCTGTTTAAGGTTTTACAGTGCACAGTCCTTGGTGCTGTGTAATTGCTGTTCGCGTGGTGATAACATGGAGCCTTATCCTTAAAATTGATCTAAACCTTTGTTTTATGGGCTGAGCACAAAGCACTGAATCCTTGGGGAGGTGACTGATAGGGACATGTTGCCACAGAGGGATCTGTCATTTTGCTGAGCTGAGAGAAGTGACCAGACAAGGCTGTGAGGAAAACTATTGAAATGTATGGGAAAAAGATGAAGGTCTTCCTTCGATTTGCTCTTCTTCTGGCCTGGATGCAGCCTAACCCCATTTAGCAGCCGGCTGATCCCAGCTCGCATTGATGTTAGTGTCAGATTTTACGCACTTGGTTGGTTTATGGCTTTTGAAGCACGTTTTTTTATGCCAGTTCATGCTAATACATGGTTGATGTGTTTAGATGAGGCTAATATAAAATCTTGGAGGGCTGGGCAGAGGGTATGAGGCAGCTCTGGCTGAAGACCCCTTGACCAGAGTAGTTGCACGTGGATGATGTTTCACCTGGCCAGCACAGATGCATCTCAGACTTAACCATTCAAATACACGGAATGTTTATACACATAGGTATTTTTGCACAAAGAAGCAGGGAATGTGCTGCTGCTCAGGGGATGCTGCTGCTTCTGGAGCCCCACTATACTTCTCTAGCTTTTCCCTCCAGTCTGTCTTCTACTAGTTAAATAAATCAGTTCATTTCCATAACTAGACAGGGTGGTTATAAGGAACCAAAAAGTCCTGGAAGATGCAGGTAGTGGGCAAGAGCTATGGTATAGGAGGAAAGAAGGGTGACAAGGTTGTCCTGGTGCCCTCTATGGGGAATCAAGATTGGATTGTGGAGGTGGCTGCCCCAGGACACGAGCACGATTGGTCTGTCCTGGATGGAAGAAGTGGCGGCAGCAGCAGCATCTGGTGCCGAGTCCTTTCTGACCAAGCTCCTGGTCGGTGGGAAACCACGATTCCTGTCCTGCCCTGCTTCAGCCCTTGCTTCCTCGCACTGCTGGTGCTGGTGGTGCCTCTGGTTGGTGCCTCTTGGCTGGGGCTGCTCAGATACGTGATGATTTCAACAGCCGTCTCCTGCCGCGACAGGTGCCCGCGTACAACAGGCACACGCTTCCCGGCGAGACGGAGCCCGCGGAGCAGGCCAAGGAGATCCTCATCCTGCGGCACAGGAGCCTCCGCATGGAACTGAGCGAGAACGACACGGTCGGCTCCGGGAAGGAGGTCAGTGAGGGCGGGAGATGCTGGGGACGGCAGGGACACACAACGCGTCCTCGCGAGGAGCTCAGGCGAGCGGATGGAACCGGCGCTGCCAGGAGCCCTGTTTGCTGCTGGCAGAATTTCCCTTTAAAGACAGATCCTCTTACTTTTATTTATTTATTTTTATAAAGTGTCTCTCAACCCTAAACTGCATTCAAATGAGTAGGAAATACTGAGAGAAAAAAAAAGAAAAAAGGCAATTCCTGACAAACAAATGACCCATCTTGTACATGGCAGCACTCTTCTGTCCTTTGTGACAGGCCTCCATCCATACTTGAAAAGATATTTACCTCGCAAATGTTATTAATTGAGCTTTGGTTTGTAGATTTAAAGATCTATTTTTCTTTTCTGGGAGATTTCATAAAAGAATGGAATCTGGTGCACCTGTTGTCACAACCCCAGATGTACTGTAAACATTTGAAACTGTCCTTTTCTTTCCCCCTAGATCTTTTGAAAGGACACAAGCATTACTGTGGAGCTTTCTTATTTGTTTTGGAGGGGGGCTTTTTGTTTTTCAAAGGAGCTACATTTCTGGGCAGACTTGAAGAAAATAAAACAGAAGGAAGTGTTGCATATCAGATTCTTAAGAGAACTACTTTAAGCCCAAATTTGCTACTGGCAGAATTCCATGGTGGTTTCATGTTCTGAATTAAAAGAGGAACTCGGTAAATACTTTGCTCTGACCACGCACTGAAGCACATAGGCAGTGTCCATGGCTGGTAAGGGATGTCTTCTGCTGGTGTCCTTGGAAAGCAGTGAAAGAAGTTAGGCAAAAATCTCCCTGTGGAAAGAAATGACCCTGAAATGGTGCATCAGAGATGGACTCGATGGGCTTTTGTGATTCTTCCCATTCTGTACAACCTTGACTCTGGAGGAATCACAATGAAGCCACAGGCATTTTGCTCCCAAACTCAGAAAGTTCAGTAGCTGTTTAGCTGCAGAGCAGGGATGTGGAGATCCCTAAAACCCAGCAACTTTTGCTGGCTCGAGCACTGACCAAATGCAGCCTGTGGCCTCTAATATGTACAGTGTAAGAGTATATCACTAAGGAGAACAGAATGACCTTTTTAAGAGAAATAATTTATCTTTATTTAGATAGTCATTTTCCATGACAGCACAAGAACTTGGCGCCGCTGCAGGCTTTATTCCACTCTGATTTCTTTGTTGAAATGCCAGTCATTGAAGAGCCCACCGAGAACTGAAGCAATGTGCCAAAAGCCTCTGCTGCTTAGTCCTTCATTCACAGAAAGGTGTTCCGGCTCTTGCAAACAACTTAAAAGATTTAATTTGATCATTTACATGCTGATTGGTACTTACAATTCAAAATAGATAGGAAAGAACATGGCATATTCCTGTAGAACATTTGGTATAATTAAACTTCAAAAGAAAAACATCAAACTAGTGCTGATTTTGTGCACGTTACATACTCTGAGTAAGGATGTTTGATTGTTAACTCTTGAGCTCCTGCTTTGATTTCCCCCAGCTGCTCCCATTAGATAATAGAGCATCAGCAGCAGCAAATGCAGCATCTTTGGGAATACCATTACTCCTGTTACTCTGCAAACCCTCAGAGAACAGAATACCTCGTGTGAGATTTTCTGCGAAGACCAAAACCGGTCGGATTTACCAAACAAACCCCAGATTAGGCATCAAACTGCCTGACAGTGGCAGAGCTGTCTCTCCAGCTGTTGAAGGGAGCAGCTGTCCTAACTCCCGCTCATGGACACTGATTCTGTGCTGAGATTTACCAGCGCGTGGCCCTGCAGGGCTCGCTGCCTCTCCCCAGGGTAGTTGGGAGCACTGCAGCATCCTGCCCAGCCTCGTCTTATCAGCCTTACCCAGCTAACACTGTTAGGTATTATGCAAAGTGCTGATTTGATGCGTAATACTGCTGCCTCATAGGAGCCCTTCGTTAGTGCTAATCACATGCCTTTGCAGCAGCTTGCTTTCCTTTGTTCCAGTCTAAATAAAGCAAGTGTAGATACTGAGAGCTTAAAAAGTTATTCTAACCCCCCTCCTAAACAGCGCTCTTCTAAAAGGAAAGGACAGATGCGTTTTGCGTGTTTGATATTTTATCTGTTAATGTTTTAGAAGCTGCAAATAGAAATCAAGTGACACCTGAAAATCATGGGAAAATATTTGGAAAGAACTTCAGGCTATTAATGCAAAGTTGCAGGACACTAGAAAGCCACTATTCCATCCTGTACAAGGGCAGGCTGCAACATCAGAATTCCTTCAGAGAAGAAAAGGAAAACTGTGGAGAAAAATAGCTTTTAGTTTATTAAAAATAGCCAAGTATTTACAATTTCATATTGAAAAAGATAAAACAAATCACTAAGATTTAGAATTTTAGGTCACTTTGATCAATGAAGGACAATTTTAACTTGTAGCCATAAAAGATATGGCTAGTTTGTGTCAGAGAGTTTCTAATACTCACATACTCATTCTTTCCTGCTTCTATTGTAGTTGCCATTGTAGATTTTGAGACAGGGAAGAAAAAAAAAGCAGCTTTTTCTAGGCATTTTTCTATCCTGCATTTCACCACAAGATGGAAGCATTACAATTATATTTGCAAAGCAACCTGGAAAACAAGGGCCTGTGAGACAAACTTCAAGCAGAGGTCCACTACAGCCTGTAGTGCTGGTGAACCTTGTTTGGCATCTTCTGTCTTTAGTCTGTTTGGAAAAAAGAAATAAAAGTTGTCTCTTATGAGCAGAGCAAATGACTGTGAAATCCATTGGATTCATTAGAAGAGCAGCTTTTTCTGTTCGCTGACTCTCTGCAAATAAGGATTTTTTTTTGTGAACCTGTTTAACCTTTTTCTATTAGAACATGAAGCCGTGGCACCTCAGAGAGATTCATCCCATAGTTTATTATGTGCCACTTTGTCTTTCCCCACTGCATCCATCAACAGAAGCACAAGGCACTTACGGAAGCGTGTCTTGCCATACGGATGCACCAGCCTCAGTGGGCCTGGCCCAGTGCTCAGTGTCTGATGGTCAAATATCTGGCTCTGTCTACAGTCAATGGAGAGAACAGGCACCCAAAGCAGGATGGGCACCTGTTTTCTGCCAGGAAAAATCATCCCGAGTTTCTTATGGAAACTGGGTGGCTGTCAAGGTTTGGATGAGCAGCTTTTGAGTCAAGATCAGCGCGGGATGGATCTTACACAGCGTTAGAAACCCCTTGCCAACGAGAATTTGCAGCCCGAGGAGGGAAGGCAGAGCGGAGCAGTAAGAAAGTCGCAGTCTTTATCCCTCTTGAGTCAAAAGCACAGATTAAATGATTTACACAAGACGGAAAAATCCTGGCAAAGCCGAGAGGTGAATCCTGCTCTGAATTGTAGCCCAGAGGATTAACTCCAAGGCTCCCTATTTCCAGCAGAAAGTTCACCTTCCTCAGCCTGCGGGCAACATTCCTGCAGGAGGCTACTTGCTTCCTGTAGCTGCGGATCATGCTGGCTCGAAACCCTGTTTATTTTTGGTCTCCCTTATTTTAGGCAAGGATCCAACTCAAAGCATGCTGGCATTGTGGTTTTTGAGACCTAGGATATCTTCTATTTACTACTGAGCACCCAGAAAATCCTTGCACCTGTAGCCAGGCAACTTAGTGCTGCCTCGCTCTGCCAAAACACAAGTGCTCCCCAAGAAGGAGCTTATTTGGAGTTGCCTGTAAGCCATGTGCGTAAATGACATACTGCCTTTGGTAATTATGTCGGGCCCTTTTATGGAGCATGCTCTGAGAATCATTAAATGCCCCTGGGAATGGCTTTCTAGGGAGCCGGGCTACTGCTGCTCAAGCCTGCAAGCCATTGTTATTAAAATAGTCAATAAACCTGCACACAATGAACCGAGGGCATCGGGTCCCTCGTTAAGGGAGGGGAAAAACGCAACAAAACAAAACAGAAAACCAGGTTGGGAGGTGTCCAGAGTTATTTGGCAGCCTGGGTGCCCGGACCTAGGTGCCAAATCACAGCTGCATGAGAGACTTATTCCCAGTTTACAGCAATACGGAGCAATTCAGGCCGCATTGTGCGAGCGGGATGTTTCTGAAGGATGGAGATTAGCGCTGGAGTGAAAGGACGGAGCGCTCGTTAGTGCAAGTTCGCTACCTTCCTGCCTGGCCCACGGCCAAGGCGATGATCAGCCAAGGTGAGCAATGGCCCTGTCCTCCATGGGGGCTGTGTTTCCCTTTGCTCATCTGCCGCGTCCTCCTTGCACCAGACCTGCTGCTTTCCAGTTACTCTTGTAGAGCGCAGACCTCTGCCGTCAACTCCAAACAAATTGGCACGCGTAAATATTTCCCCTCCAAAATCCCTGCCGTGGATTTAGTCTATTTTTGGAAGTAATTCTTTTTTTTTTTTTCCTGGCAAAAATAAACCAAATGGCAACTGGGTCCTTGGGGATTGCAAATGGCTTGGTTATGAACCGTGAGTGCCATTAACAGACTTGCTAGCAATCTTTGTAAATGTGTTAAAGTACTTTTGTTTTTAATCACAGAAGGATGAGTCCTGCTCAGCACAGGGGGACTCCAGCCCAAAGCCAAAGCTGTGCCGCTCCTTGACCGGTAAGGGGGAATCCAGTGGGTGCTGCTATGGGTTCCTACCAGCCCGTCTCCTCCTCTCCGTTTGGAAATGGGATTTTTTAATATTCTCTCTATCTCTAGTCAAGACACGGCCCCGGGGATCATGTAAACAGTCCAGCCCCTATGAATGCATTGGCAAGAGGGCTGGAGGAGGCTGTAGCCCTCCTGTCCTCATCATGTGTGTATCCAAACTTAATAAGGCAACACAGAATTATATCTGCTCTGCTAGGACACCTGGATTCTACAGCTGCTTCTTTAAAACTGTTTTAAGATAGTCTTTATTTTGAAATGTGTTGTATAAAAGGATCTATATCTATATTTTGTCATTTCCTGGCAGCATAGAACACACAGTTCCTAATAATGACTATCTTACAAGAGCTGTAAAAGTGGGGTTAAAATTGCCTATTTATTTCTTTCAGACAAACCCTGATCTTTGTCTTCTGTTTTACAACTGAAACGTGATCTTTGTAGTGGGATAACTCATCCCCACTGAACAAATATTCATCTCAATAGCTCTCAATATTTCTTCATTACTGCTGACCCACAAAGGAGAACATTTCTCAAACAAGTCTGTCTTTCTCTTCTCACAGTGAGGAATGCAGAGAAGACCCAGGAACCGAAGCACAACCGATCCAGGTCTGTGTGTGTCATCTCCCCTCTGCAGCCCAGTGCTGCTGCCTGGATTGATAAGAAAGAAGCAGAGAAAGAGCTAACTCCAGATATCTAAAAGCACAAGGGATGCTTGGCCATGGTGGATCTGACGTGGCTGAATAAAAGACAATCTGATTTTTTTTTCTTTATTCTTTTAATAATAGAGGACAGCACCATGATGTTGTTATAAATAAAAGGTACCTTGGAAAGAACAGAGCAAGGTATCCTAAGCAGTCTGCATGAAAACGTGCTTTCATTGCACAGCTCTGTGGCTTTAAAGAGATGTAAGTAAAATGGGAAAAGATGCACAGAAGTTGTTGCTGCCCTATTGGTTTAAAATCATCTGATTGCCAATGAAAATCAGGTCATTTAGCCTTACATAGGTATTTTGTGTGTACATACACATATATGTATATATTTGGTGATTTTAGTGTTCTTCTAGCTAGCTAGCTACTTTACTAGAATGTTGGTTTGTTTCTTCGTTTAACCCATATTTGCATGGGTGTCATGTGGATTTGCATACACTTTGTTTAGAAGGCCATTCATCTTCGAATGCATGTACACCATGTCCTATGCTTCTAGCTCAATTAAATATACTGTGCAGTGAGATCATGTAAGAGTTATTACCCGCTTGCATCGCAACGTGCTCGGGATGAAATCAGTGACAGGACTCTGAGACAGACACTCCATTTGTCCGTCATCAGCCCCAATGAAGCCCAGCCCAGCAGGCCTGGGAGCCCCGTTGTGAGGAGCGAGCCTGGAGCTCGTCCCTTGGCAGCCCTTGCTCAGTGAGCACAGGCGAGTCCAGCAACTCTCATGATGAAAGTGAGCTGTTTATTGCCATAAGCAATTGTGTATGAGAGGAAAATAGCGCTAATTGTGGCTTTCCCATCTTGTGAAATGAATTCTCTGCGATGCTGTTGGGGTAGCCAAGGACCTTACCAAGTGGTGGTGGGTTTGTCGTGTCTGGA
>JAUBOD010000042.1:730854-742546 GCA_032353885.1 Nothura maculosa | reverse complement strand
TGTGAAATGAATTCTCTGCGATGCTGTTGGGGTAGCCAAGGACCTTACCAAGTGGTGGTGGGTTTGTCGTGTCTGGATTTCTTTGTAATTCTGTAGAAGGCAACGGGAGGGGAAAAAGCAGATGACTGTTCCAGAAAACTGGGTCTTTACAGAACTGGATATTTTCTCCTGAGGAAGAAAAGAGGAAATACTTTATTTCCACCTTGTGTCTGCAAAGATGCAAATATTTTGTTCTTGTTGAGCTAATTTTTCTTTTAAATTATCAACATTTTTTTGTGGCACACGTGGCACCTAGTGAGGGCAGCGTAGGCTGCCATGACCATGTGGTGCTGGGGAGGAAGCCTGAGGCCAGTTTGTTTCCTCCATGCTGACATCTCCAGTGCTCCCACGGAGATGTTCCTCAGTGCTGGCTTGTGGTGGGCTCCACATCCAAACTAACAAAGCCCTAGAGGGAAAATCTGACTTGAAAAGAAGTGCTAGGAACCGATTCAACATAACAAAACTCTTCAACCTCGGGATAGCAAAAATCTCAAATATCATCAGCTTTGAATGATAATCTTTCAGCATAAGTGGTCTCAATAGTTCTGGAAATGCAAGTTTTCCTTGTGTTTTAGTGCAGTAAGGAACATTTCTATGGCAGAACTTCCCAGATTATCGAAATTCTCGCTGTTGTTCAGCTCCAGTGTGAGCATCTGCATGTGTTCCAGGGCCAGGTTGCCAGGGGCATTCAGGAGGCCGGGATGCAGTGCCAGAGCAGAGGCTCCTACATTGCCTGCAGCCACCCCGAATGCATGTGCACACGTAAACCTCATCCTGCAAAGATACCAACCCACCCCATTAATCCCTTTCCTACCTGCTTTACTGGGACCTGCAACACTGGGACCATAAATACACCTCTGAGTGTCAACAATTTGCTTCATCTGCAGAGAAGACAAAATGCTGCGCAGTACATACTTTCCCAGTGAGTCATTCTGCCCCAAATTTAACCTTTGGGATAATATGGATTTTTTTTTAAGTTTCTTTACAAAATATAATAGCACAGCTCAAGCTTTCATGAATTATCTTCCAGTTGCTTAGTGGCCAAGCCCTATGACTGGTATAAATTTCAGCCTAGAATACATTTGATAATCTTTGCCAGTATCCAGTGTTGGTGGTCTTAAATTTCTACAACTGAGTGGAAAACTGTTAAAAGCTCAGGCTTCAGTGCATGCCTAATTAATTCTTTGCAGGGTTTTAGTCCTTTAAAACATGAATTCACTGTATCATTGAATATTGCATGGTTCTGTGGAAATAAATTGCATTGGTTTGATGCCCTTGGTATTTCAGAGAGTTATTGCTCTTTACTTATATTGAAAGTTTTACTGGAGTCTTCTGAAAGTTAAGGTTGGAATAGGCAAAAGTGGTCAGTGCTACTGAATAGCTCAATTACTGAGCGAGTAAATGAGATTTCAAAATTGTTTTGGAAAGATATGGGCACATAGAACAAATATTTTAAAATGAGGCTGTAAATCTTTCTTGCACTCTCAGCACTGAAGAATTTGTATGAAGCATATGGACTTTGTGGACTTTTTTTCCATTTTGACCACACAATTATGTTTGTATATATTTCATTTCATGACTATTTAAGGTGATTATAATGACTGAATCTTGGAAAGTGCTGGAAACCCTTCAGTAGCAGGCAAGGCAAACTGAGCACTGTCTTGGTATCAAGTATTGGGGATACTCAGGCTCATGAGAAGCATTCAAGCTCCTTCAGACCTGTATGCCTCTTCAAAAAGAATGGAAGAAGGGAGCGTTGAAAAGAGTGCTGGAGATGAAGCAGTGATTGGAATTTTAGCGTGGAATTCAAGGGGCATATGTCAATAGGAATATGGACTCCTCTGCCTTCCCTCTTGTTCAATGTGGGTGAGTAGCTCTCTAAAGCGCTGGCTGAACCTCTAGGAAGGTTGAGGGTCTTCCAAAGCTCCCACCCAGGTCTGGTGCGCTGCTCAGCGTGGACTGGATCCCTTCGTTCTCCAGGCTGCTTTCCTCCACTCCGAGGAGGTTGCAGAGATGTCAGTCAAACAGGAGACACGTAAGAGACTTTGACACCATGTCCCATAGGAAGCACTAAGTGGAGTGTTGTTGAGAGCATGACCGAGCAGGGAGGTGGCTCTCACCACATGGAAATGTAAGCAGGTCTCCAAAGAGACCAAAGGGAGACATTTCACAACAGCGTGAAAAAATAACTGCATTCAGAGTATGAGAGAAAGGTGGAACATTTTGGGGTGAAAAGAAAGAGCTTGGGTTTGTTTATGAAGTTGAAAGAATATTTTTTCAGCATGACAGAATGCAAATATGTTGATCTATCTGTATAAAACATAATGCTATTGTGGGCACAGATGAAAACAGAAGATTGTGGCCTTTCAGTACTGCTTAGATAATGCTAATGGAGTTCCTGATCAGCCAGGAGGTAAAACACTGATTCTGAGGAGTCTGAGATGACTAATCTCATCTCTTTGATAGAATAAATATATTTTGAAGATTCACAGTTTCAGTTTAACAGATTAATGAAAAAAATCATTAAGGTCCATTAAGAAGTGAAAGTCACTAAAATGCACAGCATGCAGCTTCTCTTTTCGTATAAACAAGCCCTCGAATGTCCTTGATTGCGTCGTCATTAGGACTCTGTGACAAAGCAGCTCCACTGTGGATAGCACTAGAAGAGGTGAGCGAGCAGAGTGTGTCTTTTTCTCTTTTTGTTGTTAACGTTTTGTATCTGATGACTCTATTAATTATGGTGACATTTAATTAATACCCATGCATAGCTCTGGCATAGCACTCTTCCTCCAGACCTTGCAAAGCCTCACAAAAGAAAGACAACAAAAAAGTTGTTTTTGAGGCTTATGCATGGATTGATTTTACACTTTTCTTTCCCAGAAACAAGGTCCACTTTCTAAACCAGGTCTGCGAAACAATCCAGGTAAAGATCACTGCTTCCTGAGGCTGGAGCGGGGAGAGTTTTGTACAAACCCAACTTGTTTCCCTTTGAATTGAAGCAGGGCAAGTGGTTGAGCTCTCACAGCTGAGCGTATGGAACATGATTCCAAAGAAACCACGGCTCGGATGTGGCCTCTTGCTGACAGAGCTGCCCGGAGCTGAGCAGCAAGGTAAGTGCAGGACTAAGAGGACAAGGTGGGACACCACGACTCTGCTAGAGAGCCTTATCCATGGCACTGCAGGCCTTTCCTCTGGAAAGAGGCAGATCCTCACCCTGGTGCTTCGGGGTGTTATATGAACTTACTTAGGCAGCAGCTAGTGATGAGAGAAGGCTACAGATTAGCTCGGGATGATTGCTTCCCTTCCCTCAAGGGCTCTCCCGCATAAATACAGCCCTTCATCCTGGAGAAGTCGACAGAGGAGAGTCTGTTCCGCTGCATTTCAGCACTCCCAGGCCTGGGTCAGGCCCTTGAGGAATTCATAGGGGCTGAAGTGTGAGAATACAGAAAATACTGAAAACACGCACGTTAGCTGAGCTTCCTGAGTGTTTGCTTTGAGCTTAAGGGAGAAAAGATGGGGTTTAGGAATGCTCAGGCCTGGGGGAAGCCAGGCCTGTGAAATAGGAAAGCAGGAGCCTGAGGGATCCCTGGCCTCATGGGCCTCATAGTGTCTCCAAGCGATAACTACAAGCCCTCAATACGGCAGATTAATACCCCATGCCAAGGGTCAATATTTAGGGGATCTAGGTGCACACAGGAAGCATAAAGCCACAGGAGGCCCAAGTCCTGCTCATGTCCTTGTGTTCCATGGTCCATCCTTCTGGTGGTCAGCGGATTCTGCCTTGTTTGGTGGCACTTGCCACCTGCCAGGGTATGGAGCCTGCACGCTCTGGTCTGTTTGGACACAGGGGGATCCATCCCTTCCAGAAAAGGCCTCCAGCAGAGCAAGAACAAAGCTCAGCTTCCATTGCGGTGGAGTTTGCATAGGAGTGAGGAGCAGAGACCCACCGGGCTGGTTTCCCGGAGCAAGGAGAGGGCAAAGAGGAGCAGCTCCCATGGAGCCCAAGCCCTCCGGCCCATGTTTGCATCATGGCTGCAGCTACCCCTGCCCCAGGTAGTTTTATTGTCCATCATATCCAGGAATTTTGAGGAACACGTGCGTGAGATAGTGCCAAGGAGAAGGGAGCGTTGAACAGAGACGTTTTGACCTTGCAGACTCAATTCGTATCCTGCAGCCTAGGAATTTGGAAAGGGTTTGGCTGTGCGTGTGACAGCCCGCGAGGAGCCAAGGCTGGGCACCAGCAAGGCTCTGCCTCAGCCACACAGGGTTCTGCTGCCAATGGGACCGAGCTTCACGGAGGACACCTTCCAAATGGCAAACAGCGCTAACTTGCACATATGCATTAGCATAACTGCGGCAGTGCCCAATACAGCTGCACAAAAAGCATACCCATAAATGTGGAAGTGTGCCTTAATCCTTTTTTTTTTAAAGAAAAAAGAACATAAGTGCCCGCTCTGCATTTCAATTTTATGCAATTACAGAGCAATTTGCAAAAAAAGTGCTCACTTGTGTTCACTGAGCTTCTTAAAGTGTCTCCAAAGCTTCCCAGGTCATTGTGCTCAGCGTTGAGATAATGATCACAAGAATAGGTGGTATCTGATGCTGCTTGTAACTTGAGTCAGGTTTGGCCAGTATTCCATGTTAGTTAAATGGAAAACTATCGAAAGTATATCTATTGGAGATTAATTAAGTGACACCAGGATTGCTGAGCAAGCTTGTGAGGAGCAGAGCTGCTCTCTTCTCCTCTGTGGATGTGAAGAGGTCCAAGAGGGAAGAGGCATCATGTCAGAATGATCTTCCTTAGTTGACTAAACAGTTTGCTTAAAGAAAAGGGGCAGTTAAGCAGGGCCAAGACATGATATATGGCTCTACCCTCCCTGTCAGTGGCTTGTGCACTGCAGTTCTCCTACCAGATGCACATCCACTACTCCCAATATTAAAAGGCTTCATATATGTTTTAAAACCACACAATGATCTCTTTACCTGTCAAGACCAATACCTTCAGTCTCGGGGAGTTTAATTCCACTATATTAACGTCAGAAGATATTTTTCCCTTTTTGAGACCTATTGGGATATCAACCTGATCTTTGAGCTGCTCTGCTGGCTCTAGCCTGCAGCTCAGACCTGCCCTCCCATCTCATTGCCTACCCCCTTTCCTGCCCCACCACCGCAGATGCAGTGATTCCTCCTGCCCTCCTCGCACATCCTCTGATCCCTGATCCACCACTGCCCTGTGAGCCTTAGCACGGAGCTTATTCAGACTGGGGTTTATCTTAGACCTTGTGTTATGGTAATTGTGCAACCTGAGCCGCGCTTTCTCTCTCTCCATCTATCTCCATAAGGGCTCTCCTGGGCAGGGACCTCTCTTCTGGAATCTATCAAATGCCTCACATGCTTGGGCTGTCAGATTGAACAAATAGCAGCTCATCCGATGTGACTATGAGGAAGAGAGACCTCATGTTTTATTTAAAAGCTATCCCAGCCTGCAATATTTAAGCAAGAACAATGCAGATGATACAATCAATTATTCTAACTGAAAGTCTATTGTGTTCATAGAACATGAGCAAGGGTATTCATCAGTCCATATGCCGCAACAGTTGGCTAAAAGGCAAAATTTTACCCTCCTCTCTCCAGTTTCCCTAAGTAATTCATAGTTTCTCTGCTATACCGTATGTACATAGTTAACTTTAACTATTCTACTGATTCAGGTATTGAATTGGTAACACAAAATCTCATAGAATAAGAAAGTCAATTTCTTCACCTATCCTCTGTTTACGGTAGTTCCTGACTTTTAGGCTAAAGTTAGAAAAATCATAATTTGAATTTTCACTATGATTTAAATTTTCTCCCTCAGACTCTTGGCATGTCACAGGAATATAGTTATTGCCACACAGAAATTATAATTTTCCTACGCTGGCATCCTCTTTCTGGCAGTGATCTACAGCAGATGCTTCAGCAAAAGACAAAAAAACCCATTAGGATCCAAATGGCAGTGAAATTCCATGGTGGAATCTTCTCCTTCCCAATGAGACACTTCTTCCAAAGCATGGTTAGGAGGTGGCAGGGGTATGGATGCTGTATATTGCACCCTTTTGTTGCAAAAGAGGAGATGAGTTCATCTTTCTTCAACTGCATAGCAAGACTCTCTAGATATCTTGGTACTTACACCTCATTTAAATGCTCCTTACACAGCTAGATGTAGACCCATGTGATTTAGATGTATGTGCATGGGATGATTGTATCACCTCTGAAAGCACCAGGATTTTAGGAGAGAGAGCTACCGACACTTTAATGTTATTTCTTGGGTTTCTGTGAAGTCTGACCTAGCATTTTGTTCTAGAGGGGAAGGGAAGAGAAGGAAAGAATTGAGGGAGCGCCACTTCGAAGCTGCAGATATAGGGATATAAGTTGTCTTCCAGGACAGCCTGTAGAAACCAGCCTTTTTGTAATGGTAAAAATCTTCTGATTTGGATGTGCTCATGCAAAGTGCAGCCTCACTGCTAATCCCCCGTGTGCAGAAGGCTTTAAAAACTACCTGCTAAACTACCTGCTTTCCTGGACAGCTCTGCATAATAAATACTCGTGACCTATAGATGCTGCCTCGCAGGCCGGAGCTAGAGCCTCCGTGCACTGCTCTTTTAAAAGGAGCAGCCGTGTGTCTGGCTGGAAACCCTCCTGCCCGGCCTCAATAGCTGTTTGTCATGTTCCCTTCATGCCACAGCTGTTTGGTTACGCCAGGTCATCGGCTTTTATTAGTCCTTTTCCCAGCGCCTCGTGAAACTCACACCATGAAAAGATTCTTATCTGGGTCCCAAAATAGCCCTTCCCTTCACCCCTCTCTTCCAGCGCCTCCGGATCCTGCGGAGTTTTCCTTCTTTCCTGCGTTTCGGCCACGCTGCCCACCCTGTGCCATGCGGGCCGGGATCCCCACCCTCGTGGCGGGGCTCCTGGGTGGCACGGGTGTCCTGCTCTTCCTCCTCGCGTTCGGGACCGATTATTGGCTTCTCGCTGCAGAGACCTGTGGGATCTTTGAGCGTCAAAATGACACCCATCAGACTGGGGAGGTAAAAAGCAAAAACCCGCATTAATTTTGCAAGGGAAAGAGTTTGCTTATTTGAACAGTTTGCTCTAAAAATGCTCAGAGCCAGCGCAACTGCTTTAACACTGGGTGCTGGCGGGTTTGCATCTGTGATAATGTTTGTGCTTATTGAATGTGACCCACTAATGCAGAAGCTCAGGCTGAGCTAAGTTTGTAACCAGAACCAGCGTTTTTGTAGCATCCAGCATTCCGAGTGAGGCAGTCGCGAGCAACCATTAAAATCAGCACTTCTGTGTTCTGACAGATATTAATGTTAGGGAATGAAAAACAAAAATGTAATAGCTTTACTTGTTGACAGCGTTTGCTTCTAAAAACAAAAGATATCTCCTGATATTTGCCATTAAACTATTTTTCCCTCTGTAGTTTCCTCATTTAAAAATAGATCATATTTTAAAGTGCAGCACTTGGCAATCAGTTAAATCTCAAGTGATATGACTGCAGCACAGACAGAAAACAAAAGTGAACATCAAATGCATAAAAGAGCAGACAAGAATTCCTTTCCATCTAACATGAAAAGGTCTATATAGTCTAAAAGTAAGTTTAATATAGGATTTCAGTTGGAAGGAAATGCAATTTTCAAGACAGTTTTGTTATGTTTCCTATAGTTACTTCTAGTGCTGCTTATTCATAGATTCTTTTAAAAAGCTTCATTTCAGTGAACTTGCTACTGTCTAACTGTTCAATGAAATAACAACCAGATCCGTTCCCTGAACCTCCTGCTCCTCAAAAATACTTCTGTGCCAACCAATGTGTGGTTTCAATTAAAAAATGACAGAAAGCTCCTTGTTCTATCCAGCCCTCTTTGTCATTTCCAAGTTCAATCAAGTTCAGCTTGGTTTTTTCCCGGTGTGCTGTGCCACGTTTGGTAGCATTGGGATGCCAACATGAAGCATTCCCTGTAGTTCCAGAATCTCATAGTGAAATGTAGGACCCGGTTTGCTTGAATCCTGTTTCTGGACTGTTTTTTTCTACTGAAAAGCCTGTGGTGGGATGGCAGAAGACGTGGGCTTTGCTGTGTAGAGCAGTGCAATAAAGGGCCGGCGGGGGCAGAGCGCAGCGCACGGAGCAGTTCTTGTTCTCGTGCCCTTCGAAACGATGACATCAACTATTGCACATTTTGGTTTGCACCGTTATCTTTTGACTTGGAGGGACTGGAGATGTTGCAGTAAACAGAACAGCCATTTCAGCTGCTGGGATGTGCTCTCGGCATAGCGTTAGCTCGCCTATTGCTAAGGCAGTGACTTCAAAGGCAGCAGGCAGGAATAGGCAGGGCTGTTGTCCTTAGAGATATTTCACTTCTGCTGCAGACACTTGGAGAGTTGGTGGTGGTTCTGTACAACAGGCTGTGCTTTCACCTCCTCCAGTCTCCCTTAATCTGGCAAAGTCTGTCCCTAGCAGATAATGATGATCCTGGATTTCTGCCAACGTGGTTAAACACGCCGGGGTGGCTCTGTCAGCAGACACCACCCGGTGACGTCCAATTGTCATCGTCTGGATTTTGTTCTGCAAGGGAAAGGAGAGTCAGGTCAGAGCTCCAGGAGCTGCCGTCACTTGGTGCAGGAAGACTTCAAGGCAAGGGAATTATCTTCTAATACCTCTGTATTAATAATAACTCTGTTGAGTTCCAACTATTTTCTTCACTTCTGGGACTTACACTGCAATATTCTCCCTTTTGGAAAGACCTAAAATTTGCTTTTGCAGGTCTGGTCTGTGGGTTGAAGCAGATGCACCAGAAAAGGACTATTTGTCCTTTTGTCTTAACCTAGTGCATGCGAAGACTACTATATACAGAGAGTAATTTCTATTTCTCATAAACTGTGTACAGCTTTTGCAGAGTTAGGTAACTGGAGAGAATGGGCTGATGTTTAGAAGAGGCCAAGCAAGAATTTTGAAGCTGGGTTTTCCACTAGGGATTAAGCAAAATCACACACGGCTCCTGCTGAGTGTAAGTAGCAGGAAGAACATGAGCCTTGTTACTTGGGTTGCCCCGAAAATTACAGATATTATTCAGTTCTAGAAGGCAAAACGTTGCTCTGTGCAATTCTGAAGAGGCAGGAAGCCAGTGAAGCAGCAATCTCTGCATCCCCCAGCTCCTCGCCAACCAACCCAGACAAGTTCATCCAGCAAACAATGCAACCAACAATGGGAGGGTGGTTGCCCAGGGTTTGTCTGCAAGTGCAGCAATCACCCCCTTATCAACCTGTGTTTTTTTATTCTTCTGCAGGCTGAAACCCTGACTGAGACCAGAAGGGAGATCCTCACTTTCCATCATGAGGGCTTCTTCTGGCGGTGCTGGTTCTTCGGTGAAGGTGACGTGGGGACCATCTGGAGCTTCTGGTACAGTGAGTATCGCCGGTGGTCGGCGTTGCTGGTACCTCCCCTGGGCACGTTGCTGTGGTAGGTTCATGTCAGCACTGCCATTGAGAGCCTCTGATTCCACCCCATTGTATTTTTAGAATTCAGTCATAATCTAATCTCTATGGAGAACTATATCCGAATGTGTTCATGTCTTTAGGCATCCAAGGGTGGATATTTTTGTTTGTTTTTTGAAAGAAAAAAAAACCCTGTCTGTTTTGTTTTTCAAGGTCACTGAAATTGCATGTGTGATGCTTTCAGTGTGACCAAACAGGATTGAAGCAAAATCTTTTTTTTTTCTGGAAGCACAGTCACTGAAATGTGAATTCAGAAATTGAAAGAAAAGGTGGAATTTGCTCCCAGACACCAGTTGGTGCTGACTGGCGGCCCATGTGCAATGAAGTGCTGAGTTTTGGCCCAGTGAATCGGGTGCTCACACCAAAAAAAGCAACTGAATTGCAGCAAACAGCACCTGGCCCGGCCTCCACCGGCAGCCAACCAGCCCGGCTGAATGCATGGGAATTACTGGAGGACAGCGTCTCCCTGGGATGCTGCAACCTTGGACAAGCATCAAGGGGGAGAGCACAAAGAGCTCTGGCCTGAGGTGTGCAGGAGCCCGGGTCTCTCCATGCGCTGGGCTGCTCTGCGCTCGGGCTGCTTGGGTCGTCCCAAAGCTGCACACGGGCTGCGAGAAGCCTGGTCGTGTAGGAGACCGATAGGGAAATAAAGCAGGTTCCCACCACAAATGCACTCCATGGCCATTCACATTTCAGATGACGTTGGTGTCCCTCAGTCCCTGACCTCTGTTCCCCGTAAAATCTTTTAGGAACTCTTCCTGATGCTGCTCAATAGAGAAACTGAGGTTCTTCATACAGATTTTTTTGGAGATAGAAAAAAAAGGGAAGAAAGGCTCAAGAGAAGGAATCTAATCTAATTACATTATATATGGAATTACATTATATAATATCATGTCACCTGAAGTAAAATGACTCTTTTTGATAATAGGCAAATTTGTATTACTTCTTTAGGTATTTATTATAATAGGATTGATCATGGCAAATTAATTTGCTGCTCTCATGGATGTAATAATTAATTCAATAGGTATTCCATAGTCAATTTAGCATGAACTAATGTCCACCTATTATAAAGTGTTCCTTTGAGCTGGGGAACATATTTAAATAAGTGGCCAACCATTAATTAATTCATTTAACATTCATTCTGTTGCCGTTAATCATGATAAGCCTCAGTGGTATTAATATTGATGGGGCACTTGCAGTCTAATTGTGCTTCCCTTTCGCACAAACCGGAGGTCTCAGAAAGTAGCTTGTTCCAGAACCCAGATCTTGGCTTTTTTCAGGGAGCACGACAATTTCCTAGAGGAAAACAGCAATGGGAATATATGCACCAATTTGAGCTCCACCACGTTCCATGATTTCTCTCTGTCTCAGACTCATTTGATGGAGATACAGACCATGGGTGGCATTCTCAAATCCTGTTTTATCTCCTCTCTCATTACTTTTCTTTCTTCTCTTTCTAACCACAATTTTCCTTGTACTTCCATCCCCAGCCTGCTGACTTCGGTGGCTGCTTTGCAGGTTTCACAGAACAGCACACTTGTTGCCTGAATAAGTTGGATTTTGCATAAAATAAAAGCAAACTTGTTTTGGTTGTATTCTTTTTCAGCCAGCCAAGCTCATCCCAAGTTCTGCATGCATGGATACCTGTTTCCCTTGCCCATAAATCTTGGACCTTTTCCGCATCCTTCGTATGATACAACTGCAGGTAGGCTCCTGACTCCTTTTCCAAAACAATCAGTGCATGTCTGTGTTTCTTTCATTGCAAATGGGTGGGGAAGAAGAGGGAGAACGTATTTGCCTTTCTGCAGTCTATGTAAGAGTTTGCCAGACACTGTTTAGTCCCTAATTTAAGGGCACTTCATGGCTGTACACCAGATACTCCCATTGGCCACAGCCAGGGCAAGGGGAGCAGTTGGGGCTGTTGACCATGACAGAAGCAGACAGAAAGAAGGATTTCATAAATCTCATAAAATGATGAGAATCCATAGGCACCTTCTAGGGGAGCACAGCTTCCTACCAACCTTTATTTTGGGGAAGAGGAAAGTGTGATCAAAGCTACCCCAGCAGCTACTCCCGATGGTGAGGGGTGGTACTAAACCCACCTTGATCCCCAGGCAAAGGG
>JAUBOD010000042.1:692447-724061 GCA_032353885.1 Nothura maculosa | reverse complement strand
GGAAAGGGAGAGAAGGTAAGAGATCGCTTTGCTGATTTTGTAGTGAGCAGAAACCCCTGAGCCGTTGAGAGGGATACAGAGATCATTGTGTTTGAGAAACCTGTCACTTACACCTACCCAAACCCAACGTGCAACAGCAGAGACACCACCGCTCTGCTCCTCAGGAGGAGATTTCCACCTGCCCAAGTGTCCTCTACATCCACCAGCCTGTCCCCACGCTGCTATTTATTAGCAGAAAGCTCATGGGGAGCAACACTATCTCCATGCATCTCCGGGGCTTCCTCCGCTGCACCCCGGAGCAGTTCTTCTGCTTGATGTGATACCTGTTGCTGCTCTTCTCTTCATCTGGAGCTACACAAGCGTTCACTGCTCTCTAGTTGCTGTGTAAATGTCAAGCCTCTGCATCTGATCCGTTCTGATTCATCCCTGTTTGATTTCTGCAGTTATAATCTGAAGAACACAATGTGCCCAGGACCTCTGTGCTCCTTCCTGAGTGCCCAGGGCAGGGGTGTTGGCACCGGTTTGGGTTCTTAGTAGAACTTTTCAGAAAAATACAGATTGTTTTTTCAGGTTGCTGACCAAGATGAGGAGATTTATGTATATAGAAAGCCATTTGTGACTGGAATAGAACAAATGTCTTTCAGCTATTACTGAAACAGAAAGGCCCCCAAAGGATGCAGTAAAGTGACTTTTTTAAAGCAGAAGTTTATGAAAAATCCATGATGAAATATCATTTGAAAATAAAAATCTAAATACTTACTTTGAAAATAGGGAAGCAAAACATCCTCATATTCTAACAGCAAACAGATCATTTTTAATGCCTAAAAGTATGACAGATTTTAGACACATTTATGAATACTTTTAGTTGCTCCAAGAAAGCATTTTTTGATGGAAACTTGTTGCCCCCCTAGCTTTTAAATACCTTCTCCTTCTTGCACTTCCATCTTTATTTATAAATTTCACTTGTCCTTTTTACTGTCTTTCCTCCTTGTTGAGAGCCTGTAAATCCCAGGGACTCCTCTTACTCAGCAGCAGGTTTTCTGGAGCAGAATTCGCTTACTCTGCAGCTTTTTTGGTCATTTTTCACAGCGTGTTGGCGCGTGCTTCATTTAGCCTCCTTGTTGTGGCTGTGCCGTCGCCTCCAGGACCCGTTTAATAATAAATCCGTCAATATGGAGACGTGGTGCTCCTCCTGGGGCCACCGCAGGGGCTGCTTCCCTGCTCATTAGCACTCCGATATCCCCAGAACGCGATTCCCTTCTCTCTGCGCATGTGTCCAGCTCCTGCGCTAGCAGCCCAGGTCCCTTCACCTTTGTAATTAAGAACTGGGCAGATGGATTTTAATCTGATTGCCGAAATAAATGAGATGTAGGCAAGCTCAGTTGTCCTGGGACTAAATTGCTTTTGGCCTGCCTGGTATTTTTTTTGGGCTCATGATTTTTTCCTCATCTCCCCAATCTTGATGGGGAGATAGAGGTTGCAGAAATGCAGAATTCCTGCAGTTGAAAAAAATTCCTGCTGGTGGAGGACAGAGCCTGGTCAGGGATATAGCTGGTGCTCAATGTCAGGTCTTCCAGCTTGCCACTGGTTCCGGTGGTGTTCTTAGATCTGGGAAACTTCCCCCAAAAGATGTAAGTAGAGAGACTGGGAGGTCTGAAGGAAGCCAACCAGAAGCATCCAGCACGAGCAGTGTCAGCAGAGACCTGCACAGGGAGCAGGGAATTCTGCTAAAAGGTCTTGTAAGGATGTAGAACAGGCTTCAACAGTCCACAAAAAATCCACAAAAAAATCTTTTTTTTTTTTAAAGTAGATGCAAGAAAGCTCTAGAAAATAATGCATTGTACTCATGTCCTGTGTCCCTCTGAGATGACTTTTTTATTTGTGTCTATTAGGGTAGGTATTATAAGTTAATGAAATATAAATTGATCTTTAAAAGAGCACTTTTCAAGGTTCAGTTGCTATCTAATTAGTTTAATTTTAAATTACATCAGTAATAAAGACTTAATTGCCTTCTTATCAATAGATTGTATTCTATAGAGAAGATGTGACTATTAAATATTCAATTCTTTTCTTATAGTTAGTATTTTAAGCATACAACTCATATTAAGTGTAAAATACTTATTTGTGCACTTAGTTTCAAGTGATATCTAAAATTTCAGTGAACATGAGAGTTTTATAGCAGCTGGTATTTAGTTCCTATCCTGCCTCAGTCAACACAAGAATTTTTCTATATAAGGAAGAATGATTGGAAATAATAGAGTGTTGGGATGTAAAATATATTCGTATGATTACACAAATTCTTGATTGATAAGATTTGAGGACAAGTCCTAGGATATAGGAGACACAATAAACATGACAGCTCAGGCTATGGAGCTTCAACCTTTGCAGTACATATAGTGAGGATTACTTGAAGATTATTTGGAAACGATAAAATTCTTGTTTTAGGCTACAAGATATGAAGCAGCAATTTCTAACAACAGATTTGCTAATATACTTCAAAAATATAGCTGAGCTCTGACATGCTTTTTCTGACCTGGCTTTCAGGAACCACCATTGCTAAGCAGATATGTCAATGCCCAACTTTCCTTGCTGTTTTTTGCTTAGTTTGGAAGCCAGCTTTTTCTCTTTAGAAGCTGCAAGAAAGAATAACTAAACACCATACCAGCTCCCTTTCATTAGAAAGCTACAAGGGAGAAATTAAATGCAACAGAAGCCATAATACCCCAGCAGAACTATATGGCAACATGTCAGTTAAATTACTTTTGAACTGTTCACTTCTAGTATAAAAATATTATCTGTGTTGTTGGGTAAATAATAGTGGGGCCAGACTAGATTTGTTACCAGTTTCATACAGGGGAGATAGTCCTGAATCCTCCTATCATCATCATTTTGAATGATGAGGAAAGAAGGTTCCTATTAAGACATCTCCATAAAACCATCCTGTGCAACACGAGGTCAGGGAGGTGTTTGCTCTCCATGTGGTTTTCAGATGCAACTGAACCCATCCTGTAAGAGTTGACCTCATGAAGTCTTCTATGTGGAAGAATATGGAAATACTGGAGGTCTCCGGAGACATCTGCTATTTGGGTCATGGGCAACTTGCAAGACCTCGGAGACCTCCCCCTGCCTAAACCAGATCCTGAGCTTGAACTTGCTGCTCCGAGTTGAGCAGGGCCTCTGCTGGGTGGAAGGGGAGGTAAATAGAGTATCACTTGCCAAGGTTGTACCTTATAAAGACTTTCCAGTCACATGATTTAAGCTCTTTTTATCATTATATTATGATATAGCTCATCTGAGATTAATATATCATGGCTGTCTGACTGTTCCACTGTATTATGTTTTATTTCTCCAAGAAATAGGCTCCTCTCTCCTCACTGCCCTGTGTTTCAATAATTGTTGGCAAAGCTGGTTTTAAAGAAGAGTAACGTAAGCGGCTGAGGATTCTGCTTGGTGCTGGGTCGTATCTCCAGCAGACCCATTGCAGTCTCTTCTCAATTTCATGTCTATATGATGTGTGAGAGTAGGAACTAACTGCTCTTTGCCTCTCCCCCTAGGATTCCTATATCTGCTGCTCGTGCTCCTGTTTGTGCTGTGGAAGGAGTTTGCAGCCGACCTCCACAAGTACATCCTGCTGGAGAGAAGTGAGAGGTGCCTGGACGAGGTGCCCGTGCACGTGTACTACGGCTGGTCCTTCATGTTCGCTGCCGCAGGGGTGCCCTTGGTCCTGCTCTCTGGACTTCTCTTCTATCTTGTTGGCAGAGACATCATGAAGTCCCTGGAGTAAGAGAAAGCTGCAGCGCCGAGAAAGCCTCTGAGAAAACTGGTGATGCTCCTTGTAATGAAATACACCCAAGCTTTGAGGACTAGGTCTTTTTGGTAGCTCTAATTGGCAGCACAGGTGCATGACTAAATTCACTGTTGAAGAGAGTCAGGCTGGAGCACTCCACACACACACTCTGATGGGTGGAAACCAGCCCTGAGCTGAAAATCCAGCTGCAGAATCTTTACATTGTGGAGAAATTCTGACACGTTTATGGGTTTTGTAGCTACCCTGTCCCTGTGGTGGGACAGAGCAGAGGGCTGGGGTGGGAATGCCGGTATCCAGCCCTGGACACCAGCTCCTAGGACCGTGTTCTCTGCAGAACAAGGCAGAGGCTCCACTGCAGCAGCCCGGCACTGCTCTCAGCCCCATGCATATTCAGGAGGCCTGGAATATCATCCCCTTCCCAGCATCCTTGTTTCTTGTAAAAGGTAATTGAGTCTGGCTGCAACGATGTACACTCTAATGTCTAGTTCTGAAAAGCAATTAAGGATGATTTTTTTTTTCTGCTAGCTCTAATTGACGTCAAAGGACAACCATTTTAATGGCATGTCGGGAAATATCAGATTTTTTTTTTCATTAAAAGCCCTGACTCTGAAGATATTAATGTACCTGAGCCCCGCTTTCAATACATGAATAAAGCAATTTTTGTGGCATGAAACTTTAGTTTTTATTCAATAGCCTTTCTCTAAGTCACCATGCCGCTGTGTGCTCCGTCTTTCCTGAGGAGCCGGATTCCTGGCGACACATAATCCCAAAGCCGAGGCAGCCGTGGGTGGGGGAAAGGGCATGGGAACAGTACTATTTTTTTATTATTTAATTACTTATGGTAGTACCTATCAACCAGCTCAGATGGGACCGTATTGTATTCTATAACATAGAAAAAGAGACAGTTTAAAAAGACAGGCTGTATTTGCCATTTAGATATTCCTGCAATTGCTCAGGTGTGCATTATTTGACAGACTGGAAGAGCAATGCATGTTAATTCTATACAAAACTCCTTAGGTACAAGGACGTGAGGTAATCTACACCCTATATGTGGAAGTTTGTAAAAATATTTGAGAAATGACGAGATTTGATCTTGTCGTGTTTCGCAGGTTAGTGCTTTGAAGTAGTTTGTTGGGCCCCTGCTTCTTGAAGTGATTTGCATAAATTTTAAATCAAACTTACTAAAAATACATGCTTTACTCATGAGTGTCATAGTCTGTGCTAAACATACATCTAAGTTTGATGTCATGCTGTTGACTCAGTGTACTTTATTAATAATGTAATGTAAATCTCTTCTAGGAACCAGTGAAAACTGTCAGTATAGAAAGTTTGTTAAATCTCTTCCTAAAAGATTTTTTGAGTCTGGCATTTTTTTTTCCTTTGCAGCTAGTTCTAATTATTCTTTTGCAAGATTCATGGCATGCACAGAGTGAGAAATTGTCATTCTCCCATGTAAAGATTATCTCTTTCATAGGGCTTGGTCAGCAGTTCCTAAGTAAAATTCACAGTTCATTAAAATTCACAATTTCCATTAATGGAAATTTTGTTTGAATAGAATTGGCATATACACTTAAAAATCATGTTTTTTTTTTTTCCTGGTGAATAGATGATTCATGACACTTACAAATGCACATATATTTCAATGTTTTATTTGGCAATTTTAAAGTGCTTTTTTTTGTGATATCTCCTTGCTTTATGCCTGTGCCCCAACAGTTCTTCAAGTGATAATTTCTCACTATAAATTGCTTTTGAATAATTTTTGTCATTTAATTATCTATTCAGTGTAGAGATGAACACTTATGGTCACAAAGAATAAAAGTATATAATCCAGGAGCAGAAGAGGTCAAGATTTACAGTCACTTGCCTTTCCCTGATCCCATAAAACAATCCAAGCATGCAGAAATGATGATCCCATAAGAGACACTAGGGCAGAAGTATGAGAATGTAGTAAGAAATCCATCAGACATTGATATCCGTGAAACCAAGGATCCCTGAAGTTGTGAATATGAAAGTGAGTTTTATATTATAGAATGAAATATTTATTAACTTTCTCCATCTGTTCTTTAAAAAATTTAGTTTAATGTCATCAAGGCATTTATGGGATGCATTTAGCTTGATCACACGTTCATGCCACCTGGAATGAACCCTCCCTGGAGGCTGATCCTCATTCTGGATCAACTCTAGAACAAGTGGGAATTTGAAACTCAATCACTCTTCCCCAAAAAATTCGGGACTTTTTGAATCACTCTTGTAACATTTATAGCCAATGCATTAAGCAAACACATCATTTTGATGGACTAGTAAAGTCTAGCTTCTTTATAGTCAGAACTTTTTACAGTTAAAGGAGCTTAATCAGACAAAATTTTCTACAAAAATCATTGGTTTTGGAGGGGAAATTTTGAAAATAAACTGGTGGACTCAATGGTATGGTTTGAAATTATGGAAACCACAGTCTCATCTTTTCAAGGTGAGGGAGTTAGATGAAAGGCCATGAAAGACTAGTGATAAGGACCTAATTCTGATCCAAATTTTGTCACTGTAAATCACGAGTAATTCTAGAGACTCCATTAGATTCTTATCACTGCTAAACATCTGTAAGTCAGATCAGAACAGGGACTAATGCATTCAGAAATGCATAATTAAAACAGTGATTTCATATCACTCTGATGAATTTTAGTCAAGGATTTCTTCAAGGATGCTTTTCTCACATTAGCATTTGACGTTAGCAAGCAATGAATAATTCCATTTTTTCTTTCCAACATCTGGGACACTTCCTGCTTTATTTGCTGCTTACTTAACAGACTGTAGGAAATATTAATGATCTTGGGTGTCAAAATAGAGGCTGTGGGGATCACAGTCAGGAGGCAGCTTTACCTAGGAGAGGTTGCATGGCTTGAGGTTAAGAGGCTTGATTTTGATGAAAAAAAAGTATCAGTGCTTAACAGTGGATGGATGAGGCCACTGCCCCGTGCTGAGGACATGAGTAGTTTGGGGGCAGGTCCCTACTGGAGGTGTCATAACTTGGTTCATGTGGCACTACTGGGTTCTGGGCTCCACAAGTGCAAAACTGCAGGGATGCCCAGGGGAGCCTCTCTGCTCAGACAGCATCACTGGTGTCAGCACCAAATCCCGTCTTGTTTCAGACCAAATTTTCCATGGGTTCCTGTGTCACACACATGAATGCAGCAGCTCTGGGTAGCAGCAGCCTATGGGGGATTTGGAGGGGTCACTCAGGAATCAAGTCATTCAGCTGCTGTTCCTTCATATCAGCGTCTCCCACAGAGGCAATGTTGAACGACAAGCATTTGTCATCATGGTCTGATCCACTTTTCTCCCCATGGGCCAGGAAAGTAGCCCCCAAAGCCTCCCAAAGACCTGAATGTCATGGAAGTGGCTCAAATGCTCCCTCATGACGTCTGCACATGGAAGGTTTTTATCATTCTAGCTAAATTATGTGGTAAAAAGATGTGTTCAGCCCAACGTACGAGCGTTTTGGAAGAACCTGCAGCTGGGACCTGGGCTGGCCAGCACAAGTGGAAGAGCTTGCACAAGAGGCAGGGAATCTTCTCCCATACTGGTGCGGAGCAGTGACCATGGACCTTCCACCTCAGTGACCACCAGCCCATCCTCACTGGGGCTGTCAAACCCCAAGGCACGGGGAGATGCTCCAGCTCTATCTCCAGAGCTCCATGTTCCTGCACCATGACCTGACCTGTGCATTGCTGAATCAGCGCGTTGGGAGCAGCCGCCGAGCAGGTGGGAGCGGGGACAGAGGAGCAAATTAAAGCCCAGACGAAATGAAAATGAAGGTGTAAATAGAAGGCAGCTCCATGCTTTCGGCGCCGGGCTGTGCATTATGGCAGGATTAAGTCGCATCAGGCAGAGCTCGCTGTACAGGAGTGCACAGCACCTCCAGCCCCGAATCAATAGGCCGTACATGCTGCGGCACAAAGCGCTCTTATCTAGAGCAGCACTTTGAATTGAGTGAGTTTGTTTAATCCCTGATGCCTGCAGAGCATCACTCCTGTCTTCTGGGTTAATTTATTTATTCCGGTGGGCTATTTTTAGTCTTTCGAGCACTTGAGACTGGAGAAGTAGATTTTTTCCCCACTTATTTAAAAAAAAAAAAAAACAAATTGAAAAGTTTGTTTGGAGAAATGTGTTTGTTTGCCAGTCTGCTCACCCCACTTTCCCTTGGGATGAATGGCCATGAACGGCTCTCCCACTCCTTCTACATGTAAGTGTCTAAACCAAGGTCGGATACTCACCAGACCCTCTCAGCCTCTTCCTGGGAATTTGCTCTTCTCCTATTCCCGAGCATTGCTTATGCTTAAGGTATATTGCAAATACTGCATGTATTTGATGGGGAGCAGTAAAGGACACAGTGCTCTCTGTGCTGCATGAACCTGCAATGCTGCTGTTATGGTAGCAAGAACTCTTAGCTGAAGTCAAAAAACCCACTGGTTTAAGCAGTGTGACTACATAAATGTTTGCTGCTAAAAAGAAATAACACTACAAAAAACCGTCATCAGCCACCTCTATGAGTGCAGCAGTGATCACTATTGGCACTGTAAAGAATCCCTCCTAATTAACCCAAGTGGTGGGTATTAAACCTCTGCTTATGGCAGGTTGGAGCTTCCTAAGCTTTAGCAGAGGGAAAAAAGAAATCTCACCTGATCCTGGCTGGCTAGATTAATGATGGAGTCGTGAAAGCTTGAGAAAATAAAAATAAAACAACATAAAGGGTGCCCGGATGGGCGCTGAACTCACTGTGCTGATGCTCTTAGCAAGGAAGATGGGTTTTTTCCCCATCCATCAAGTGCTTTTCGGTCCCAGCTTCCGCATTGTGCACATATATGTTATCCTAACACAAACACACACCCTGACACCCACACACCTGCACTTCATGCATTAAATATATAGAGAAATCCCTGTTTTTCCCTGCAGCTTTCGCCTTGCCGCAAACACTTCAAAGGCTTCAAAGCAGAGACGCTGCAGCGCGGGCTGGAGCAGCGTGGACGGGGCTGGCTGCAGCTGACGGCGGAGCCTTCAGGATCTTAGGGTGTGAAAGATTCTTCATGCTTTTTAACTTAATTTAATTGGAAAAAAAATCAAGGAAAAATAGGTTCAGATTCATTTTTGAAGCCTTTTCCTTGTTTTCACTTGAAAATTTGAGATTCAACGGGCCTTTATATAGATGTTTTTAAGTGAGAACATGCTTGGTGCTGTGGGGGACAGCAGAGTTTGCCTCTTTGCAGCCTTTTCAGCAAGGCAGGACCTTCCGCAGTGACGACACGGCCAAGAGCTGAGCTGCACATGGGGCTCTGCTCCTGGAGCCAACACTGCAGGCAAATACAGACCGTTCCTGAGGGAAGCAGAGAGGCTGGGGGCTCTTTCTGCTGTTCTCCTTCATTATTTCAGGTTGTTGGGTGCCCTGGGGAGGGCTCTGAGTGACCAAGGGTTGGAGATCCCTGGGATGGAGGATTTGGTCTCATAAAACTGATTTTTATTATTATTATTATTTTGAGGTGATAACATCATCCTTTGCAAATTCCACAGCTTGGCAGCAAGGTCTCCCTTGGGGATCATGACCGTCTTGCAAGGCCGACAGGATGGGACCCCACACAGCAGAGCAGTCCCTGGAGCCATTGGGAAACTCCCATCCCTGAGGCTGGAAGCATCTGTCCCATGGACATGGGAGACGTGCAGGTAGGTTTGGTCACATCAGCCTAAACAGGCTCCTCTTGAGTCCTCAGTAAGGCATCAATTTACTCCCAGTTGATGCAGGCAATAAATCATCACCTAGGAGCTGTCTAGGCCTGGCCTTGCTGCTGGTGGTGCTACTTGGTCCCTTCCCTTTATCCCAGGGGACACTATGGGCAGCATCGTCGCGTGCCCAAATCCCACCTGGTGGCACCAACCTGTCTCCCACTGCCCTTCCTGCGGCTCTCGCTAATTAAGTACTGCTGTGTTTTTAGGATGCCGTTTTTATCACACGTAAGTACCTTCCAGCTACAAACAAGGGAAACTCATTTAGTTAAAAATAATTTCAGTGTAAGTTAATGTGAGCAGAGTTCAAGGAGTCTGAAATAGTCTAACACGAGGCTGTAGGAAAAAATGAGAATAATCTGGATGTTGCTTGCAGACTATTTCTGCACATATTGATCTCCACATTTGGTAATTCTGATTTCCACACACTCCCAGCTCTGGGAATCACATTAGGAGTCCTTGTCAAAGACGCAACATTTTGGTTAACAGTAATGTGAAACTCAACTCAGGTACTCAAGTAATTTAAAGAAACTTTCCCCAAACGATTCAGAACAGGAGCTGCTCAATCAGAGAATGTGGGGCTCTTCTGTATTTCATACCCAACCCTTCAGGCCATGGTGCAGCACGATGGTTAGGTTGGACAGCAAGAACCAGTTGGAGGCTACAGGCTCAGCCACCTCTGAATGACTGAAACTCTGATTTATCTGTGACTGCTCAATCACAACAGCCTGTGGAAACCCAACCTCTGCCATGGAGCCAGTCAAGGTCTTACAAGACGGATTGCACTTTCATCTCAATATGGTAAGATTCGAATGCCTGCAGATCATGTGTGTGACCATCTAAGAAAAGATGCAGGTTTTCATACCTGGAAGATTTGAGTCGAAATTTTTAGGATATTTGCACTAATGCCCAATAATCCAATAATGTCCAATAATGCTAGAAAGGACAAGCGCGCAGGAGATCCATAACCTGCTTCTCACAAATCAGGCACACAACTAAAAGCAGAAATGTTACCGGCTTCCTGGCCCTGTTATAAATGGACACGTTCTCTGCAGCCTTGGTGGCAATTTAAATTCAGCTATAGCTTTCTGCACCCTTCTGCTGCATGAAATTCCTCATGCCAGTTACAGCCTCCTTGAAGCCTATATTTCAATTCATTACCAGCAGAGCTGAATGAGCAAGTTGAAGTGAATAATTCATCCAATGAATTTCACCTCTTTTTCAGTACACAATTTCCTTTGATGGATTCATTATTCACAATTATTTCCTGAATAGCTTTGGTAAATAATTCTCTGCCTGGAGATGGATGCTGAGAATTTTGTGGCAATTGTTTAATAGTCAAAATTTAAGCCCTGCTGGGGAAGCGCGGTTGGTTGCATGAGTCATGAGGATGTTTTTTTTCCCTTTTCTCTCCAAGCAGATGAGTGACGCTGCTCAGCTCTGTTTTCTGTGGTGACCATCTCATTTATGCAGGTGACACTTTCTAATTTGTGACCTCCCCAAATTAGCCTCCTTGCAGGCAAAGCTCCCTTGACTCATTATGAACAGGGTCAGACCTCAGGCTGGAGGCTAAAATTTCCCATTGGCTCAGCACTAATCTCCTAATTTCCGCAATTAATTATATATGTGGAAACGTTTAGACATGTTTTCTTATTTTCCTATATTATGAAGTGTATAGCATGACTAAATTAAAGATATGTTTTGGATCCGGTGCTCATCTATAAAGACATGAATGGGGAAAAAAAAAAGAATTTTAAGTGCTAAATGGAACCTTAGGGAGGAAAAAAGCTAAACTGTGGCACATTTTACATAAACAGCCATGAGGAACATTAAGTAAATGCAAACAAAATCTACCTCCATAGGAAAATAAACAGACTTTTTGGTAGAAATCAATGTTTAAGGTACCTAGCCACAAATTTGGTTGACATAGATCCTATGCATTGAACTGCTGGGCAGTCAAGGAGCAGACTGGATGTGTGTTGGGCTGTGCCAGTGCAACTGGGCTATTTCCTGCAGGAGCCTGGCACTTGTTAGGAGGAGCTCAGGGTGACCTAGACTTTGGCCTAACATTTGCTCTGAGCTGTTAAGTCTTACGGATTTCCATGGTGTTTTATTGCCAAAATTGTAACTTTGTTTAGCAAGAAGCAAGCCAATCTACTCTAAAAATGAGCTTACTCTTCACTAAAACATATGGGGCCAATGGCTGCTCTGGCCATGCCTGCACCAGGGCGGTGATGTTAAGGAGATTCAGAAAGCAAAGAGGTTTAAGTCTTAACTGCTTGGCAGTGATGTTAAACAGCCCAGTGTCACCTGCCCAGATCCATCTCAGCCCAGGAAGAGCTCAGTTATTTTCCTGCTCTGCTGGCCAGTGTGACACACAATACATCGTACCGTTTTTCACCTTGTGGCATTACAAGATGCTCTGTAGCAAAAGCCAGACGAGATAAGACAGGGAGAACGTGTGGCTTAACAGGAGGTAGGTCGGAAGGGAGTACAAGCATGGGAGCAGCCTTCCTGCTTTGGAAGGGCGGGAGCTATTTAATAGTTTTGCTTCTGTGCATCCAGGTCTCACTGAACACCTTGTTCCTCAGTGTTGGGTCTCTGCTGGCCAGTCGTCTCCCTGGGAAGTCTCCAGCTCCAAGTCTGGAGCTGGGATGGTCTATGAGAAGCCTCCGCTCCTTTACCTCCCCAATGGCAATGGAGTCAAGCACCTACCAAAGTTAAGCAGCCTCTACAAGTTATTTTTTCATCTTGAATAACCAGTCTGATACCTCAGTAGTTGAGTGGCTGCACAGGCCGCTCAGGCCTTCACGGCTCTCCGCTTAATGGTGGCCCCACAGCCAAGGCCCTGTTCCAGTGGCCCCCTCTGGTCCCTGCTGGCTCTGGCAACTTTTCCTTTTCTGTAATTTTGATCTCCATGCTCCCGATTTGGAAAAACAAAGCTGGAGATAGCGGATGAGGTCCTCACAACTAAGTCCATTGACTTCCAAACACAAGCTTGGCTTTTCCCTGTCTAAAGGCACTGTGCCACTCTCCCCTTTACTTTCTGACAGCCCCCATTAACTTGAGTTAATATTACCATAAAGGAAATTAATGCAACCCCCCACGCATGGAAACATCCCCCATCAGAGCAACTTAATCCCACTCATGTGTTTGTGAGATGCAATTAGAGCACCATAATCCTTCTGGCACTGCTGCCACGACACGAGAGGCAAAGTCTTCTCATCCATTAAAGCTCTTGCAATCTCCAGTTACATATGTAGCTACATATGTGGCCCCATCCTTAGAAAAGGTTAATTAAAACTCGTAATTCTGGCAGGAGCTGCTTGCTGTGGCAGTGAAGAAGGACTTCCTCGCAGGTACAGCAGGGCCCTGAGGCTTTACTTCAAGATGAACCTCCTGGGAGAACCCAGGAGCTCGGCCTCCTGTTTTAAACAGGGGATTTGCCAAACCTTGACCCTTTATCCGTCTACCCAACAGCAGAGACCTGAATAACCCCTGCAAGAAGCACTGTTCAAAAGTCGGGATCCACCTGAGGACCTCCTGGTATAACTAACACCATCACAGCACACAGAGCCCACACCAGTGTGGGATCCTTGAGCTCCTGTGTTTACTAGTCCCTGGGACTACCTAGACAACATAGCAAGATGGATCCTTTTCTTCCAGAGATGCACGAGTTACGGGTGGCAGAACCTGGCCTTACCTGCGTGGGGTTGTGCAAAGCAGATGTCCAGGCCCTGCCTTTCCACACGGTAGGGAAACGCTGCGGTGAATCTTCCCAGGGTGGCCGTGCACTTCAGCTGGAGCAGGCAGCTCATCTCAGCATCTTTAATGGGCTCACCTATTTATACACACAAAAAAATACACAATCAGTGCCAATGGCTAATGAGCACCCTATGCAAACAGCTGAGTGCCTCTTTCCACACATCATCCCGCAAATCACCCCGCGAGGAGGAAGGGATCCTCACAGCCCAAACGTAATCAATAAGCGGATGCTGCTTCAGTGGGAAGGTTTCCACTTATTTATTTATATGCGCAGTGCAAGAAATGAAGGGGGATGTTATAGGAATAAACAAGAGCCTGCTCAGAAATATCTCCACAGGCACATATTTAATGTGAAATACCAGAGTCAGAGGAGACCACCAACCTTAAAGCTACATTTTTTGCCACATTTCCGTGGCGCTGGTGCCGGAGCTAATGTGCAGTGCACATGATAAGAGGCGGCTGTGTAGTTTGCCATCAGTGCTACCTAAAAGCAAATGAAACTGGCATAAATAATTGTGCTGTAGAAAGCCTTTCTGTTGCACCTTGCCTATCACTGACAATTTACATATCTTAGGAAAACCTTTGTCAGCTTCTGTCATTTCTGTACTATTATGTGCCTTTCTGGATAATTACCAGTTAATGTGAAAAAGCAGATGGAAAAAACCTTGAAATTTCTGATAGAGAATCCTCAAACCTCTCCCCTTATCTGTGCACAGCAGCTTCCTGATTTCAAAAGAAGTTTGAAAACCTTTGTTAAAAATGTCCCTGATTCCCAGTTTGAATGAACCAAATGACATTCAGCTAAAATTATTCAGCTTTTTCCACAATTAAATTCCATTATCGTGAACTGCCAAAGTAAAATGGAAGGTCTCTTAACTAATGTGTCGGTTGTTTGCTTGTATTTTCCGTGGTGCTCATTGTATAAAGCTGTGTGAAGTAGACGGAGGATAAACAAAAACTGTAATTTTGCATCAATGAGTGGGGCATTTTTAGACCCTTCATTATGGGAATGCATTGGTGTTGGTGAGTTTTTTTTTTCCTTTTTTTTTTTAAGTCCTTTCTCTGAAAACCCCCACCGAGACTGACTTGTTATTTCACCAAACTTAAGGAGCAATGGGTACTAACTGTTTGGTTTTTAGTCTTTAACATGGTTTCTTTCTGCAGCCTCCGCATACCATGAGTGCTCAGAGTTGGGTAATTGCTATCACTTTTCCTCTCCCTTTAAAGCAGAGGCAGCAATAAGAGTACACAGGAGAAATAATTTCATTTAACAACACTGTTCACACACACAGTCCATAGGTTTTCTTGCTTGTTTTTTCCCCACTTTCTTGGAGCTGGGTGGCAATGGAAGTTGCCTATTGCAGAGATTACCATGAGATGCATGGAGTGGAGCAAAGCACCCCTCTAACGGCGATGAAGGTTTCTGATTGTGACTGGCACCGAGACTGGCAGGGCCATTCTCTGCACAAAATGCCTTTATCAGGCTGGTGGCCCCCAACTAAATTTCATAAAGTCTTTCCTTGGTCCAGTGTTGTCAGCAATAAGTTCTTCCCTGCTAAAATTGCAAGATTTCCATAATTTGCATGTACTCAGCGCTGGTTCTTGGGGTGAACAAGAGCTTGGGAAGGTGCCAGGCTGAAGCGTTCACACCTAATGAGCAGAAGAGGGTCCTTAGGGAGCCAGGTGTCCTCAAGGGCTTGAAAAAGGCCATGGGGGAAGAAGAGAGAATGAGTGCTGAGTTTGGGAGGGGAAAGACCTGGAAAGCTGCCAGAAGAAGGCAAGAGCAGTGGAGCAAGTAAAGAGCAATTGGACACAGGGCAGTTGCTTTCCTGCTCAGGACATAAAAGACCTGACATCACACAAGAAACAATATGTCCATAGAGCACAGATAGTTTCTCGTTCATACCAATTTTACCAGAGTGAAAGATTCCTTTGCTATTCCAAAAACACAGAAATGTATTCTTAAATGATTCCCATTTCTCCTCAGGGGGTCTTTAAGCACAGCCTGAAGGCCTTTTAAAAAGACTTAAAAAAAGCTCCTCCATGTAAGGCATCTGAGCCAATTCTCATCTCAAGACCAACCAATTTAATCTTGCTTCTACTTCTTTGCTGCTCGTAGGAGAAAGAGTGGGTGATGCTGTATGAGCATGTGGGTGGCGACTTCGAAAAAACTCTTCTGCTTGAGATACTACAAAGAAGGAAGGTAAAGAAATGTTAGTTAGGAGCATTATAACAAGAGATAGTTTGTTATCAAGAGTTATATCAGAGCTGTGCAGACAAAGGGTGAACAGTGTATGGCTGCCCTGCTGCTGTCTGTTGAGCCTGCCTCTCTTCCTGATTGGCATTTAGAGTCCACATCACCCTCGAATGACATTTCAGCTACTGATTGAAATCATTGTCTTTTATGGTGGAGAAAGTTTGTTCTTCAAAGTAAAGAAGATTAAAAAAAGTGCTGCTGCAAACAGTGATGAAAAACATATGAATAAAAACAGCCCAAAAAGGTTTTATTTCCCTTATTTTCAATTAGCTCTTTAATTTGATTTAAGTCATTTGCGCTTTTTGTTTGTTTTACATCTCTTATTGTCCAGCATTTTATTTCACACATCTAACAGTATTAAATCAGACTGTTTTATAGTCTTTGCTTTCTTTTGAAGCCTCTTGAAGGTCTAAAGCAGACTTAAAAAACCAGATATTAAAAGCTAACTTTCATCTCGATGCAGGTTATTTGTAATCAGACCTTGCACATCAAGGGCTCATTTCAAATGTGTTTAGAGCTCTGGAATTATTAGAACTGTGAATGCGCCTTATTCAAAATATCGACCAGGCTTTAGTGTTTGGAAACTTCAGCATTACCCTCCACTTCAGCAGCAGTATAGGAGATGTGCTGTTTGTGATTGCTGGCACTTATACTTAGCAATGGTGCAATAAGTCTGTATGCACTTTTGTTTGCAAGACAGTATTCACGTTGCAAAATTGTACTTTTTTCACGGTAAATGGCTAAGGAACGGGATATAAAATAAACTATGACTAAAAGAACAATATTGCTTCCATGGCGCGAATTAACAAACCTTGCTGTGCGTTTTTGGAGAAACTTATCATGCTCCACAGCTGAGTTATGTATCAGGATATTTCCAGAAGAGGTTTCATAACTCCCTAGGTGAGCATCTCAGTGGCTTCAACTCTCAAAATCTCAGAAGAAAACACATGAGGAGTTGTGAGTCATGTTGGCAGAGAGCAGATACACCTACTCGGCTTCCTTTTAACACCTATTTAAAAAGGAAAAATGTATCTGTATCACATTATTGACAAGTTTACACACACTAAAGTCCATCATTGAACCTTTGGGCCGTCTTCCAAACTTAGGTGCATTGGCTTCTTTAATGTTACTCCCAAGCTGACACTAATCTGAGGGCATAAACCAGGCTTTTTCTCCCATTCTCCTTTATGCACTCAGCAAAATAATCCAACCAACCACTAGAATAGCATGAGAGGTATATGGGGAAAGAGGCATATGAATTCAAGCCTGGACTTTCATAGGGGTAAGTGTCTCTTTTAAGTTCAATTGTTCCTTGCAAACTTTACATTTGCACCTGTAACCAAAAACCTCAGGCATATACTATATCTGAAATTCACTTGGCAGACATCAAAATGGAAGTGTGTATTTTGAGGGTTAGAGAAAGAAAGGTTTAAAAAGAAGTTAATGTAGGAGGGTTAAGCGAAGCTCAGAGCACTCTCTCTGTGGGAGAGGGGAAAGTTTCCTTTTATAACCCAGGATTTGCTGAAACAAAGTTTGTCATTTTAATTGGTTCTATGTTCCTTTCTGAAGAACCCATGAAGAGATTTACCCTCAATAATTATTGATAATATTGTTGTGACTCTGACTCATAAGAGGAACCTGACCTTTGGGAAGAAGAAGCAGCAAGTCACCAAGCTTAAATAATGTCAGTGACAAGCACAGAATGTGTGGAGTCACTTTTTTCCCTTTCGGAATTCAAAGGCTTATCAAAAGAGCCTTTATTCACATACAGACTAGAGGTCCCTTTGCCACAGCTGTTTTAAATATAGTCCTAATAGTCATATAAGATGGCATTAAAATAACAGCTTTAATGAACTTGATTGGTTTCCTCATTACCATTTTCTGTTAGAACCTTCTGTTTCCCAAGTGTGACTCTCTTTGCCTGTCTTCATCTATGGCTCAAATCAAAATCGCCCTTTACATGTTTCTTCCACTCAGTAAGCTTATCTCTGCTAAAATATAGGCAAATATATTCTTAAAATTCAGCACTATCACGAGACTCTCAAGAGGACTATGTAAAAAATCCTCATCACTCTTTTAGCTTAAGGATGATGAAGGGTTTACCAAACTCCAGGAGTTTTGCAGTGCTGTGGAGGCACTTGCAATGGCAATTAAAACAAGAGCCAAGAAGCCAATGGCCCAAATATCTCACCATAGTCATGAAGCCAGTATCATCAGGAGAGGCCTGAAGAAGACTGCAGAAGCACTTCAGGGTTCATGCAGGAGTCCTGCTGCTTTTATCCACTGCAAGCCCAGAACAGTGGGGTTCACCAGCATCTGGGATCCCTCAGATTACACCGACCTGACCAGCTCCAGCTGGTGGTTACTATTACACTACCTTACGAGTGGGTTTCATGCCTTCAGGGTTCCTTATGATCACAGAGAGTTGTCAGAGTCCTAAGAGAAAAGAAGAAGATGAACATGCTGACAAGAGAATATCTGGTGCAGGATATGTGCAACAGGACAGAGGTAGATACAGACTGCCCAGCTGCCGCTGCACTGCAGAGACCAGTCATCTTTTAGGGGAAAATAACTTAAGTTTTTATTACTCAAATACTGCCTAAACGACCAAAGCATTTTCACTTGAGAGAGCACTGAGCCCATTTTGAATGTATATTTCAGTGATAAAAACCACTTAGCTACTAACCCCTTCTCACCTTCTCTCTACTCCTTTACATGTTTAAAAAAAACTCTTCTGACACATTGTCAACCACCATGTCTAAGTCATGATGGTTTGCAAAGCGTAAGTCCTCCAAGACTACCAATAAGATATGGTAGCTGGGAATATAGTGCTTTAAAAATTATTATGCTATCCTTTACCAAATTTGAAAAAAAAAAAGCAAATTTGCATGTAAACACAAATGAAGATTGACTGGACAATTTCATTAGTCTTCAGCATAAATCGATTCTGTTATTCTTCCCTGCAAATTCTCAGGAGCTTAAAGACAATCACGTCAAGTGTCTGACCCAAAGAATTCACGCTGAGTTCCAGGACATTATTACTATTATTAAGATTGATTTTTAAAGTTCTAAGTAGTGCAGATGGGAAGTGCTGAGATTAGCACCTGTAGGAACAAGACAGACTTTTGTATCATCGGATTTTATCAAAATATCCTTCATGCTCTTTAAAAACTTTAAATTCTTACCACTAATTATCCATCAAGAAAGTTTTGTGACAGAAACATCGCTGTGCTGCCTTGAGAAGCCAAGCTTGGGCGATCCTGAGATGAGGCACCAAGTATCACTTTCACACAAGCATCTAAAACTTCTATTTACCGCCAACTTTAAACTCACTCTGGCTCCACATTTTTCCGCTTTTCGGTGAAGGTGGTGGCCCACCTGGAGTGGTGGCCATGGTGGACATTCCTCCTGCAAGGCTCCGTCACAAAGGAGCATCCTTTCAAAGGCAAGACAGCCTTATCGCAAAGGGACCATGCAGCCTTTGATCTCCCCTGAGCGGTGACAAATCAGGCACTGTTTGCTCTCCTGAATGCCTCCCTAAACAATACCTCTCTCTGAATGGAAAAATCCGGAATAGATGCAAGGCCTGGGCTTTGTAAAAAACACTTTTCCTCTCTCGTTTGTCACCCTTACGGGTGTTTTTGAGCAATGTCAACCAGTATACTAAGGTGAAGGAAGTGCATTAACAACATATCTATTGATGAGTTTTCAGTGTGCCAGAAAATACCCAACACTGCAGGGGAAAGGGTTTTAATTCAGGTGGGCAGTTACTTGTCCAACTTCTACCCTCTCTTACTCCTCTTTCATACTGCTCCTTTTCTGCCCGGTCTCGTTGGGTGGGAACAAGGGCCCAAACACATTTAATGTTGGTATCTGCAATAGAATCCCTCAGCAGAAGGGCAGATTTTCATGGAACCAACAGGAAAAAAAAGGATATTTCACCTGGTAGGAAAAAAGTCCTCACATGCCCACTTCCAAACCTTCCAATTCCCAGATCTTGTAATTTTCTTTTTAATTTATTTTTTCCCTATAGGGATGACTGTTTTGGAAACTCCACAAGCCATCATGCTGCTGCAAAGGAAGGCGAAATTGTGCAGTGTCACAGCGGGTTCACTGAAGTTAATTCCAACACAAGCATAGACATTACCTTCTCCCACGACATCTCCAGTCCTTCTGTTTCATTATAGCTCCGTCTATACAAAGGACCCTGATTAAAAATGTGGCCTGTTGTTTGATGAACCAGGAATCCATACTTCCTGTAATTTTCCCTCCTTCATCCGCTTTCTCGTGTTTATATGTCATATTCAGTAAAGTCTCTCTTTTATTGAACATCTGTTTGGTACGTAGTAAGCTTATTCAAACTCGGCAGGAAAGCACCTTTACTCCAAAATAAATTAAAACAATGTATGTGCCTCTGGCCAATAGATCATTGGATGGGAGTCATGAATATACATTTGTAGATATTTGATGGGAAGTTTATCATTTAAATGATGAAAATACAGTACTTCAACATATGGATCATTCCGATCTACTTTGTTGCCTTTCCAGTTGAAGAATCATTGTGCTTTTAGAGGAATTAGATAAAACTGAGAATTTAAACTGGGCTGCCAGTAAAAGCTACTATCAAAAAGTGAAAATGTAAAAGCAAGATACTGGGTGCAGTGTGAGTTTGAGAAGTTTGTGGAGGTCGACTCTAGATGAAACCAGTTCCATTTTAGGAGGTGCAAACAATGAGCGAAGCAGTGAAATGCCCAAGGAGAGAGAAATAAAATAAGAATTAGAGTAGAAAGAATTCCTCTACAAGCTACATTTGTGATCATGGAAAAATGAGCTTTTAACCTTTCATAACCCCTCTGCTGTTTTATTCTAATTATCAAGGTACATCCAAGGGACCTCTGTGGTGATCTAGAGTGGACCATGACCATAGCCTTAAAGATTTTTACCTTTCACATCACATCTATGATCATTTCCATAATAAGGGACATTTTCTGCTGTGGACCCTAAAAGTCCCAACTTGAGACCTCCTTGAATGCCAAGGGTCTTTCTGGCAGGAAAACACCCTGCAGTGACTCCAGAAAGTATTTTCTGATTCCTGAGATAGTTAAACTATCAAACACCTTTGGGATCATTATCAGGGAGTAAAAACAAGTATATTGAAGACAAAACAGTGAGGAGTAAGCAAGGAACTGAAGATTGTGCTTCTTTCTGAATGCACATTACTAAGGTGCACCTTTAGTGTCTCACAGTATGAAAGAAATGCACTGCCCAGTATATCTGACCAGTTCATAACAGTGTCAGCATTGGGAAGGTAAAACAACATTATCTAATGCATTTAATCTTCAGAATGTGTTTTAAAGGAGACATAACTAAATTTGCCATCCTTAGGCTAAGATCTCTGGCCTGAATTTTGTACTGCATACACCATACAAACGTCAAGGGCAGATTGCATGATACTACTCAGCAGATATTACCCTCTTCTCAGAATTAGTTCTCAACAATTTATCACAAATAACCTTTAAACTGAGATTTACGAGCCACATTTTGCAGTTACATTTAAAACATAAAATATTACCTTCTTTTAGTGAACTTGGTCCATTAAAGAAGCAAGTTCACTGCAGAGTATATGTAGTAGGCATAAATATATACTTTTATGTGTAAGTATAAATTAAGTTGCTACTACGGAAAAAGGTAATGCTACAATAGTTCATAAAATGGCATGTTCAGTGTCATGCATAGTGGTGTTAATGATGGAAAAGAGTATCAGGCACAGAGGTGGAAAGTATATTGTATGTGCCACATTGAATTTCTTGCCTTAAGTTGGTATAATTTCTAAAAGAAAATATGTAGAAAATGCATATATAAGATAAAATATATAAGATTCCTTTTCATTATGCAAGTGCATCAGATCAGTCATCCCAGTGTGATTTTTCAGCACCGTGTGCCACTGAGCAGCAGCAGAGCACAGCCTGCCTGGGCCCAGACTGCTTTGCAAAAATAAAATGCCCACCGTGTTTTTGAAGTGAAGCAGGAGTTTTTCCTGGCTAAACACTGCAATTTCAGGCCACATTTCATTAAGGCTTCATCATAAATCTGTGTTTGTCACCCGAGCGCAGTTGTGCTGCAGCTGGCACCGTGGAAAGCAGCCTCTGTGGCACACGGCTTCGGAATCAGATTTATTGCCTGGCGAATGCAAAAGCTACTAGGAGCCTTTTAAAGAAGACCTTGTCTGATAGTCATCTCAGCTGTAATCACTTGCATGAGAGCAATCACACCTCTGTGGGGCAGATACTTAACAATCTATTATATTGTAATTAAGTTTGGCCATGTTTACACTGCTTGATGATGATGCATAAAGATTAATTTGCCTTTCCATCCCCATTGCAAGAATGTACTGCATAGCACCCCATTAAAAATGGAAATGGCAATAAAGTCTCCAATTATTTTATATTGCCTTAAGTCTATCAGAATTCACCCTTTTATGCACCATTACTTTAATTTATTGGTTTATCATCTATTGATGTAGAAGCAATTATGACAAGTCATTCTATATATATTTTTTAAACATGATAGCATCTTCTACGGAAAAAAAAGCCATGGCATTGCTTTACCTCATTATTTGTCAGTTTGTGGAGGTCGATGAAAGCTCGAAACTGCTTTTCACCACAGAGAAAAAGGAATTGCAGAAAAGCAACTAAAATTGAGTCCTTCTGACTGTCAATGGAGCTTAAAATTGAACAAGCTCAAGCTCTCCAGTGACCCGTGATGACACGAAGCACAATTAGGCCAAAGATAGAAACATAAACTGCAGGTTGATCTTTTTCGCTTTGATTTTGGGGGGAACATTGATTAGAAATCTGAATATTAATTAAAGGTTCAGCAGGACACTGAAATCAGTACCTAGCTTTTAATGCATTAATCTCATTTGCTTCAGAGGGTTTACAGACCGGGAGCTGCGCTTGGGTCACTTGCTAAACCAAGTGCCATGGCAAGAGAGCTCTTTGCATCTGCCCTCGGGAGCTCCTAGAGGAAGTGGTTTTTCAAATGAGACTTTGGAACAAAAAAAATCACTTTGATACAAACATAGCACAAAGAAAAATCTTATTTATGCCCATTTGCTTTGTATAGGGTCATAGTTCAGAGTAGCTAGGGCTCTGCTCCTCTCTTTGCAGTACCCACCAGCACTCACAAAACTGTTTGCAGAGGCTTCTGGGCTGCATTTTCACAGACCATCACCTTGGAAAGACAATGGAAAAAATGCTCATGTCCAGGATGTGATGGGTCAAAAAATCTATCATCTGCTGAGGAATGTTTCTGTGCTTCTTGTTGACCCACAAAGGCCTGAGCAGGTCCACTGCTCTGAAAGTGCAGTCGTTGTGATTAACACTTTTGAAGAGCTCTTAGCACTAATCCACACACTTAAGAAATAACTGCCAGCAGTTGGAGCATTCTCAGAAGTCATTTACCAACATGTGCTTCTTGTCAGAGAGCCAAATCGCTTCCTTTCTGCCTATAGGCCTTCAAGGGCCTTGAGGCCTTTGTGTAAAACATATTTGTTCAGAAATTTCAGGAGGTTCTACCAGAACTTAGCTTAGGAACCTGAAACGCAAAGTAAAACTGAGCCTGGACCTTCTCCCCTTGCCATCTGGGGTGGCATTTGCCACCTTGAAGTACAAATGTCCAAACTGGAGCTGGTGACGGCGGCCTGTACTCCCTCCCTCCAGCAGCGCGCTGTCTTTTGGATTCTTATACAGAGGCCCCAGGTGCATACGACCGTCTTTAGATTGCTAAATTGGGTGAGCCGTGTGTCTTGGGGGACTATAGCTTGTCAAAGCCTGAAGATTTCAAGGCCAGAAGCCCTTGATCTCCTGAAATACCTTGGGGTAAAGGGTGCCACCAGGTTGAGTGCTTTGGTGCTGTATAATGAAGTAAAAATGATGAACTCCACAGCAGCTGCGTTCACTGTGGCTGTGTTATAATCACTAGAGGTTTAAACCCTCCGTATTTGACAGAAAGGACAAAATCCTTAGAGAAAAGAGCACTAATGGCCTGGATATTTTGGTTTTTAACTGGTCTTTTTGCCTCCTGCTCTCATCTCCCATGTGTGTAGCACTTGTGATTCCTATCATTGTGATTTCATACACACTCTTCACCGGGCTAACTTAAAGAATTGATTTGAAAATTGTCATCTCGTAATTCTCAAGTTCCTCTCCCATAAAGCTGACATTTACTCCACACTGTTTCACGCGATTTCTGAATGAGAAAGCTTGCCAGCTTCATCCCACTTCTCAAAAATCTGATTAACAATTGTGTAGAGTGGCATAACTGCGATTGGCAAAGTGTCGAAGAAAGGAGAAAAACACACATTGCACAATACAGGCTGATTACGAGGCAACATTTACACCACACACCCAAACTTCATTATCCAGCTCCTATCACGCCTCAAGAGCCAGTCCAAGCTCAAGATCTCCTTTTACTACAGTTTGGGAAATCAATTGCTTGTACTGGAATACGATGAAGCTTCATAAAGCTGTGTGGGTCGCTTGCAGGCATATGCTCTCCTGAAGGGGAAACGTGGTTCTGAGGAGCCCATCTTCGTTGTGCTGGTGGAGCATAATGGTCACTGTAACTGCACTACTGCTCTTGCAGGACAAGCCTCCCATTCCTCACTTTTCGCCTTGTGTGTATATGTACAATACTCCATCGTGGAAAGGCAAGGGAAGGCTTGAGACATGGTCCCTCTTCAAGACTGCCAATGGCTCAGGAGGCAGCTGGGCATAGGAAGGCTGCAGTAGTTGTCTGCACAACAGCATTTGGACCTGTGTCTGGCTGGAGAGTGCAGAAAAATACAAGGATTTTGCCAGGATTTTGTGCATGGCAAAGCATGTCTGCCAGCCATGCAAGTGGCCAAGGCTAGAGGAGAGAGCCAGCATCATGGAGCGCCAAGGAGCATGGAGAAGGTGCCATAGCCTTTGACAGGGTATCTGGGAAGAGTCCTCTCCTGGACAAGCCCTCAAGGAAGCCGACAAGAGCTGAAAGCAGCCGTCAGGGCTGGCTGTCACGTAGAGGAAACAGAGAAAGAGGAATGTCTGTAGCTCAAGGAAGACATTAATAGGAAGGTGTCCCGAGTACAGGAGCAACAGCTATCTTGACTTGAACCTCTATTATTTACCAGGGTGAAAAATGGGTGTTGAAGTCAAGGTAAGTGTTTCTATGGGATTTCGCATGTATTATTTATATATCCTGGTATAAAACACAGGGCTTTCCATCCTTCAGTTCCTCCTGCATGAATCAAGGAAGGCTGGGGACAGGCTAGACGCTACAGGCTCTGGTGGGCTCTGGGTGATACCAAGCACTTCTCAGCATGCTCTGTGCTCACCAACTTCTCCCCACAGCATCTCCGGAGGACACACGGGTCTCTCTGCCCACCACGCACTGCAGACTGGTTGCCAGCACCATGGCACAGCCCGGCTCGGCTCCCCGGGGCACTGCCAGCATTGCAACAAGGGCTACGTTACTCACAGGGTGCATTCCCACAGGCTCCTCCTGGGGTCTGGACAGGGCTTTGGGAACGTACCAGAGTAGGTCTTGTGATTTAGCAAAAAAGCATCCTAGCAGCTCCTGCTTCTATGTGTGTTAGCACCTGTGCTTTATGGGGCAGCATGCAGCAAGCAGCTTTTTGACCCTTTCTCCAAGCTTTCACAGGCTAATGCTACAGCCTGCCAGGGCTAAGGAGCCTGCAGGGATTTTCACCATGCAGACCCCAGCACGGGGGCATCCAGCAGCTCCCCCAGAGCTATAAGCCCCAAAACCCACCCGTTGCTTGTCCAGGACATGCCCTTTTCCCATCAAGCTGTCCTAAAGGGAACTCACCCAGGCCCTTGGAGTCTGCTGCCCACTCAGGTCCAGGTTTCCACCGCTGTTACGAAGGCTTCAGACAAAGCTGGGCTCTACTGGGCATCTCTGCTCTTACCCCTGTGCAGCAAGGGTGGCAGATGGGTAGCACATTCCCGGGTCAGCAATTAAAACTGGACCTGTCGTTCCACAATGAGAAAGGAAATGGAGGAAATATAAGATCCACAGGATGCACTGCTGGGTAGTAAATCCCGGGTGAAATAGTAAATATCCAACAAGTTACAAAATCCCAGATAGATAGCCTAGTTAGATGCATTTATTGTGTTGCACTACAAGGTTTTTCTCTTATCTCTATTTTTATAGATCTGTGCTGCTGCAACAATCCTTGGATAGGGCATATATTTGAAAATATAATAAATTTCACCTCCTGTTTATTTCAGATTCATTGGCACTCTCTGCCTTTACTATCTCCTGCTATTTTATGCCTCAGTACTTGCAGAAAAAAATGGTTTGTTTGCACTAGATCTAATATGAAAACTCTCTTTGACATTTAAACTTTAGTATCAGTTTGCCTACAGTGTTAATATCACCGAAACTACTTACACGGATTAAATTGCCTACAGTATATAACGCCAAAATAGGAACATAACACATTTGCTGATTTAACCCCTTGGAAGAATTATTACCATTAAAATATGAAGGTCACCTTTACAAATGCAATAAATCAGCTCTATGTCAAACATGGAGCTCTGTGACTGGAGTAGCCCCTTGGGAAAACGCTGATGTGATTCATTGTGGAGACCTGGGTTTGGGGACAACCGTGGGCTCCCTGCTCCTCTGGGTGCTCTTTTGGGTGCTCAGAGCCCAGGTGGATGGAAGGGACCGGCCGTGGTGGCCCCGTGGGCTCCCAAGGTACCTGCAGAGCACCAAGGACACGCACAGATCCCCGTCGTAATGCAATTCTTCAGCTGAAAAACAGCCAGAGCTTTTAAAGGAATTCAAGAGCTCAGAATTGGGGCGATGCATTGGAATAAAAGCCTGAAGAGGAGAGCTCCATTGTTTTTAAACATGTTATCCGAGTTAGTGAAATAACAGCGTGTTTTACCCCACCGCTCCTCTCCTTTAGGTTAGATAGTTCTTTGAAAATCAGTCTGTAAATACAACCAGCTGTAAAAACTGATTGGAGTTCCCTGTTTTTCCTCCCTCGGTGCCTCCATATCATATTTTCTTGGCTTGCAAGTTTACAAAAAAGGAAAAAAAATCCTCCCAGGTTAGCTCTGCAAACTCACCCTGGCACCTGAAAGAAAGTGCCTGTGTTCTCCCCGGCTCACACATCATCGCCAAGAAGAAATAATCTGCAGCTCCAACCTCGTTAACATTCTGCTGGTGCTGCACAAACCCTCTCTGCCCTGTTACGGCAGCTCTGAAGAGGAAAGAGCCGCAAAACCTCATTTTTGTCATTAAAGTCAGATGATGTAGCTCAGGATGCCCTCAGGAGGCAGAACTGATGAGTAAGAAGATGCCATTTTCATGCAGTCACTTTTCTGCTCAAACAGCCTATTCATGCCATGGGTCCAGTTCTCTAAAATTCCTTATTGAGGTCAACACAATTTACTGATAATTGAAGGCAGTAGAAAGTTTTGGTTCAGTGAGAACTGGCAAATCAAATCCATCAGACAATTCCTAAAAAAAGAAAAAAAAAATCACCCTTTATTATGCTTTCATCTTAAATATTAGGATTCAGCAAATTTTCCCGAGAACAGCCACTGTGTAAAACTTTAATCTTATGAGTATGGCTTGCGATTGTAATTGCAAAAACCAACATCTTCTTTCTGCTGCACATTCCCTGCCTCTGGACGTCAGCATTTAATAGGACATTATGTAGGTGAATTGAATTTACACATGGCTATAATTCATATTTTTGCTCATTTCCAGGTGATTATTTTTAAGTGCCAACTGTAACACCCAACGCTATAGATGCCCCTCATTACTTAGAGCCTAAGAAGATGCGACTAATGCTCACCAATTTTTAAGACTGACTAGTATGCTTAAAGATCTGATCACTTTTTTTTTTTCATTCCACACCAGCAATTAAATGCGATAATTGATCAATGCCTCATCTATAAGAACTTGCCCATACGAGGTAATGGGAGGTGTCTTCAAGGGCTTTCTAGACCAATAATCAGTGCTTATTTAACCAGCTCTGCAGGCACATCATTTTACGAAGACTTAAGCAAAAACTAGCTGAGAGAATTTTAGAAGAGAAGCCATAGCGATTAAATACCTATTTTTCCCGTGTGCTTGTTGGCAGTTTCATTATGCATTCAGCAGAGCGCAGCAGTCCACGGTGCCTTCCATCCCAGCGTTCCCACTCCGCTTGACAGGTGATCCCTTTCTTCCTCCTCCTGCTGATAAAGTCTGTAATGGGGGCAATTAAACTAACAGTGCTTATTAAGGACAGGCACTCCTGTTAGTAGGTATTGCCAAGACACCTTATGACTGCGGCTGCTGAATAGAGATGCTGGAGGCTGTTCCCGTACGTCCCTTTCATTCTGTGCTGTAATTGCTGGAGGGGATCCCCTCCATTATTGCCAGTAAAATATTCTTTAAAAACTTACTTTTTTTTTTGGATGTGAGGATGAACAACCCCTTTACTGAGTTACGGATTCCTCAGGAGCCCCTTGCTCTTCCTGGCATCTCTCATTTGGTCAATTTGGATCCAAAACATCACGCCAGGCTCCGTACGAACACAAACCAGGAGCCAGTCCCTGCGGCAGCTGTTCATGGACTAGACAGGACAAAAAGAAAAAAAATCAGGAAAAAAATAAAAGAATGAGAAATGAAATCACAGTGAATTGGTGTGATTTTCCTTAGAGGTCTTTCAAATGAGGATGGGTTTCTTTCTTGGGCTATAAAGACACATATTAACACCTGACTTTTAGTGGTTTGAAAATATTCTTCAATTTACTTGATCTAAATGTTCATCTAAGTTAACGTGAGGTACTTTATTTACGTACCTAGCCCATTTTCTGCCTCTTCAAAGAGCATCTGCTTTTCAGAAGTGCTGAGCATATCCAGTTGCCTTTGCCTGCGAGCAGGAATGCTGAGTGCACCCGGAAAACATGGGCAACGCTGCTTGTGCTCATCTCCCCATTTTCCTTACATAAACAGCTACAACACCTTCAGCAAGGACTGCCCCGGGAATACTCTACATCTTAAACAAAACCTAACTAATGGCAAGAGTTAGAATAGCTCCCAAGTTTTAACAGATGCTTTAGAACATAAATGGAAGCAAATCCTGATTGAGCCCCTTGCATATCTGGACTTTTAACTGTTCCAGCCATTAGGATTTAACAGTTGGCTAACACATTTGATAATCAAGTGTGTTAATATTTTGCAAGAGCAACTGACAAGCAGATTGTTGTCAAATCAGGAATCCATCAGGCTGAGAATATTGAAGTTGACAGAGCCTGATAATTTACAGCTTTCTCCCTCAGTTTCTCATAATTTACGTTCCAACCACTGAAGGGAAACCTAGAGCCAAGGAAAATTGATGGAATCTTCATCCAGCTCTGACACTCCTGAAACTTCGGTTTGCTCTTTTGTACATATGTTGTGAAGAGGAATGATCAATGTGAACTTGTAAACTCATCCTTTACAGGAACCCTGCTGAAATCGGAGCAGCTGGAGCTGAACTGCCCATTGCCTTGCCTCACTGAGGTTTGTGGCGTGCTTCAAATACTTCTATTTGATATTATTCTCTTTAACCCCCTGACTCAATGAAACTGCAGTTACGGAATCTATGTTGTTTGTATTGCTCCAAATTCTTAGTCCCACGTGGGTAATATTTTGAGGAATACAGAAGACATCAAGTCATTCTGGTTTAGCTGCTCTCTTACCTCTGTATACATGAGCCGTCCTGTCAAATGGAACAACTCCAGTGTTTATATCCAGGCTGGGGCTTATGTTTCTGACTAAAGTCATGCCTTGGCAAATTGCTTGGAAGTTTTGGTAACGTTCATTTGTGTGAAACTGATTTTTAAAGGCTTTATGTACATACTGCTTCTAGAGCCAATGAACCCAAATTCTCTGCTATTACCCCAATTTATCCGAGCTGTGGGCTAAATACCTATTTGAAACTACAAAGTGAAATTTGGTGTTGACGCTAGGGCACCACTTTGTCAATTCAACTCGCTCTACTCGAGATCAACTTAGCTCCTTGCAGGGAAGCACTGAAGCTGAAAAGAAAAGACTTATAAACTCACATGCAGGTGCAGGAGTACACTCATAATCATAAGAGAAATACTACTGAATATGTCTTCCTAAGGAAGACAAGAAAAAAGCAAAAAGAGAGACTCGTTTGCTTCAACTGTAAAATAAAGACCAAGGAGTAACAGCTGTTGGAGCCCTTATTTTGCCTGTCTCAGTCCAGCAAAGTATTTTAGTACATGCACAGCTTTCCACTTATGTAAATATATTGACTTTAGGAGGACCACATGCATGCTTAAATAACCTCAGACTAAAGTGCCCAGCTGAACTGAAGCTTTAATATGTTTTTCAGCTTCATGTTACGTGGCACTTGTGTCACATTTTGCTGTATCTGCACTTGCTACACATAACTAAATGAACCTATTGAGATGAACCTATTGAGTGTTTACATGTTTGCCTTATATTAGGTGTCCTCCACCTTGCAAATAGCACTCACTAAAATAGCTCTGGTGCATTTTTGTGGTGAAATTACCATTTATTTCTTGGGACTCTTCAGTCCTAATAAAGACGATATTAGATAGAAAGGTTGCAGATTTCTGGCATTAACTCATTAAATGGAAGAGGAGAAGAGTTCATACTATCCGAACACCCACATAAATGAGCAGAAATAATAAAGTAACAAAACATTTCTGCAGAAAGCCCAAATCACTCCCACTCCGAAAGCCCAGCATAAAACTCGCACAGTATATTACGAAAACAAAAGGAGGAGTTTGGAAATAATGTGAAAGCACTTGGAAATAACAGATGCTTAACCCTTATTTCTTGGAGCAATTTCCATTTTACCATCATGATTTACACGAACAGCTAAGCTGAATTCTGCTGAACTCAAACTTCTGAAGCTGCACATCTAACGTATATTTGTAATAAATACTACCCAGCATTTCTGCAGTACTTTAAAGGAATAAAATGCATTTTTGATTTTTTGAGAGCAATTGAGGTGAGCCTTCTTCAGAAACGTTGTAAGCTTCAAATCAAATACTGCCGTTCCGAGAAATCCATTACCCATTCACATCTAAAACTCATCCGTCAACACTCTGCCCTGTAATGCACATTGTTGTCAATTTTTGTGTTATTTACCCCCTGCTAATAGCTGGGCTCAGTTCCAAGAAATTTAAGACAATTGAGGAGAGATGCAGATCTAACATTTTTCAAGTTGACAGCCAATAGTTCTAAGCATTTAATTCCTAAGACATAAGATTCTCCAAATCCTGCTTTTGTGATTCACTCAGGAAAATACATCAGAGCCAAACTGATTCTTTGCAAGTCTAACTAAAAATGTTATTGTTTGATTCAAAATGTATCTTTCTTGGCAGATTAGTAGAGATTGATCCTGGCTGCCACTGGTACTTTAATATGAAGCTGAGAACCCAACAGTTCTTGATAAATTAGTATCTCTGTTGTAACTGTAGGCATTCTGTCCTCAGCAGTATATCTTAGGTAAAGGTTCATTTAATTTATCCCTTGTTAAAATTTAAACAGCTATGCCAAATTCCACCAGACTTGGCATGTATGACATGACTAATGACTCTGCTCAACTTTGGCTCAAAAGCTTGAATTCTGAAATGTATCATCCTTACGTATTCGCCCCTGAGCGGCAGCTCATAGTAAGAAGAAAAAAAATCATTCCATTTACTCACGTTTGGAATTTAAGCAGCTAAACACAACTCTAAAGGTTTTACAGTATTTATTGTATAATTTTTGATAAGCAGTTCAAAGCACAAAGGGTCAAGGAGACAAGCAGCAGTGGAAATCTGCTGCCTCCTTTGGAAAAGATAAGACCATCATCGTAGTCTCGTAGTGTTGGCCCAGATACTTGCAGAGCAAATAGTGCACTTTGAGGTCCACCTTGTGCTGGTTCACATCCTCCTGGAGGGTTCCCAAACCCTCCTGGCTC
>JAUBOD010000042.1:674218-689219 GCA_032353885.1 Nothura maculosa | reverse complement strand
ACAAAGTAAAATACTTGGCCTTGAAACAGATGCTCCATTTGCTTCAGAGGGAAATTAATCCTTTGGTCTGAAGGAGAAATAAAATCAAGATAAACACATTCAAGATAAATAAAATCAAGATAAAGCACAGAATGGTCCATAGTGTCTACCTATGAGAATCCTCCTCTTATTGCTGGTGTTTGTAGAAGACCCTGTTTTCATCACCTACTGATACTGCTCCCCTGCTAACTGCCCAGCTCAGCAGCAGTTGTACAAAGATTAATATTTTGTTGAAACCTCGCCAGCTGGATGCATAGCCCATCTCAGACTTCCATCCTTTGATGGACAACAAATATTTTCAGTTAAATAAAACCTTAAATAATAAATATTTTCGGTTAAATAAAACCTTAAGTTATTTTTGAATAACTCTTTTCAACAGTAGCACTACTGTACAGTAAGAGAACTCCCAAAACTAACTGGCTCCTTTTCTCGAACTTCACTATTTGATGGATACTCTGTAAGTCCAAGATAAAGTGCATTGAGGCCAAAAGGTTTGAAAGGTGAGCTCTAATCTTACCATAGCTCTCCATCATCAGTTAATAAATATACTTGGCAAGGTATTCAGGATCAGTTGGTTTGTTCCTTTCCAGATAACTGCTTTTATGGGGTTGATCCAGTTCCTAGTAAAATCATAAGAGCATTTGGCACTACCTTACTGCACATTTTGTGCATAAACTGGGACAGAAGAGGATCAGAGCTTCAACTGCTGCAAGTCAGCATCATTCCTTTAAAGTAAGTGTTCAGAATCTGTTCCTGGCTATTTATCAAATAAATTCTTGATTTTCTTAAGAAATGCCAGAACTTCAGAACTTTGGAATAAAAATAAATCTGGATTCTAATGAAAGGCAGCAATTGTCAAAATGATTCTTAAAACTGGGTTGTAAGGTGCAAAGATACTCAGGCATTATCACCAGTTATGCCTTGGTTTACTTTATAGTGTAGAAAAGCTACCCAATCTATACAAATATCTTGGTTTAATCAAATATACTGTTGAGAACAGTACTGTTGTTCAGCTGTGGCTATATTGGAATAATTTGCCAAGATAAGAGTTGTGCTAACACTGTTATATGGTCATAGAAATATCATTCAATATGAAGCTCAAAGATGAATGATGGAGATATGTTTATGTGTGCATGTGTTCCCCTCTACCCCAATAAGGGTCAATTCAGAAGGGTAGATCCAGGAAGGTTACTTGAACAGAAACAAATGAGAAAAGAATCAGGTTGTGGGCATTAGGATTACGCAGGACCAGCTGGAAGAGCAATGAGAACTCAACCTAACAGAAGAGATAACCAAAGGGAAGGAGTTCCTGAGTTACTTGGAATTAAGCGAATATTAAGCGAAAGGAATGAAAAGACATAACTGACTACTTGCATGTTCTGTTGACGTGTCACACACAGCAGTTTCTCTCTAGGATAATCTGGTTGAAGGTTCAACAGCTTCGCTGTTAAACATGAGCTCAGAATCTGGTCCACAACATCTGTGTTTTAGATTGATTTACGTCTTTATATCCTGGCTATTCAATCGATTGGGGTTTTGTTGTAGTATATTTCTTCAGGATGAAACAACTGGAGTGAACACAGAAAAAGGAACTTAAAATTCACATTAGCATATATTGCGTTTATATATGTATATATAAAAATACATACACAAACACAGAAATGCAGGCAGACAGAGTGTAAGTGCACGTTTGTGCATACCAGAGACAAAAGACACTTGCAAAATACATGTAGAGTTCAATGCTCTCTGCACAAAAAAGAAATTTCCTGAAACAACACATCTGAAATACCCTTACAGATGTTTCTCTGCTTTACCAAAAAAAGTCCCCTGAGCTAAAATGAAAATTGATTTTGAAAAAAGCTGAAGGATATGAGTGGATCATCATAATTGGATCAACATGCTCCAAAAGCTTCAGGCTACTTCGACTTCATTTCTTAGCTGACAGCTTTCTTTTGGAATTCTTCAAACCAAACACAAATGGTTTGATTGCAATATGTGAAACATTTGACCATCATATCCTTGACAGTCTGTCCGCTGCAGGGGAGATTTGATAACTGTTGTCAAATTCATAACAGCCATTCTAATCCAAAGAACCAACAAAAAACACAGGAGCCGCTTCAACAAAAACAGGGACTATATTCATGTAAAATGGCAACATTTACAGGGAAAAAATAATAAAAAAAGCCTGTGTTGGGTCTTTTGCAAACAATGCTGTGTTGCAAGCATACAAACAAATCTTACTAGTCTGTATTCAGTAAATAAAAATTACAGGGAGATATTGAAATTATGGTTGGTTTTCCAATCAACGCTCAGGTGAAAATTAAAACAACAGTAGCAGCAAGTCTATGTGCTAATTGATCAGTATTATGTCCTGGGTATTATATTTTTCATTCAAATACAAAGTCCACCCTTAATCAAAGGAGAAGCAGGGGGCTAGAAATATTTTCTTTACCTTGCCCAGTTGTGGTAGGACTCTCTTCACTTTTAAGGGGAGAGAAAAAAGATTAAAAGTTTATTTCTACGGCCCACCAAAATGCAGTAATAACAGAAGAAAATAATTGAATACCATCACGGTTAATTGGTGGATGTCAACGTTGTATTAAAAATTTAGTAGGAGGCATTTTAATTAGTATACATTTTCTAAAGCTGAAACTTTGGGATCTTTATAGTCATTTTAAGAAGGTTTTAATTCATAATCCAGAAAACTGCTTTATAGGAGAAAATATGTTTGATTCTCACTGAAGACATGCCGGAGAGCAGAGATCTGGATCTCAGGAGCTTGTTTTCAGTAAGTGAAAATTGATTTTAAAATCAAAAAGTTTTGCTGACAGATCAATCCAAGCTAGTTACAGGGTAAAGGATAACTGTTACACAAATATGTCTCTTCAAGAAGGTTTTTAGTGCTCGACTTGAGCAATACTAAGCTCCTGCAAGACTTGTGATTCACCTTGTGGTTCATCACAGGGATTTCAACCCAAGACCTTAGTCTAGCACTTGGATTCTCAAGAGAAATGCACATCCAAGGGGTCCCACTTCTTTGGTGGTTGTTGCATGGACTCCTACAAGGGAGCCAGAACCCCCGCCCTGCTGCAAGCATCGCCTGCTTAACACTATTTGGCTACTCCCCTATTTTCCTCCCTGCAATGTTCTCACAACCCTCTATTGCTAATTCTGCCTTGCGCACACCAAACTTCCCATTTCCAAATTCCTCTTTCTCTTTGGCAATACAACACACAATGGAATATTTAGTCTCCAATTTTCACGTATACAATTCTCGCTCAACAGCGGAATGATTTTTTCACATTCTTTTATCTGTTTCTCTGTCTGAAAACTCAGGAAGCAAAAGGGATAAAGTTTAACAACTATCCACAGTTCAATGTCCTGCAAAATTAAAGAAACATCTGGAAGTTATTCTGTTTCAGAATGATTTTTAACCGACTAAATGATCTCGTCTGTTGTGCTGTACAGGCCTATCAAAGATAAAGACCTAACAGTAGTTGCTTCCTCGAACCTGAAATGAACAACAAATCAGAATCCGAGTTTTTGTAGCTCTAAATCCTTGGGATTTTTCCATCCATTTAAGAAAAGTGTTAATTAAACAGCTATAAAACTAAATTAAGAGAAAGCAATAACATCTCATTAGAGCCAAGAAAAAAAAAATCAATAGCTCAGGACCTGCAACTAAGGAATACAAATAATATTCCAGATACCTCCAAAGGATGAGTTTTGGCATAAAAATATTAGCTCATGGGAAAAGAGATGTTATTTGAGCTGGAATTTGGTGGGAACAACTGGGATTAATAAATCTGCATTCCTTGATTCCCTCTGTGGCAATAGCTGGCAAGCACGTCTCACCTCTCGCGCTGAAGCGCTGCATGGTCGAGCTGTGCCACGTTACCTGCCTTGCTTCTCTCCATTGCGCTTGGGTTGTGTTTGTCACTGGCAGCTGCTGCTGCTCCTTCCTGGAGGCCACATGTGGGAAGGGATGGCTGGACCCGCTGGGCCCGGCTCGCTGAACCAGCACCGGTGCCAATGGCATCGCAGACCTTCACCATGGGGAATTCTTTCAAAGTGAACATCAAGACTATCAGATGCAAGAAAGATTCATTATTTTAAACATTATTTGGGAATTTCAGCCAAGAACACTACCCAAGATGAAAGGTAGTAAGGCAGCCAGGCTATAAAAATCATTTTTTCTTGAGAAGGTAGCCTATTCTTTAAAAGTGCTTGGCCAAAAATTTTTAGGGTGTTCTCCTATGAATTTGGGACTGCAGTGTTAAGCATTTGGAGAGAGGAGCAATAGGCAGCCATTTCTGACGCGATAATGCCAAGAAATATTGCCATTTTGGAAGTAAAATATATTTGAGGAAGGAGTTGAAATTCTTCTTATACTACAGTAAATTTATTTATTTATTCAGTGGAGCCACATGGCTGGAAAACCACACATACAGATTCAGGTCTAGTATTTTCATACCCTGCCTTCATCTGCTTTGTCAGGTCCATTTACAGCTTTTCCAACATATATATCTCTACTAGGACCATCTTTCCTCTCTCTCCGACTCCTTTACTCTGTGTTCAAGTTACCAGAGGATCAGAATAACGCTTACGAGCTTGTCTGCACATGTTTGAAATCGACTTGATGGCCATTACAGGAGACATGTTTTCAGGTGCAATAAGGCGGGAACTTCGGCCTAGACATATAGGGACAACAGATTTGCTCTATTACAGGTTTTATTCTTACCAGATGGAACTAGAAAGGATGATGATGTGTTTCTGTTCTGGAAAAGAACCTTCTTGCTAAGCAAATGTGATGGCTCTGTGGAAAGCCCAATTTCAGCCATGTGCAGGCCACATTGCACACCACCTGAAAACTGTTAGTGTTGGAGGGTACGTTGTCGTCTGTGACTTCAGGGAGCAAACACAGCACACGAGTGAGTCCTGACTGCAGAACATGCAGCCCCTTGTGTGCCCAAGATGCAACTCTACAGAAATCAACCTTTATCCACTTCATGATAAGCAGGGACAAGCAAGGGGACCTAACTGGAGGAAACCTGAAACCTCAGGACCAGGATGATCTAGGGGAAGCAGAGACAAAACTACAGCTTGTCTCTCTGAAGACCCAGTGGGACCTGCAGCAGTTTGTCCTGACCATAAGGAAGCCTCTTTTCATCCTTTAGGGCACGGACCACATTCTCCATCTTTATAAACCAAAAATATAGGAGTGGCTTGACCATTTCTTCTTCTATATGTGTAAGGTCAACTACCGGCTCCTGATGCCATGCGAGTACAGAAAGGCTTTGCTCAAGTGGAGCACATCAGATCTCACCTCCAGCCCACCGGTCAAGCACGGGAGCAGCTGTGAAACCACTTCTTGGAGAACAGCACCTGTGACACTGTCCTATGACATCTCCAGCTTCCCAAGAAGGGCTGCCTGGCAGCACAGAGGAGCTGCAAGGGCCCCTGCACCAGCTCCCGCCCCACTGCTGCACCGGTCCTACCAGCTCCAGCAGCATCAGCAGCCCACGGTCCTGAATGTCCCCTGGGAACACGGCCCTCGTGGGTCCCAGGAAAACCCAGACAAACCACAGGGAGCCCAGAGGAGAGCAGCAAACACGATTAGTGGCCTGGGTGGGGATTGCCTTCCCAGGGAAGATTAAGAGAGCTAAATACGAGAGCTTGGCAAGGGACACGATAGCAGTCTACAAATATTTGAAAAGCGTCAGCAGCAAATAGGGGGAGAAAATATTTAGCAGGGTAATATGAGCGCAGACCTAGAATGATCAATGTAATTAAGGGAAAAATTGGGATAGCTCTTATAAGGAGAAAAAAAAAAGCTCAATAGGGAGATTTTTAGCTTGTAGGAGAGATTTCTCAGAAAACAGTGGAAAACCCATTATTTGCTACATATAAAACGGGATTGAAGTAAATAAAGAGAACAGAGAATAGTTTATGAGAAACAATTCAGTACAGGCAGAAAGACAGAGCAGATGACCAGCTTTCAGCTTCACTGAATGATATAAAAGGATAATAGATGTGTCATTTGGCAATGGCAAATTTTTGATCAAAGGATATTTCTTAAAAAATGAGAAGGGTTATAATTCAGAGCACAATTCAGCACTAAGTGGAGAACATATAGTTTCTTGTCAGATATTTCTGCTTTCCCCACTGCCTTCCCCTCTATACTGCAGACTTTAGAGCATGAGAAGATCCATATAGATCGAGAAGTACAGACATTATATATAATGACACATACATAATGATTTTACACATGTGATCTTTCCATACCAATAATTTTCAAAACCATTTTAATCCAAATTAAGAATCCCTTAATCCAGATTAGCACTGAACAGCAAAAGCAAACATAATCTAGAGATGCAATTTGAAAGGTAATTTGCCAGAGCAAAGGCCTTATTTCACCCAAAGTCAAGGGCTTCCCCGAAAAGGAGAAAGGATTAGGCCCCCAGTAAAGGATTGCTATAGCAACAAAATAATTTATGAGAATATGGATAACAAAGCCCGAGCCACCGAAACGTGCTGGGGGAAAGGCTCGTGCAACACTTTAATCACATCACGCTTCCCTTTGCAATAACTAACGCACGGAAAGGAACGAGCACACTTTCATTTTACGATTTTGCCTCTAAACCAGCTTTATCAACAACATTTGGCAGTTCTCAGTCACTGAGAAATACTGTGCCCATCCTGGCGGAACAGAAGACGCGCTGTAATTAACAGGCGCAATCGCGCTCTCCAAAGCGGCCCTGCCCTGATTGATAACCAGGGCTGGCCCAAGTTGGTGGTGACAATTCAAACACGGCTCCGCCAAGGCCCGCGTGCAGAAACGGGAGCGACACGGGTGTGCAACCATTCATCACGGCCAGCAGCAGGCCTCCCATAGCGGGAAGCAGCCGCTTTTAATGTATGTTTTGCTAATTGGACTTTCCAACGGTGGTCTCGAGTCCCACGTGAATAGCTGCTCCAACTCCACACAAAAAGCTTTTGGCATTTGGCTGTGGAAGATCAGCTTAAAAGTTAGAGAAATTTATGATCGTCGCCATTTATTCTTTAAGACTATAAAAATATGCCAGTGAAAACCCACAGAAAGGCTTAATACATTGCCAAAGTGCTAATTTTATTATTTCCCCAAACCTACCTCCTAAACTGAAGCTTCTGATCTACAGAGAGCTGTTGTTTAATGTATTTCTGTATGTAGATCCTTGACAGAGACCATTTTTCTTGCCTCTCAGGTGGCTCGTATAGCGAGATTTATGTCCATTATGCATAAATTCTCTGTAATATTGCTCTAGCATAATCAGCAGAAAATCTGAGCAAGCACCCACAGCAGCCACAAAATACAGTCAGAGACACTTGGACTTAGGCCACCTTCTTTAAGTCTCAAGAATTCTGTTGCCATAGAAATCCACGGCTTATTGTGGCCCTGATTCACCAAACTCCAATGGCAGATCATTATTTCTAGAATTACATCATCAAGAAGTAGCACTACGTCCAAAGGCAATATTCATGGGCTATTAACACCGGAACCATTGATCACATTAAATCAGACCTGGCGAATAAAGGCTCAGAAAGCCTCTCGGGTGCTCAATTCTAGAGCTGGCATGCGGCTGAAAAGCAAAAAACAAAAAGCTTTTCCTGCCTTTTAAACAGCACTCGTATTACGGGGAGATTCAACTCTCTACAAGGACAGTTAAAATACACTATCTAAAATCAGGTTCCAGCTGGAGATGTTCTAGATATCTCTGTAGGGGACAGCCAGACCTCCCATTTAGGAGTAGGATTTGCCTACTAGGTTCATTTATTGTTTATGACTGATCTTTATCACAGGTTTACAGCGATGCTCAGCTCCAGCATGGTCCTTGCCAGCCCTGAGTGCAGAGGTCACTGCAGAGCAGCACCTTGAACTGCTTAGAGAGGCTTGAGGACCAAGAAACACGTCCAAGATGCTCATTGCAAGAGGCAGGTATAAAAACAATTACTATTAACAACAGAAGTATTTGAATAGCACTGTTGCTAGTGCTCTTGGAAGAGAAAAAAGATACCCAAAAATAAACCACTAATGCTTCCATATATTACAGGCCTTGTAGTACTGAACATTGACACTAACCTCTACTTAAATCCCCACTTAGACACCAACTCTTCAGGCTCTAAATTTGTAGAATGTGAAAAATACCTCAAAATTTTACTTTCCACGTTTTTTTTTTCTGGCTCCACAGCAGCCTTTATACCTGAATACAATTAGCCCATCATGCGATCACCAGCATTCCATAGCATTGGTCCTAATGCAGGGCCAGGATCATTCTCTCCCCTCCCTGTCTTTATTACTTATTTACACATTTGAGAATCATCTTGGGTTCAGGCTGCTACCAAGTGACCATCTGAACACCCAGTTCTCCCCTGCTCAGTGTGAGACGACACAAATAGTTTTTTCTAATGCATTCACGACACCTCTTGCTGCTAAGAACATTCACCTGCCCATGCATTGCCTTAAGCGTGCCCTTCCTAAGAGTCCCAGCTACTTATCCGCAGCAATGCACCCTTGCTACTTGCATCTCCTTCTCATATACCCCAATATATCAAGAGAAAATTAATCTTAATAATTACTCTTAATATATTTCTGTGGCTGTCCGGTGCAGGGGGCTCTCGGTGGCAGCACCGGTCCCTGCTGCAGCACCGCTGTGCACGGGGGCTGCAGGGCCCCAGCGCTGACACCTCAGCAGCTCCCACACACAGACACAGCCTTTCTGTGACGGGAGCCTTTAAATGACTCCTGTGGCTTCCCACCAGGATAATGGCATGCACGGCAATGATTGATTTCTGTTGCAGTCCTGATGCAAACAAATGGGCTGCAAATAAATAAGCAGTGTACATATACATGTGTATATATATATATTGCATATATATTGTATATATACACACACACAAACACAAATTGATATTTTTAGATTTTTCTCCAATACCCGTTAAGCTTACAATTAAAATTGAAGACATATAACTTATTTTCCTCTTCCTTGCGAGTCTCCACCTTTGTTTTATGGACTATTTGGAATGTATTTAAATAGTTAATTTGAATTGGATGCTGCCAGGCTTCCATTTCAAGAAAACATTGAAATAACAGCTTGAAGTTCTGAACAATATTCCTCTGGTTTGAGAGACTGTGTCTTCTCCCCATCTCTGCATTGAGGCTGCACTAGTGATCACTCAAGACACCTAGAAGTTCCACTGGAGGAGGCTCTCCAGGAGCTGCATCCCTCTCCAAAGGTCTGAGCTTACCAACATACATCATCTCCTCCACCTCCCCTGCAGAACCAGCATCTCCTCTGCCCAAGCTGGAAGGCACCCAAAAGAGCAATGATGAGACTGCTTTGACCTTATTCCATCCTTGGCAAAAGGACTGGCCTTGAGTCCAGCCTCCATGTAACCCAAATACAAGACAAATTCCATTTCTGCCAGGAACCTTTATCAAGCATAACTTGAAACTTCTAAAAATGCATTTTCCATGGGCACACGCTTCATATTCTATTACAATTCCTAAATGCTTAACCACGCTTTTTCCGCTAGCACAGGATCCCGGCCAAAATTAGACTGCAGGCGCTTTCCAAGCATCGGCAGCAAGTGGAAGTTGGGTTTTATCCTCTTTACGAGCCCCTAGAGGGAGACATGACCCACATTTTCCTAGTAGGCACCGGCTGGAGTCGGACAGCGGTGATGGGCTGTGAGGATGCCCGGCTCTGCGCGGCCACGGCGGCGTGTTAACGCTCAACGGCGCCGTGACCAAGCGCGTTGGACACACTGCACCACCGAGCTGCTCCAGCACCTCATGGAGCCTCCTTGCTCCCTTATTAGCCAAAGGGATATATGGAACTTGACTACCCCTTGGAGAGGGGATCTGCAGCGCCAGGTGCCCATGGAGATGGGCAGTACATGGAGCAGTTGGGAATAAAGAGTCGGAGCCCAGAGCGTAGCTGCCCCAGGATGTTTAGGGGATGCAGGAGGAGGTGGATGCCACAAACAGGCGTCTGCAGCCAACTGGAAGTCACCACATCACCGGCTGCCCCTCCGGGGGAAGCGCGGCTCTATCAGCCTGAAATTGGCCTCTCTAAACTAAGCGCACAGTAATCCCCTTTATCTCTTTGCACATGATGCTAATCATATCAACATTAGAATAAAGAAGGAAAAATGATTTTTCAAAAAATCTAAAAAAAAAAGTGCATTATCAGTGCTTTTGCATGGACAATAAAATATCACCAATTCAGGCAGATAAACTATATGGAAGATTAGTCTGATCTGCCAATTTCTTAAAGTGTTTCTCATTTCTTGGTTATGGCTATTTTTGCAAATGTGATTTCTGAAAGGGAAATTTCTTTCAAATCAGATTGTTGCCCTAGGGTTGTTGACCTTTATTTCGCCCATCTGGAAAACAAATGAAGCAGGAAGGATAACAATATGAGATACTAATCAGAAGTGCTGTTTGTGTTTTTGGAAGCTTGATTTCCAACTTATGCATTTCCCCCTAAAGGCACTGCCAGCAATACATTGGATAACTTCTCTATAAGGAAAACCAGCAGTTTGGCCAACAGTCTTTTTGTGGCATCTTACTGGTGGCGAAGTAAAAATATATTTGAAAAAAGCCAAATAAAGAGTAAAAAACCCACAGCTGTACTTGCAACAGAGCTGTCTGAAGAGCCAGGTGAGGTATCTTGATTTTCTTATAGTTTTGTCATTTCAGATTTGACCTAAAATAAATTTAAGCAAAGGATTATTAGAGTGACAAACAAGAATAAAAGACTATTATTATTAGTTTTGGTAAACAATGCGGCATAATAGCTATTTGCAAATCCATGAAGATAGGCACGTGTGAGGAGGAGAAGAGTCCACTGAAATAGATGAGAAAGATAATATTTTTTTCCTCCTCTTGCTAAGCAGCATTGACTCCCAAAACTTGGATGCAGAACACATTTTGTTAGATTTGAAAACAATAATAATAATAAAAAAGAGGATTTGAGTTTTGTAGTTCTAAGTTGTTAAGTCTAGGAGCTCATTCAGTTCTGAGAGTGACAGTAAGACCTTAAGCCTCTCTTTTTCCCCCTGGATAGGGAAATCAAATGATTTTCAGGCAGCTCTGTTAAAAAGGAAATAACACCTTGTAGTATTCAATAAATGCTATTTTATCAGTAACCTCTTTTTCCTCTTCCCCCACTAACATGCCTGATCTAGGCAGTGGATTAGCCCTAAAATCCATCACAGTGGCCCATTGATCTGCAATGTCATTAGATGGGGCTGACTGGAGGGTGAGGACAGTCCCTTTACAGGGAATGAGTCTGGAAGAAGGACAAGGATTTGGGAAATGGGGTGCTCCAGCGCTCACCAGTGACAGGAGAAATAGAAGATGCTGGTAGGAAGGAGGAAAAGGGAATGGCAGTGAAGACACCACTTGTGGCTGTTGCATCTGCACAAGGGCGGGCAGTATTTTATGTAGAATTTGGGGAGAAACGTAGGTGTTTGCTGCTTGGGACGATGAAGGTGATGGAGAGTGCCCTGGACCTGCACACTGCTCTGCATGCAGCCCCTGTGCTGCAAACCACCTTGAATATCAGAACCACCTTTGATGATAAATGGCATAAACGGTGGCCAGGACACTGAACTGCCATGGGATCCTTAACACACTCCTGCACAAGACACCCAAGTCGAGCAGAAGGGATATTGGTGGAGAGTCTCCTCTGAAGGACAGGCTGCTCGTATCCCATAATACTATATCCCATTTAAAAATAGCAAATGATAGTCAGAGGAATAATAAAACCTAGAAAATCATACCAAAACCCAGCAATACATCAAAGCCATTTTAATAGCTCTTAATACACTCACTGACACAGCTACTGTACTTGCAAAGCTGGATGATGGAACAGGCAGAGGCTTCTGGCTTTACATTCATTTCATCCTAAAAGTTTCTGTTGCTTCTTGCATGTAAATTATAGATAATGATTGTTCTGATAAGAGAATGCACTTAGCTGACTCTGCTGCGAGATAAAATTGGAAGAAAATATCTGGGTAAAAAGAACTTCTATTTTTACCCTTGGAAAGGGGAGGAGGGGGGAAGAAAAAATATAAATGAAAGAAAGGAAAAAGAGTTAAGATGTAAATAGTTAATTACATGGCAGGTCCTATATTTCTTTGCTGCCTAGTGCACCAGTAACATAACTCAGTGCCTCTGAACACCAAGAGAGAAAACATTATTTGCTGTAGTAGGGGCAATCCCATGCTTATCAAATCATCTTGCTAGCCTGTAAAGCTAAGCTCCAATTTATGATGTTTTATGAAGCCACAGATTGAGCTAGGGCTATAAAAATTGGGACTTAATATTCAAGAATAAAAATGCATAGAGTACCAGTGAAGAGACTATCTTTTTTAAGGACTTGTATCTTCCTTGCATTAAATATAACCAGAGAGTATGGCAATAATGGCATAGTGTCCAGCAGAGAAAATAAGACAAACTGCACTGGTTTCTTACTACTGAAACAGGGGTGCTGTAGTTTCCACTGTGCATGTATTAAGGTAGAGTGATAGGTCATACAACAGAACAACGGCTAATAAAGCACTCAGTATTGTATTGCCCTTAGCAAGTTTATTCCTATTTTTTGAATTTTTCCCTCCAGGAAAGCACGGAGAAGTCTCTCAAAGTACATCTGCTTGCCAGATCTGCTTATTGTCTGAGTGACCGAATGTACAGAAAAAACCAAAAATCTACATGGGTCTGGTGAAAAAGTTCAAAAACATCAGTTTCACATTCGACCTCTATTGAGCAAAACTTTTAAGCACTGGCCTAACTTTCAGATCATACAGCTTCATCTCTGCTTAAAATATTGGTATAGAGAGATGAAGTTATATGCTTAATCCTAAGAGCACAACTGATGCAGTCTTCTGAATCCAGGGTGAAAATCCTCAGGAAAAAGATACCTAAGTTAGGTAGCAATTAAACAAGGAGAATTTTAAACCCGATTTTACTTTGAGATTTTGAGACCTAATTAAGAACTCAGAGTGATGTATCCAAATCAGCGCTGCTGGCTCCCCACAGGATTCGAGTGCCTCGTTGGCTGAAGTTCATTTGAACAGTCCAGCCTTGATCATTAGAGATGTGTTAATGGCAGATGCAGGCACCACGCAGTCTGAAAGAACTAAATGGCTTAAAGCAGTGAGATACCTGAAGTCACTTCTAATTTGATTTAAATACATAAACTTGCTTGGACTCCTAAAATGTCTTCAGGATCCGCATGGAGAGCTGCCTGAGGAGCAGCCCGTGCCAGGCAAGCAGCTACTCCCCCGGTCGCTCATTAAAACCCTCTTGCTGGAGGTTTTGAGCTGATCTTTGGCAAAGCAGTTCAAATGAGCACTGTGACTCCCTTCAGGCAAAATGTAGATGTGTGAAAACTGGGCTAGCTGGGACCAGCAACTCAAACAGTTTGAACTAACCCGGCTGAGAGGAATTAGCGTGAACATATATCGCTTTATCTGTGGATTTGTGGGGTACGCAGTGCCTGGCACAGAGGATGGCATGGGCTCTCACTGCCACAGACATCGTGTTTCCATTACTGTTTTGCATAAATTGTTTACCTACTTAACCTAAATGTATTTAATATAACACATGCACACAAATATTTTACATATTCTCTCTGTGTCATTTCTTATTACACTATTTCAATGCAAATTGCACAAGATCCAGGCAACGTAGCACAGGACTCCCAAGATTTTATCCAGCTTCATTGCCAGTGATTTGCCATGTGGCCCTATTAAAACTGAATAAATCTTTGAACTGTCATTATGCATCTGTAAACAAAACTCCTGAGTAAAATACCTATCTGGGATCCCTATTCCTTGGACAAGATCCTAGGTTTGCTGAAGGCGAAGGGAGTTCATTTGAGCCAGGACAAAACACAGTCCTGTGCACTGGGAAGAGGCATTCTGGGGTCAGAAACTTGTTCCATGCTTCCAGTGTTGTTTTCCACTAACAGGGGCTCCCTGAACAGTCACCATGAGCACATCTCATGTATTCTTGTTTCCTGCCTTTAAATACCAGTGCACGTGCATTCTCCACACTCACAAGCCACAGCTTCCTCCCCACTCCATGCACTTCCCCAAGACACTGACAGGGCTAGAAAAATCTAATTCAGGCTGCGGCAGAAAAGCAGCTCACTAAAACACCATCTAAACCAGGAGGTTTGAACTCATTGAAACTCTATTATATGCTTGAGTAGCTCCTGGAACAATAGCGAGCTATGCATGATTATGGAGGCAAGCAGAAATATGCAAGGCAGATGTTGTCCATACTGCCACACATCCAAATTCCCTAACTGGCCTCAATACTGTTCCCTCCCTGATTGTCCATCTGACATGGCCACACCAGGGTAAAATGGTAATGATGCATCTACAAGCCAGGTACTGCTGCTTATTAGGCATTCAATTTGGCACATACAAGCTTAGTATAAAAGCAAAAATATCAGTGACAGGATATCACGGCAGGAAGAGAAACCAAAGCTCTAGGGCTACCCAAACGCATCAGAGTTAGTGAAATATTTAAGAGAAATAAATGGGCTGCCAGCACTATCCTGTTCTACAGTCAAAAAGCATCTGATCCCATGTCCAGCAGAGCTGGTCTGCTCTGGACCTCCAGAAGCCTAATCAGGTAACTGGCACTTTCATTCCATTTCATTCTTTTTCCTATTGCTCTTCAGACTCCTACTATAATGAAAGAAGCCTCTGGAGAAGATGACTCCCAATAACAGATCTCCACCACCACTTATTTTGAACAGCTGTAAACTACCATAGCAGATCAGCAGCCAACTAGCTCATGTCAACTGCTACGGCATGATTAGAAAATCATAACAGTAATACAGCTTTACCCAGCAGTAGCCTGAATTCAGCAAGGAAGAATATTTTGTCATGAGAACAGAATCTC
>JAUBOD010000042.1:656752-671920 GCA_032353885.1 Nothura maculosa | reverse complement strand
CATATGAAGGACAAACCAACTCTCACAACAGGAACATAATGTCATCCAGTTTTCTATATTTCTTCATTTCCAAAAAATTTTTTTTTAAAAAAATCAGTGGACCAAATTTCTGACATGAAAACCTTATCAATGTATCCTGAAACTGATTCCATTGCCTTAATTCTGTCATGGCATCTCTTCTCTATGCATTTTATCCTTAGCCGCTTGGATGGACACAAAGCTAGTAAAATTCTGACAAAATTAGTTTCTCTTGCTGAGCTTTGACATGTTTGGGGAATCATTTTGAGATCAACTGGGCAGGCCCAATACACTGCCAATATATTGCTCTAATGCATTGCTCCAAAGGCAAAAAAAAAAAAAAAAAAAAATGTCCTGAGCATGTTCCCTAGATTCCCACAATGAGGGAATGGGGTGAAAAATAAAGTTTGGAGGAATCTCCTCAGCCATAATTGAAAACGTGGGCAAGATTCATCAAGAAATGAGCACATGTTGTCTACAGGATGTTCTTTCATCTTTATTCTTAAAGTGATACATACAGCTGGATCATCTCCTGACAAGTCCAAAGCCAATGGAGATATTCTTGTTGACATCCATGAGGGAAACTAAACCTTGGCTTGAGTTGAAGGGAAGCACACTCAGATTTTACTGGAGAAGGAAGTGGGGAAGCAGAGGGGAGCACCTGCTGTGATTCTCAGACTCCCTGTGGCAGAGACTTACTAACCAACTTGAAGCACCAAGGCATCTTCTCAAGTCTAATTGATCCAAAAGTTACTTTTTAGGAAGGTAAACATGGGACCAGGCCTTTGTATGACTTCCATGAGCCAGAGATCAGAACGTGGGCTGGTTCCTGTCACCATGATCCTTCCCATCCCTCCCTGTTTTGTACATACATTCATAGTGGACCTAACCCGTTTATTGTAGTTCTAATTGGAGCCTTTATGCTAAAGGCAGACGTACTTTTAACCCCCACTTAAAAAGGAAGCGAGTCAGGCAAAGAGGCACAACACTTAAACTCGGCTCATCTATAATATATATTCCTATGTACAGAAAGCACGGACAGTGTCAAATGAAACACGCAATTAGTCCCCCTCTAACAGGGAGCAGTTCGAACTGTAACATCATGCCAACCGTGATTAAGAGTGATACAGCACATCATCATTGTCAACACTATTCAACCAATGTAAACCTTAGTTAGAAATGTACTTGTCAGAGAAAAATGCGCCTTTGATTTCTATTACACTTTCCCCAGTAATTGCTGTCATCAGTGGCAGGTTATTATTACAGTTGAATAGAGTTTCAGTAATTACTTTTGCACAGATTCTAACAGCTTTTAGATTGAATGATATTCTGACAGTTTGAATACTCTTGACAACAATTACCTTTTTCCTGGTTAACACTGATTCAGGAAAATTAAAAATTAAATCTGTTCAGAGGAAACACTTATGTATGGCACTAGTAAGTGGGTTGATACAAAAATGCGTAAATTACAGAATGGCTTGGAATAAAAAGTTCTTTTGCTCTTCCTCTTATGCTTTAAAAAGGCAAAAGAAAAAAGTCAGCACTTAGGATACATACAGTACATGCTGGCTAGATTACCAGTAAGTGATGTGAAATAATTCAAAGCACTTCTAAATCCACTTCCTACTGATGAGCTTGAAAAAGAAGAAGGCTCTATTATGAAGAAGGGCTTGTTGCTCCAACCCTAATTTTTGCCATAGGCAACAGTCAGATAATGGCTTTTGGCAGTCAAAAACTTATTCTTAGTTTAACATCACCAGATTATTTTCAAGTGATTTTCAAGCAGAGCCTTCCAACTGTCTTAATGCGATGGTCTAGTGAAAACTAGCATGTTTCTTATTTCTGAAAAATTTATCTAATATTACATGAGTCATAACTCAAATGGCTTGATTAAAAAAGTCTCACGCACACAGCACTCTCCAATTCAATTTCCCTCTTTGACAGGATAACTGGCCTTGTGGATAAGGGAGACACAGTAGATGCAATCCATCTTGTTATTAGTAAGCTTTTTGATACTGTTTCACATGACATTCTTATAATAAAACTAAGGAAATATGGTCTAGAACTAGATAAAATTACCATAAGGTGAGTGAACAATTGGCTGAAAAACTGCTTTGAAAGAGTAGTTATCAATGGTTCACTGTCAAACAGGGAAGAAATTTCAGGTGAGATTCCACAGGGACATGTCCTTGCTCTAGCTGTGTTCAATATTTTCATAATGACTCAGTTAAAGGAAGAGAGATTACACTTATAAAATTTGCAATGTTGAGGAGCTGAGATAGTAGGAACCCTTGGGATGTCTGGATCAAAATCCAAGAAGATATTAACAGTTTGGAGTGATGGTCTGAAATTAAGATGAAATTCAATAAAGCCAAGTAAAGTGCTACACTTAGGAAGGAGAAATCAAATGCAAATGGGAAATTGCTAGCGAGGGAGCTGCATTACCAAGAACGGTTTCTACGTTATAGTGGACTATGAATTTGGCATTAAACAAAGGAATAGTATGTTCAAAAAAGGCAGTTTCAGTGATTAACTAATAAGAGTTTCTTGTGGGAGACTACAAGGGTAATTATCCTACCTCCACTAATTTGAGGTCTAGAATGCGCTATCAAGCCTTGAGGTCATATGTTTAGAAAAGATGCACAGAAATTGGAAAGAATTCAAGAAGTCCAAAGGACAACAACAAGAATGGTCAGGGTCTGAAGATGTATGACTCATGGAAACAGAATGAGGCTGTTTAGCTTATTAATGAGAAAATTAGGGAGAGAGATAATTAACAGCCTTCCAGTTGGTGAAAGGCTACAATTAAGAGTATGCTCATTAACTGTTTTCCATGTCCTCTAGAAGAAAAATGAAAGAGAAATCAGTGTACTTTTTAGCAGAGAAGAAAGAAGTTGGGTATTAGCAGAACTTTCCAAATCTTAAAGTATTTGAGCACCCAAAAAAGGATGTCAGGGAAGATAATGCAATTCCTCCAAAAGCTAATTAGCCACATTTGTGTAAGGAGCAACCTGGACATCCATATCTGTATGGAGAGAGCTGCATTTAAACTATTCAGTGATTCTGCCAACGAGTTACAAGACAGTATAAATGACTAGGTATTAGAAAGGCTCTGCTACTGTGCTCATAAAGCCTGGCTTGATAAAGTCTACAGAGAGGGGAAAGCAAGCGCTGGTGAGAAGTCAAAGTAGAGCCTAGTGAGTCTGATAAAAATTCTCCTTTCTCTTGTAGCCTCTATGATGGCTCACACCCCAACCACAGAGACCTGCTGGATCAGTGGGTTATGTTCCTCTTACCAAGAAAAGCAAGGTCCACTCCTAGCAGGACGTCATGCACCTTCCAACCTGCTGAGGGTTACATCCCTCCTGAGCCTCCCATTGACAAACTGTTACAACTGTCTCTGGATGTCCAAGAACTTGACTGCACAAGTCATTTATTATCAGAATGTGGTATATTTAAATATAGCTAATGAGTAAATTTTCTTTGTAGAGGTCTTTGGCTTAGATTTCTGCAATAATAAACAATAATAATTACAATTGCCCAAAGGAAAAAAGAACACATTTTTCTTGGATTAAGTTACACAGTCCATAAAGTACTGCATATAAATAAAAATTAATTAGTATCCCATAAAGTATTTAGGGTTGTTAGGTAACACACACTTACCACACTAAAAGAAGCAGAAGTTTGTCCTGACCATCAATTTTGAATTTCTGATTTTCATTATACCATATCAATATGTATTTAGTAAGGCATCAAAAAGCTTAAGTAATATCTATTGAAAATAATTTGGCAAGGCTGCAAGTATCAGGTGTTCCCTCTCCCTCCAGTGCCCCCAATATTCTGCTGTAATTGACTGGATCTTGGGCCCAGAAAACTCAACATGGCTCCAAACTCAGGTTCGATTAAAATGAACTCAGAAAACACCACCTTCATGAGAAGATCACATCCTCTAAAGCCATTGAGATACCTTTATTAGCATTGATTGGCAAGTCAACACTTGCCAATAACACTCATTGGCAAGTCATCAACATCACTAACTTGCATTGTAGATGCATTGAAATCTAACAAGAGGCACATCTATCGTTTTGTATAACCCTTTGGCTTTGCCCTGTTTCAACTGCTGTTTCTTCCAAGAGATAAACGTTAGCAAATGTGAGAAAGAGCAGAGTGAAAAGATACTTCAGGATTTAGATTATATCAGGGAATGGCTTACTAGGATAAGAAAAAGTGTAAAGTTCAGTATATTTGTTTTAAGGCTTGCAGACGACTCTCGTGACTAAAAACAGGCAATGAAAAAGACTTGTACAAGCTTCATTCACTCTAGAGGAAAAGGGATTTGGGGCCTTCCCTAAAGGGCACAGATTTGTTGCAACCTGAAGATTTGACACCCAAGCAGCTGTTGAAGGTCAACTGTCTCCAATTCTGATGGGAGAGGAGGAGGGAGTCATAAATTGATAAAAGTCTGTACCATTGAAGAAGCACTGCCATTAGAATAGGCTTGTGTGAACCCAGGCAAGAAGCTTAGAGCTGTTTTGTAAACAAAACGTACAGCAAATCCGATCTCATCACAAGCCAGAGAAAAGAGCAGAGCTCTATATAGAGGATGTCTACCAAGGAAACAGCACAATCCCTTCTTTTCTCTCTCCAGTCCGTCCCAACTGCGAACAAGACTTGTTTGAAAGACTCTCACTTGGGTCTGGACACAGAAAAGGAGAGCAGTGATCACACTGGGGGCGGCAGCTTCTTGGGCTTGGACATTCCAGCTTCTAAAGCTCTCCATGAGCTGCTGTGCCAGCCAGAACACAGCTCACCAGAACTGCACCGAGACTGTTTCAAGTCCTTACTCAGACTCCTGAGGGAGTAAAGAGGGAGATTGCAGTAACCAGGAGTAGAGATGACAAAGGAAAGAGTCACTGTGGCCTTGGAAGGAGGGAAAAGGAAAAGAAGAAAAAAAAGATGAGATGATTCCTATATTAAACTGATCCAGCTGCCATGGTAAATGAAACACACAAGGTAAAAATACAATAACGCCTGTGCAAGAACTATGGGGTAAGGCCAGTGAGATTCATCTTATAAATAAATAAATCCGAATTCCCTTCTACTTTTGACACGCACACTCTCCTCAACCTGTTCTTCCTTTGGACTATGCAGTAGTCTTGAAATATATGACAGCCTGCACTTGAAAGCAGTTATCTGTGCTGGATCATTCCAATTCTGTCCCCTGGATGCAAATTACTTTCTCCAAAATGGGAACAAAAGGGCAGGGAATCCCTAAGCTTTTGGTGTTCCTCCCCATGTGTGTCTCTGGCCAATGCACAAGAGGACATATGTGATTATATCATCTGGTTATATATTATATACCCATATAGAGGATGGATATGCTGCTCCACACGCATGGAGTTGATTGCAAAGCTGTGATTGAGACTTTGGATTTCAAAGCTACTACCCAATTCTGATCTACATATGTATTAAAATATCACTGTCTTTTCCTGCTCATTAGGATTATAGATTTAGTTTATTGTTATACTTTCCATAGAGTCTTCTCTTTTTATTAGCATTGTACAGTCTGCACAAAAGCAAAATTTGGTCCTTTCAGCTCACTGAAAGGAAGCAATCTTTTACATGACAAATCCAACATTATCATATGTAAACCTCATTTACTATGTAATATCTTCCTGTTTCCAGTTCATTAATTGAATGAAACCTATTTTCACATTCTGGTAAGCAGCAGTGTTCTCTAACTAACATAAATGCTACATTTAGGGGGAAAAAAAAGATGAAGATATAATGTTAAAAAATAGTTCAAAATGATTTATCCAAAAATATATGGGGTGAGGTAAGGACAGAAAAGGCCAAAAGTATTGAAGATTTTTTACTGAACAGGCTAATATTTACAAATACAGTAGATAACTTTTTCAAAAACAATGAATTGTTTTCTCTCATACTTTTCAAAAATAAGCATGTGGTGATAAGAACTGGTAATAAGATAATGTGGTGACAAGAACTGGTATCTTGTTTATTATCTTTAAGCTTTCATCGCAATGTTCTCCTATAGGAAGGGTATATTTTGGATGCTATACCAGTGAGATTATCTTAACATGCTAATGCAAAATCCAGAAAGATATCTCTGACTATAAAAGTTCTGTTAAAAAGAAATAAAAAACCCTTCCAAGTCGCCAACAATAAAAATGGTTTATCCCAAAAATGAGAAAGCTTAAACCACAAACCTACTTGTGCAATGCAGATGTAATATTGATGATATTTAGAAATGACTTTTAAAAAAATAAGACCATACTGCATAGCTATTAGTAAGTATCATATAAGCTTCTATAAAGGTAATTTCTTCTACACAGCAGCTTGTGTTTTTACTTGCATTCTGAAGAACAAGGAAGTACATCAAAGCTTGGCTTAAAATCAACCTCAAATTATGCTACAGACATCAGTTGCTTCCTTATCAAGGTGTTCAGTCAGGCCTAGCTGAGCGAGCTTACCTGTGCCAAAATCATCTATCAGATGTTTGAACAGAAGCCTGCCTGCTAAACTATGACTCTTGTTGTTACAAAGCAAAACCCAGCTATCTCCTTACAAGAGACGATTGCAATAGAGCTTATAGCAGGTTCTATGCATGTTCCTTTAGAAGCACAGATTATTCCTTTAGGCTCTAGTTAGGCCCACACAGCAGCATCTCAAATACACTCATTTTGGGGTGGAAAAGCTCAGCAAACACCACATTAGCATCATATATTTTACCACTGGGAAAGTAAAAATGCCTACGCTCCTAGAAGGGAACGGTTCCCCTATGTGGACTATGGTCTTCTTCAGTTCTCACCATCAGTGTGTTCCAGGTTGGCAGGCTCTAGTACCCCGGATTCATTTGCATAATAAAAAAATCCAAACAGTTGATATTACAATACAAAAGATCTGTGATTTTGAATTGCCAACTATATCTATTTTCTTTCTGACCTCAATCCAAAACTTGTATAGGCTTTTTCCAAAGAAAAGACAAGCTCATAATTAGCGAATATGACCACTTAATGCGTCTCTTCCAAATGAGCTTTTAAATAAAGCAATAAGCAAGCCTGGGAAAAAGAAACTTAGTGAACTATCCGAGCCATTTTTTTTCTTTTATTAAGCACAGGTCATGTTATTTTAAAATCAATTGCTTTCAGCAATTATTTCATCAGAAATATGTCATTCCAGAGGGAATGGACTCAAATCTTCTTGTTGCCAAATAGTCTAATCTTGGTGCATCTGGAACTATATGTTTTCAAATAAAGCCAATTCATAATATGGGTGGATTTGTTATTTTTCTTAACAGAAATGTTCCCTGACAACTTCAAAAAACAAATTACACACAGGAAAAAGTTCTGTTACAAAGCTTTAAAAAGGGAGGAAAAAAAGTCTACACAGCCATTCCTGTATGGAATGACTTGTTTACAGAAATGAAACTCCAGCTGACTGGAAGGAAAGGAAAACAAAAGCATGCAACTCCATAATGTTTATGGATAATCATGTTTGTCACTAAGCTAACAATTCCTAGAACAAACAACATAAAAACCTGTAAGACATCCCCAAAAAGTAACTCCTTCAGTCCTTGATTTCTTAGAGACGGACTGGAACTCCCATCAGGTTGACAGCTCCATACCACACTAGAAGCTTTAACCCCCACATAGGGGACACAATTCCGGAATGGGGACACAATTCCAGAATGAGGACATGGCCAGCAGGAGCCCTGCTGCTCCAGCTGGGACCTACCACCCATTAAGCCAGCACTTATTCCATAAAAACTCATCAAAGTAGTTCTTATGAGTCTTACTATTCCCAATATCCACACAAGGCATTGCTAACTAGAAAGCCAAACAAACAAACAAAAGAAGAAAAGCACACATGTCTTTGCCCATTTTCCATCGATTGCTCCATAGATTTCAAGGGCCAGCTTGTGCTCCATAACCTCACTCTAATACAAAAGAATTAAAATTGGATGGAAAGCATGAGTTAGCAATTGAAGTATTTAATGAAATTGGCATAGACAGCGTTTTTCCCAATTAATCCCACAATTAATCCCATTGGTTTAGCCTTTTTACCTTCCATGTCACGACACGAGCACCAGCAGAGCCCAGGCTGCTCCAAGCCCTCACTCAGCTCCATCCTCAGCATGGACCAGGCTCCTTCCTCCTCCAGCTCCCCAGGAGAAGACAATTTCCTCTCCCAATCTCTATTAACCTATTGCAGCTGAAGCAAGCAGCACCCCACCAGGTGTGTGCCCTTTTATAAGCAAGTTGCATCCTTAACCCTTTAATGCACCCTAAGTAATAAAACAACAATAATCCTTAAAGAATCATTAGCTCTAAAAGCATCCCTCGCCCTACAACCTGCTTTAATTGATGGTACCATGGGTTCTGAACCTTTCCCTCTAGCATCTAGTCTGCCAGGAGAGCCTGATCAACAGCTTTACATCCCTATTCAAGTGGCTTTGTTAGGAGTAAGTCTTTGCTCTTTTAGATCCTCCTCCAAAGCTTTTCAAAGCCCCTGAAAAGTCTCCCATTGATTTGCCCCGTGTCAGCCCTTGCTAATTGTTCCTTTCACATTAGGGGAAAACAAAGTCTTGAGGTTTCATTTGAAATCCATGAAGTTCAGTCTCTTGGACCCTCACTTGAAGCATGCTGATGAGGAGGGAATGGGAAGAGGAGGATAAAGCACAGGAAAGGGAGGTGGGGAGTAGAGATGCTATACAGGCTACAAGATGTGGCACTTCATGTGCATTGCACTTTACTACCCAGAAAGGCTCCAAATGTTGCAGGGTTCAGAAGTTCAAGCTCTATGCTACATTTAAAATACTCCCTGCTTGCCAGAACTGAGCTTAGAAGACCCCTCCGGTATCCCCTAATAGCTGCTCCTGCGAATGGTTTAGTTTCTCCCCAGGGGGCTAACTTCTTAGTCTGCTCTTCTCCCAAACTCTGGTTTATTCCTATTTATTCAAGGAAGGCAGGGATAGAGAAAAGCTAGAGGTCCAGCAGGCTGGCAACTTCAGTTTGGATTATCTCCGTTCCCAAAAAAGCATTGAGAAATCGCAAGGCGCTTAGTCAAGACCAAGAAATGCAACCAAAGAAACAGAAGAGGCCACTCTGATGGAAAAATTAATCATGCACACACGAAATTATGTCTGTTTTCATTGTAATAAATACCCTAAGCATCAAAAAAATAAAACAAATGGCATTTTATAAAAAAAGCTGAATTTTGGCCAGGCACATCTAGCTACTGCTTCACAAGGCAGTCTCCTGGGAGGCAAGAACTGGGAAAAGCTCCATGACATGGGATAATTAAAGGCTGCTTTTAAAACTACTAATACCTTTGCCCTAGGAAGGAAGTGAACTGCCTGGAACTAATAGGCCTTTCCATCTATAGCTTAAAAAAAACCCTATATAAATATAACGATACAAATAAAGGCAGATTTATAGGGAGGGAAAAGGTTGCATTTTGGAGGAAAGAGAGCCCGTTTAGCTGGAGGAGCTCCCTGCTCCTTGCAGAAAGGTAGAAAAATGGCACAATGCTCTGTACACGTGATCTCTCCCAAGATGACATAATATCCAGTAAATACACTGAAAAAAAAACCCCTCTTACAACAAAATCACTTTTTTCCTCCATGAAGAGAAATTTCACCCTGGAGTTGTTTCTAGAAGGTGGTAAAACATAACAGATGAATGCTGCCTTGCATAAGGAACACACGCATGCATTTAAATCACTTATATTCTACTTTTTTATGGTGCAATTGTGAATTGTGTTATTTTGCATTTGTAATTAGAGGTTGAAACAGATGGTAAAGGCTTGGTTTGAAGTGATGTACCGGAGCACGATGTGCCGCGTATCAGGTCTCCTGTTCCACTGGATACCGAGGATTAAACAGCTTCAGGAGATGGTCAAGCAGCAAAAAGTTTGCTGCACATTAATGTGTGCTGAAAAGCCCCAGAACAGAGGTTCTAGAAGGTCAATAGGCATTTGTGAGCATCTATTATTTTGTTTCTGAAAAAGGCACAGGGTTCTCAGTACCATGCTCTAATTTTGTCAGTTAGGGTATTTATATTTCAGGACATTTAACACTGTATAATTAACATACTGCAAGAGGGAGAAGATAAACAGTGTTTATAAGATGGCATAAGTGGGTTTAAAAATCATATTTTTTACTGTTTTGGAGGCGGAGTGTTTAGAGAAAAGCTGACCCAGTGACTGAGGAAGACAAAGAATCTATCTTGACTCTTTAGAAAGACCTATTCCAAAACTCAGGAAATTGACCCAAATTTACCTCTGTAATTTTTCCATTAGATTCCTAAATTTCTACTACATGCTATCCTTTAGTTCATCCCAGTAGCATGATGAAGAGAAAAAAAAGAAATGAAAACACAAAGAACACTCAAAAGGACATGAGGAAGCAGCCATGTTCCTCATGCATATGTCAGATTTTGCTCCTAATAAATCAGTTTCTTACAGTCCAGTTAACAACATCAAGCAACATATGAATTACAGCACAAAACCGGTGTCTCTATTTGTATTTTCAAGTTTATAAAACAGTATCCAGATTAAGAAAGGGACTAAGGTCTGAAACATTACAGCTCCATATCATTATCCTAGGAAAGCAGGAGGAGCCTAACTACAGACCCTCACAATGATTAGCATTCCACAGACCACCTCCTAAAGAGCTCAAAAGGCTTCAAACCTCAGGAAATGTAAATTCAAATCGCTGCTACAAGATAAAAAATGTAATCTGTCCTTTAAGGAGCCTCAGAATAGTGTCTGTGAGTGTTGCCAGCTGAGCATCAAAGCTGGGATTTGGGAAACAATCCTGGTAGGACAATTTGCAGCAACCACAGTGCTACTGGCTGCTCAACACCTTGCAATAGTGTGAGCTAGACCCAGCTTGTCCCTGTGTCCATCTAATCTCAACTGGGATTCCAGAACCAGGAATGCTTCATTCGGTGTTTTAGCTCCTGGTCACCAAAGCTGTACAAAATAAGGTCTGAAAATTGCTCTAATGTAGTAGAAGACCAGATCTTTTTCCCCACATGTTCATCATGCTCTCTGGCTACAAGACCAGCCTTCCCTCACTCCTCTTTCTCTAAAAGAACAGCAGGTTTTGATGTAGCTAGGATCAGTTCTGCAATTTCTTTGGACTTTCTGGAAAATACTGAAACTCAAAATACTTTGAGTTCAGCATGCAACTTCTCCATCTCTGTTCTAGAAGCTCACCATAAATTAAAGGAGAACTTTGTTCTTTTTTTTATAGCATTTTTTTCTGCTAGTGAAGATTATTTATTTTAAAACCACAGTCTTAAAGTAATCTTAGAAATATGGGAAATGCATAACTGGAAAAGCATGGACTCCTAAACTATACAGTGGTCACCTTGGTGCTGCGTCAAGTGACAAAGACATGTATATTTTAAGAGAATCTTAAAAACGAGTGCTTGAGTCAGCAACCCCACCAACAGCAATCAGGAAAATCCCTCATGAACTCCACAAGCTCATTATTCAGTAGCCCAGATGAGCCCTCGTAATAATGAGTTCCTTTAACTTTAATCCTTTTAATTTATCTTCAATCTGATCAGAATTTACTATGAAATACCAGTGAAAACATACAAATCACTTTTGTCAACGAAACTATCCATTACCCACTTGCAGCTAAATGTTATCTAGCACCTTTGTGTCCCATTTAGCTTCAATATTCAAACTCTCTGAGTCCCACAAAGGACAATGATAATGACTGTCTTCTCCTTAAAAGACAATGTAAAGAATTTCTCTGAATTCACTACACTCTTGGCACTTTAGAGCCCTTGCAAACACAGAGCATTGCCTGCTCAGAGGGGTTGAAGTCTGAGTGCTCCAAACCCGGCTTCTCCTAAGTCAGATCTTCAAAAATCTCATTCGTGTTTTTAAAAATTCTTTTGTTGTAAAGATACAGGGAGTTTTTTAAACCTGTTGTTTCAAGGATGCCCTGAGCCAGTGTTAGAGACTTTTAACATTGTAGCTTAGAGGCTCTGGCTCACATCTGAAGGCTGATTTAAGTTAACCTTCACTGAGATTTGCTTCTCTACTCTCTTTTAAGGTGCAATTTGGTCTGCCCTGACACTTTGTTTTGCTATAGGATGCACTAATATTCAGTAAATGCATGAGGATGGTGAAGTACCATAGAAGTTGCATTTCCCAAAACACCTTTAATATTCATGGAGTCAAACTTTTTATCACATATCGTCTACTTGCCTCCTCGGATGATATCAAGTCCTATGAGAATGAGAAAAAGAAAATGACTGTCCCAATGTCACAGTTACTGGAAAGCGTTTAGGCTCTGTTTGCAAAAACATATACAAACTCAAGATAGCATTTATTAAGCTAATGAGCTCCTCAGATATAGGTCATATTTTGCCATCATAACCAATATTCGGTATAGTTGATCAAAGAATAAAATACCAGGGACTGCAATAAACCACTGACCGCTGGCCCTCTGACAAGTAAACACAGATAAAACACCCAGAGTCAAGAAAAACAGACAAGAGGAGGGAAAGGGGAGTGTGGAAACTTGGGCCTTTCCTTCACTGTCCCAAATGACACTGCACATTTCTGCACATGGACTGCTTGATTTCTCAATTTTACGTAATATCGCTGATTTTAATGGAATACTGTTTCAACACAAGTTCATATTCTGTCGAAGAGCAGCAAGCTTTCATTCAGAGAGCTTAGAGCTCCATTAGGTAATTTCCTATCAAAATAAGTTTTCAGTGAAAAGCCCAATTTTTAAGATGGTGACATTTCCTGGAAGAAAAGTTGATATTATCTCCTCCCCAAATATTTTTCCTATCAAGAAAAGCAAATCCAAAACTTCATTTATGGGGGTGTGATATTAAATTGCAGAATCTATAGGTATTAAATCACAGGAACTGCGCTGCAGAGGAGTTCTACTCCTTTCTCTCTCTGCAATGGATCCTATATCCAATAGCCTATATACATTTCCCATGGCACCTGGTAGTTTACATCCGTACATGCCCATGCGCACACACATACCCACACCTGCTGGAAGTAGCACAGACCTTTTATAGCAAGTAGATCCCTAGGCCCAGACTTAGCCATGGAAATATAAGAAAGGAAATATGCAAAGATATTTGCAAATTTGAAGGTAGTTTTTGAAAAAGAGTGAATCCCCTAGTTCTCACCATCTATCTTCATGTCTTTCATGACTAAGCTATGGCTTTCCAATGTGTTCTAAAATCTGGAATTTACCAAGATCAGATCGGTCTAAACAATAACAGTTTCTTTGTTCATTTGAGGCACTGTCATTATTTTGACACACGGTTATACCATACTAATCCCCTATGCATACGCCCCTGCAACTGTCTGTTTGGCCTAATCCCTTCCAAAGACACAAAGTTTAAATTAAAAACACTATCCAAAAATCATGACCACGCAGGGAACCACAATACTATAAGGACAGTCAAGCTGCAAGGTCCCTCTGGCCTAACACACATAGTCCCTCTTTAAACTCGTGATAATTTGTGGCTACTCACCGAAATCTCAGACTTCTCTATCTGTGGTTTCTGAGCCTGCAAGAACAAGAAACTGTTCAGTGATGTTGAAAGACACTGAACAGGCAGCCTTGGGAGGGACCTATATTCCATATGTTACACGGTCGTTGCATGGAGTAACTGCTGTGATGGCTCATGAGGTTATAAAAAAATCTTGATTTTATATAGAAAATGTGAGTTATTCTAGTTAGAGTCAGAATGCATCTTTAAATCTTATTATTTCAGGACAAAGCTTACCATTTATCCACAGGAGCTTAGGTAAAACCTCTGAGCAACTCATTTTATATATATCCTTTCAAAAACGTACACATCCTCTAAATGCGGACATGCACTTTAAAAAATATATTCCACATTCTTTTGAAGCATCTGACAGGATATTCATAATCCAACCCCAAAGTGGTATCTGTAGCTCCTATCTTCAAAGGCCAAACGATGATCCTGTAAACCAAGGCGCAGGTTCCAAGGGTTCCAACCTGGGGCCTTTGGCGATTGATCTGCAAGATTTCACTCTCTGAGTTAAAATACACAAATCTGCCAGCTCTAAGTCAGTCCTATAAATCACCATAAAGCTCAGACTGGTGTGTGGGCATGGCAAGGAGTCATGCTGATAAATATATGGGTTGCATTTCATTTTAGAAATATTCACTAAGGCAGCTTTTATGATAATTATCAATATTAGCCATCTTATTAGGCTGTTATGAGAATTTATATAATATTTTTCCATCTGAGTTCTTTTTTTAAAAAAAACTAGCAGTGCAATATTTACTGAAAAATCAGATTTTAAATGGCATGCTGTTTTCAATTTTATCACTTAGGTTTCTTCTTCTTTTTTAATACTAAAAGGCCACACAATAGACAGATGATAAAATCTTCCCCCAAACAAGGTCTGTTTACTATTTTTTGGGGATTGATCTGGACAAAGAGTTTCAACCAGAATGTCACAAGAACAGATTTCCTTTAGGGAATTCATTCACACCTGTTTCTGTACGAGGACAGGAGGAACAGAGATTTAAAATAAATCCATACATAAATTATAAGAAATAAGAGAAATGTAATTTTAAAGATGGAAAAATGGCTGCACCTCATCTTTAGATGAAGGTTCTGACTAGTTCTTATTTTACCTGACCCAATTAATCTAATTCGAATAAATAGCCCCAAGAAAAGAGAAGCTCATTATGAAAGTTAACTCTTTTCCAAAAAGAAAAGGTTTTCTGTAAACAAGCACACCTACCAAATACATTTGCCCAAAAATTTTTTTGCAAATATTAATGCATCCACTTTTAAAGTTGGTTGATGTAGTGGGTATAAAAGTTAGTAAAAGCTCTTCTGTTCAGTGAATTCAGCAGAATGTTAATATGTAAATATCACTGACAGGCTACCAACATCTATATGCCAGGTAAGTCACATATAGAATGAGAAGACCAAGCAGTTACAATGAAGTTGTTTTTTTTTTTTCCTTTTGTGATAAGTTGTCTGAGCTGCTGTGATGGGCAATACTTCTGCAAAGGAACATCCCTTTGCCATTGGTCTCTCCCAGGTGGGAAGATCTGCCATAGACGGTGCTGCTTAGCCAGCAGAAGGGAGG
>JAUBOD010000042.1:643347-656652 GCA_032353885.1 Nothura maculosa | reverse complement strand
AAGGAACATCCCTTTGCCATTAGCCTCTCCCAGGTGGGAAGATCTGCCATAGACGGTGCTGCTTGGCCAAGCAGAAGGGAGGACAGCGATGCAGGCTCCATGGAGGAGGAGGAGGAGGAGGAGGAGGAAGAGGAGAAGCAGGAGGAGAAGGAGAAGGAGGAGGATGAAGAGGAGGAGGAGGAGGTCACCCCAGGTATCCTCTCCGCATTCCCATTAGATAACTCGCTCCCTGAGTCATCACATTTCCCAGCTGGGTTTACCATCTCGCATGGGAATAGGAGTTGGAGAGGAATGACATGGTGCGGATTATTCTGTTTACAGAACCTCTTTGCACCCCGAGCATGGTTTCAATTTTCTCTTTGAAATGCAGATCAAACAATGCTGTCAGCATCGATTCGCCTCTCCCGAATGCTGTACGTATTCCCGGAGCTGCAGACAGCTGGGGGGCCACAGCTCGCAATGGCGCTAGGGCTGAAATTCCGCTGCCTTTTAAGCCTTTGCCTTCTATGCCTTCAACACAACGCATAAATACAGAACAGCGCCAATATAAAATCAATACGAAATCATGAGATTCATAACTAACAATATCAAACTGTCTATGAAATGTGAGTTAATGCTATCGTGCCTCCCCTAATTTATACCAATGGCCTACATATTTTTCCCATTTGTGAGAGAATAAGCCTGATCCAAACCCAAGTGCAATGGCTGGGAACACTTTTTGATCCATGTCCATAGAACACACAGCATGTTTCTGATGAATGTCTACTGCAACTAGATTCTTTAGTGTCAAACAAACATGGATAAGAGTGGTCAGAAATGATAGACTTTCCGCAATACAATTATATTGTTAACTTCTCTGATTTTTTCTATTTCTGGTTTCACAGAACGGAAAGCAGTGATGTAATTCTGTGATGCAGACAAATACCCTCTATTAAAGAGATTAAGATCGTCCAAGTCTATTTTGCTTGAGTTTCTGTAACTTCAGAACACACCAGCGGAAAGGCCTGACCTGACAAGTGGTGAGTGCTTCCAAGAGCGACTTCATTTCCAAGTCGTAGGGCTCGTGAAGGTTTCAAAGTTACGAATTCCTGTTTTTCCTGGAGCAATATCTTTAGAGATATGCAAATAGGGATTTTCTCAGCCCTATTCAGAACTGATTCTCAAGTGATTTTTCCCTTTTGTGCACGAGATTGTTTCGTAATTGAAGCAAACATTTGGAAAAATAAAAATTTCCCGTGGAAAAAAAAGATTCATCAGTCCATTAGGAGTCTCAGTATAAATATTCAGCCATCTCACTTGTTCTGGCACTTGACCTCTTCGATTCTGGAGCACTGTATTTGCATTTTCATTTTGAGAAATTTGCTACATTTTAAATACAGCAACAGAAAAATAAAAGAGGAGAATGTATTGAAATAGGTTGGAATAAACCCCAAACCAAAGGCGCACTAACCGTATATTCCCAGAGCTGGTTCCCGGATTGCTATAGTCTCTCTTTATTTTTTTTGAGATGCTACCTTGGGTCTAGTAGGCTATAGAAAAAAGTAATCTAATCTTGGTTAGACAGAGATGTTTAGGGGAAAAAAAGAACTATTTACATATTAGTTGGACGTAAGATACAAAAAATTTGATAGATGAATATTCAGATACAATACCAATTTGATAAAAGAATTGCTACATGCCATACACAGAATATAATTTCTGTGCAAATAATGTATGTTTGTGTACAATGTGTATTTGCAGATGGACTTCACCTTTGTATTTGGTGGAAATGTATGTACTGTGAATAACTTTATGCTTACCACAAACTTGTTTTAAGCCATATATTCAACAGTATCTAAAAACCATAAATCTACTGAAAGTTAATATCACATATCTATACTATCACATACTGCAGATCAATAAACCCAACAGCATTTCCGAAGTGCTGAATGCATGTTGCATTGGACAGCTTTGGAGATGCACACTTGTGAATGCAATAATCAACATTCAGGGTCCAAAACCATGAGAAAACCTTAAATTTTGGTAACATTAACACTTGTAAATAATCACCACTACCGTATCACTCTCACACTCCACAATTTGCTAACATATGTCTAAATTTTATACGTGTTTATGTAGCACTTTATATGAAAATGTTTCATTACTGCCCACAGCAACATGTGGCATTTCTTCAAGAACATTTCAGCACCTTTTAACGTGGTTTCTTCAAATGTCTTCCTAAATTGCAAGGATTTCATTTTGCGAATCTTATCACTGTTCAAGCAGATTAATTTTCTTAACTACTTAATATGCTTGCTCTAGGCATTTTTACAAAATGTAAAATATACAGTACAGAATTAATACAAATATGAAACTGCTGACAGACTATTACAGATCAGATTTAAAGCTGGATGGTTGGAGATAACTCCAGGTTAAGGCTGACGAGTCTTTCCATTTGGTCTAAAATTTCTTTTGAATATAAAAGAATGTTTCAAACTAATCATTATCTTAGCATCTTCTCTACCCACGAACATCATGTTCTTAATTACCAAAACACTGGTTCTTGGTGTGGAGCACTAAGTGGGTAGTGTCTACAGCAGAAAATTTTGACATAATTCTAGGTTTTCAGGATATCAGTAGATTGCGCTCACTTTTTTGGCTAGTCTTCCCCTGATCAGACAACTTCCAAAACTGCAGAAAACAGAGTCAGATGAATAGGAATCAGGAGATAAGGATACCTTAGCTTGTCCTTGCGCTCAATGGGCACAGATTCCATCATTTGCTGCTTTTCATGTGGGTGATGTAAAGATTAATTTAATTCCATATTTATGTTACCTTCAAGCTGGCTAGAAGGAAAAGCTGGCAGATGGGCACAGCCAACTCCTCCCACTGCCTCCAGAACCAAGGCGTCCACCTCAGCCTGGTCTTGATGCACTGGGTGTTCCTGCCCTAAATACCTTCATCCCAGCACTTGACAAACTACAAAGAAATTTCCCATCTTTGAATAAGGATATCACACGCTGCCATCCTTCCGATACGAACGTGTTGATTTCCACTGTACAGTCCGTGAAATTTTTTTGAAGCTTGAATGAATGGGATTTCACTGCTGCAAGGTTGGATATTGTTCCTGCTGGGGAGATGAGTCATTGTTTCTTTCATATATATCATCCGAGTTCCTATAACTGTCTCTCATCTAAATGTTAATTGTATCCAACAGAAAGACTGGAAATGAATACTCTGTCAATAACACTGTTATTAATGTTTCTTGATAGGCATGGTTAGAATATTTGTAAGATTAGAGTCTAGTATTTCCCACAGAATATACCCCACGTTACGCTACTGCATCTACTTTTCACGAAAACTAGCTTGCAATTTGGTGGGTTTTCTTTTTTTCTTTCAAGATTAAGCCCATTGGTAACTTTCTATGAACCAACATTACTGCATAACTGTGACCCACATTTATCTGGACCACGAGGCTAATTATTCGATTGCTGAGTATATGTTTTTGAATTTCTAAGTATTTGACTGTGTTCACCCTGTACAGTCGGTACTATAGGATTTGATGGTAATGGGGGGATTACAGTGGTCGGCTGGGTTCAGTAACCAGAAGTTCCTGATTCTTGCCAAAATTACCTCTATCTTTCTAAACGAATTCAACATGAATCATTGGCAGCAATTCCTTGTTATTGGCTGATCATCTACCTGCAACAAAGGGAGGCGAAAAGAAGCTCCCTTGTGTTCCAGGGCAAAATAGGCAGAACAGCTTTCCTGCGCTGCTCCGTGTGTGTAACTGATTGAATTTACCCATTGAAAGGAGCAGTGCTGATGTGCCAGCCACAGGATTAATTAACGTGCCAGAAACACCTCAGCAACAGGTGCTGGAGCCTTCGCTTTGGTGCACCCAGGTTTGTTAAGGGCGCATGGAAATATGGGGAAGTTCATTGGAAACCTGCAGGGTTTGAAGAGAGCAAATGACCTTCCCAAAGGCTGAAACCCTCCTCCTCCTCCTCCCCTACCCTCATCTTCTTTTTCTCTCCCTGCCCTCTTCCTTCAGATTCATTCCTCATGTTTATTCTCCTCCGGACATCTGTCCGCGTTGCCTGGATGGCTGTTGGGAGCAGCTGACGTACATATATCCTACCCAAAGTGCATATATCCAACCCAACGTCCAGCACACTGCGAGAGCTCACAAGGAGCCCCCAAAGCCGAAACAAACACACAGCTAGAAAGGAAAGTTAAATCCCTACTTCAAACCCTGGCTTGTGTTTTCTTCTTTCCTAAAGTTATTTTTAAGTGTTTAAACCAGACCAATTATAGTCAGAAGCTACTTCACTTAATCCGTTCCCTTATCTCCTGGGAAAAATCACCAAAGCAATTCTCAAAATGTTTAAATCCCACAGCGGGCATAAAAGCAGCAAGGAAATCTGCTCCTTCCCAGGCAAACCTTAAGGATTTTCCTGACATCTTTAATTAAACCAGCAAATAGGTCAGTTTCTCTTGTATTCTGACCACTGCACTGTCAACAAGGAGGGGGCAAAAATGAAAAGAAGGATTTGTACTGAAAAATAACACCAGAAACATTTGTATAATCATGATCGTGGACTGGAACGGGACTGTAATCAGGAATTATTAAAGCTATCAACTACTTCCTGGCTACATATTCCTATGATATTACTCCAGCAAAGGCAGTAAAGTTAGCGATGAAGTAATTAATCCAAAATTTGGAAATGGAGCAAAAATCAAAATGCACGAACTGATGCAAATGAAAAGTGTGTTTATCTATGTGAATTGCAAGGCAGATTTAATTCCAAAAGGGAAAACGGTGCGATTGTTATTAGATCAGTAATAAGCACAGATGGCTGCAAAGGAAATGTTCTCCAACCTATCCTACCATTCCTACCCTGCAGCACTCAGCGAAGGAGAAAGCAGTGCAAGTAGAGAGCAACAGAACAGGGCAGTCGATATTTCTCAGATACAGAAGGGTAATTCTACATGCTCATATGTTCTTCATTACCAATAATACTACTGGTAAATTTACCCAGAGTAGATCTTCACACGATTAGAAAATCCCATTACAAAAGTTAGACCCAGAGCCAGTGGGCAACAATCTCTAGATATCACCCCCTTAAAAATACCCCTTTCTGCCTGCATGAGAATACTGAGGTTTCCAGGGAAGAAAAGGTTTTCATTGCACGACAAACCATGATCCCAAAATTCTGCTCTCAGCTCTGTGGAAGCAGGATTTATGATGCTCAACTAGCAGAGATAGCAATTAGCTGGAATACTCAAGAGCAGAGAGCTTGACAATCTGATGAGTTATTCTTTTGAACTGGGGCAGCAACTCATGCATAAATTTTCTTGTAAACAATTATTACAGGAATGCACTGTAAACACAATTAATCATCTCAAGGTGTTATCTCTAGGTATTTTCCCCACAGATTATATGCCACTTGCTCAATAAATCAAATTTTAGCATAAAGACATCAATAGCCAGTATTATTAATATTCCCATTCAACCAAACATGGTTGGGTAGAAGCTAACAAGCTTTGATTACATTTGGAAAACAGAAAATGTTACATAAAATAGTAAAAAGAAGATGAGAATTGTGAAACTTTGAAGGAAATAGGATTAAAGAGGAGGCATATGAATCAGAACATTGACTTAGATAAAATACGAGTACTTTGTAATTTAAAATGCATTTTCACTGATATGAATTGGAAATAGTATAGAACATCTTGTTAATAGGAATATTAAGTTTTACATCATCTTAGATAGGTTCCTCTTACAAAACAGTATTTACAAGAGCCTTGCAATAATAGGCTGCCTAATGTTTCCATAAGATTCCTTCCTGTGATATACCCCAAACACATTTTTCTCTATTGTTCATAATTATCAGCTGGGGATTCGAGGAGCGGGCAAAAGGAACAAAAGCCTGCAACTGTTTCATCTCTCTCAGTCCGCAGTGCATTAAATAACGGGCACTCCAGATTTACGTGAAAACCACCCCTTCAGAAGCCAGGGTCTGGGATCCCTTTGGGGATCATCCCATGGAGGCTGGCAGGAGTTGAGAGAAAAACTGGTTCAGAAGAGCAGGGCGACTAGGGCCAGGGAAGAGTCAGACCGGGTGAAGGGAGAGCAGAGGAGGCGCTTGGAGCAGCAAAGAAGGAACACAGGAGGTCGGAGAACACAGGGAGCAGCTCTGGCCTCTCCTGAAACACGTCGGATCAGTTTAGCGGGAGAAGAAGGCACAAGAGGCATAGAAGAGATACCAGAAGGCCTCGCAGAAGCTGCACACAAGGGTTTGGCCTCCAAGAGAACAGAGAGGAACAGTGCGGAATTGCTCCCTTGAAAGCTAGAGGAAACAGAAAGTACCCAACTCTGCAATTTATGCTGTTTTACCTAATGATGTTCCAGGCAGCATCATTATTCCTGTTTACAAACTGAAGAAATGTTTGCCTAGACTTGTGCTGTTCTGCACAACGGCTTATAGATTGATGACGCAAACATGAACCAGCTGAATGAAACAGGTAAACTGGAAAAAAGGATTTGTTCTTCCTGGTTTCCATGTATTCAAATGAGCCCAGATTGAGCCACCCTGGAGACTACAGGCGGTGCCTGCAAGTGGACTTGATGAGATGGAAGATGAGAATCCACCCTCAGCTTTGTCTTGTGGAACTAAAGATGCTGAACTAAAGATTGAACTAAACTTGTGGAACTAAAGGTGCTGAGTGAAGGATGCTTCAGAACTGACATCTTCCAAAATCCATCTGCTCATGGCTCTTTGCTGGTTTCTGGTCATCTATAGGTAGCCGCTTGCTTTCTTTTCACAGAATAATCCAATGTTTTTTTTCCTTGGATCTCCTTATACTTCGAATTGAAGACATGAGGTAAATGCAGGTGAATGTCCCAAAGCATTTTCATACAAATCTGCCTTATTTCATGAGGATAATTCACATTATTTGGTTATGTGTTAACATTTGTTCACCCTTCATTCTGGAAATCACCTATCTTCAAGATTTCAGCAAGTCTGAAATCCTCTGCTCCTCTTCGGAAGCAAACATTATATAAAGGTGATGTAAAGGATCCACTTTTCAGTTCATTCCCTGAAGCAGAATCATGGAAAATGCCCATCAGAGAAACCACACTGCAGCAAGGACTGGCCTAATGTTCCCAGGGATTTTTAAACCATCACTGTTCAACAACATCATTATACAAGTACTGCACCGCAGAGACAAAATATATTAGTTGATATGGATAGCAAACCAGCACTGCTTGTTAATTATTTAAAACACCAGCAAGTCACCTTTCTAGGTTATTTTTTTCTGTATTTCTTTCTCCAATATTTATCACTGTCTGCTCCTGGCTTATCATACAGCTCTTCAGATAATTTGGTACACATAAAGCTATTGTTTGGAAGAGCAAATAAGACTCAATTAAATGCATATACACATTTGTGCATATGTGCAAAAGGGACATGGGTTAAAATATGCCTCCCTTTAGTAGCTCTTACACAGCAAACTATTGAACCCGTCATTCACAAATGTAAGGAAGATAGCTGCGAAAATCCATGAAACACAAAGGGGAGAAAATATCCTTGCTGAGCCACCTCAATTCACCGTAATAAGTTCTCATCGTGGCACTCCCTGGCATTGCTAATGTGCTGCGCACCCGTCAGGGCGCGGGAGCTGAGATGAGTTTTCTGCTTATCAACGGCTTCTTTTTCTTTCCGTGTCTGGCAAATTTCGAAGAGTGGATGATTTCCTGTATGCACATCCCATTTATGGTTTGCAGCACTGTATTATGAGGAATTTACACTATCAATGAACACTGCTGAAGGGCCTCATTAACTTGTGCAGGCGGTGAATTTGTATTTTTCAAAATGCCACTCTTTTCTCTAAAGAAATCTAGCTGACAGTGGCAGTCAAGCACTTGACTGGTTAATAAGGCAGCTCAAAGGAAACAGCTTCACTTCACTGCTAGATTTTGTCCTGGTTTCATTTCTCTTCCTTCTCAAGGCTTTGGGGATGAGTGAAGATAATGTAGTTCATTTTTAAATCTCTTGGTCCTCCTGATTATCACGGAAAAAATAAAAGCAGGAACACAGAAAATTATAGCAGTATATTAAAACAGAACCAGAAACAAAAATCTGGAGTTCTTGCTGAGATTTTACTCAGGCAACTCTGCTTTTCCTAATTCGGAAGTTTCTTCAAATCCTCCTAAATCACAATTTCACTTCTCTGTGCCTCTGGAGTCAACAGGATAATCATTCCCATAATGCAGGGCCTCAAACCTGAAGGCAGCAGCACCCAGCCACATAGACAGACTGCAACCTGCAAACAGCTCATAAGAAATCTTGTCAGACCGGTTGCAACATATGGAGCTACAACTAGAATATTTTCAGATATAGGAAATACCAGGCATTCTGTAAACAGAATCATTTGGAATATTCTTTGCATAGATATTTTTATGCTTGGAAAGCTTCAAGAGTCTGTTCACAATATACCACCTGTGTTTTTCTCAGTGGAATACGGTTAATATGCAATGTTCCTATATGAAAATTATCATCACACATTATATCTTCCCATACCTTCTCAAAGCATCATGGAAGCTGCAGAGTCTATTTGGAAATCCAGTTCTTTGAGTATGTCAATATTTAGCTGTCAGAGATCTTCAAACATACCTAAATTGTTGGTGAAAGATTTTGCAGAGGGAGGTCCCTGTGGTTAGGAGAGGTTGGCACGAAGGTCTGCAGAGTTTGGCTTAGCTAGTCAAGGAGGAACCATCCTTCCACAAGCCAAGGACTGCTCTCTGCACTCACCTGCTTGGTTGGGTCCCATTGTGGACGAGCTGAGATGTTCCACAGCGATCTCCTGGATGACAGTAGGATGATTTGTCTTTGGGACTTGGGAGGAGAAGAATAAATGGAAAGGAAATGGGAGATATGCACAAGTTGGAAGCTTTTCATGAGGAGAGGCAGAGTGGGTAAGGCAAAAAGACATGCAGGATCCCGGGCCAAAAGGGCAGTGGAGACATCCTCAGTGTCTTGTGCTCCATATGGACAAGCAAGACTCCAAATAATGAGGTCAGGCTTGGGAAATCACAGCAACAGGCAGGACAAAATGGAATTTTCATTTCGTCTTAGAAAGCCATTCTTAACTTGAAGTTAGTATTTTCAGTCTCTCTGCTTAAACACATATGAACACATATATATAACAAATATGTCTTTCTACATACACACATTCACATATATATGTAGGTGAAATAAATCTGTAAAACATGAGAAATGACATCCACAAAGGTACATTTTTAGTAACATAGAACAGAAATGATTGACAGAACAAAGCATATGGAAACGAAGAAGAATCTAACCCACATTTAGATCTAAGAAAAAAATATTTGCCTGAAGGGAAAATATTAATTAGTTTGTCTACATGCAAGATAAAAGTCTGGAAGACATATCCATCAAAAGGCAGCAGAATAAACAGCAAAATGGAAATTATTTGTAAATTGACAGTAAACTTGGCAAACATTGAGGGGGTAAACAAGTTATTTGGCATGCAAAGCACTCAGAAATCACAGCCTCTGTCAGGAGGCATCTGTGCATATATTCACTTATTTGACAGAAATTAACATTTTGCAGAAATCTTTGTTGCATGCTAAAGATTTCTTCACCCTCCTTAATTATTTTAATTGCTGCTTCAAAATGTTCCATATAAACATGAAAAAAAAGACATTAAAATCCACCAAGTCCAGTTCCTCGTTATCAATAACACACACTGACTCCGTATAGGAGTTTCAACACAAAATCTACTGAGACATACAATATTGACACAAAAGATCTACAGTTGTTTTACTTGGTTGAAATTTGAGAAACATGCGAAGATATTTCCAATGTCCTTTCAGCATTATGAGAGGTTTTAAAAACAAAACACTATTTTACCAACAAATGCAATTAATCCAAGTGCTTAGAGGCCGAGGGTGATGGAGACCAGTGTTCCATGGTAGGCTGCCCTACCGTGAGAACGGGAGAACTGTGCTGGCTGCAGTTGTGCTGCGTCGCGGTGCGGGTGGAAATTGGAAGTGACCGTGCCATAACCAACTCCAAGGGAATGCTCTTTTTCCAGGGAAATCCCAAGAAATGCATTCTCATTCTTGCATATTCCCATTCTTGAGCACACAGAGCGGGGTTCAACCTTGTGTTGATGTGACACACCACATCATGCGAGATATCTCACCTGCCCATTGAACAAGCGGGTTCTGGCTGATCTAGGAGAGCACAGATAATTCGAAGGTGCTAGGAAAGACCTAAGGACCTAGGAAGGAACTAGGAAAAGACCAAGACCCAGGACAAGAGGTTGCCAAAGGCCTCCTGCTGCCCACACTTTTCCTTAGAAGAGGTAATCCCAAACAGAGGATGGTCCCATGGAAGCAGGATTTAACTGCATATACCTCCTGCAAGGGGATGATGCTGAGGCCACGGGTCATTCCCAAGCTTCATGACATGAGGTTTCCTGCAGGTCAATGATCTTTTTCTTTTGCTTGTACTTGGTAGACTAAGATGCTGATTAGCCAAACTGCAACAGACTCCATGATGATGGCTAAAATACTAATCTGTTTATTTATAGCCATGGATTTATGCAGGAAGTTATGCTGCACAGTCGCTGTAAAAATGGGTTTTAAAAATTGAATTTGAATAATATTATTTTGCAAAATCTAGATCTACGTGCTGCATCTGACCCTCACTAAGTGTAAATTCACACAGTTCAGATATGTGGATCTGAGCTCTTGATTTCAGATGCAGATCTAACCCTTCACACTTACACACCATTTCTCACTGTCACATTGTAGCCATAATATATGTCAACCAACAGTTTGCAAAAATGAGGTGTTCTAGAGAAAAACCATAACAAGATTTTCATGAGCTGGGTCTTTTTATACTCATTGTTTCTCCCTGTATGGCCGATTTCCATATGTGGGCATGCCAACCCAGTATTATTAAAACAGCAATAGCAGGAAGGGGTCATTTAAATAAATCCAGGCACTGAAGGAAATCTCATGTGAGTCCAGATTAAAACCCAGCAGAAATCAAAGTGCAGAACTTCGCCAAATCTGTGGTGATTTGTTCCTTTTCATTAAAATTGAAACCAAGTCAAATACTCCCTTTCCTCTAGCAATCCGTTTCCTGGTAACCTTCCAAAGTCAAAATGCCTTGTTTTCTCCATTATTTTTTACATATCATAACATTGAAGTAGTTCGATAAGTTGTCAGGTTAGATGCCTGTAATTTGAGTAGCTTATAACTATATGAAGGCTACAGTTTATGCAAATGCAATGATAGTAAAAATTTGGATTTTTTTCAAAAATGTCAAAGTAACTTTTAATATTTGTTTATAAAGAATGAGGAAATACAACATTTTAAGGAAAAAAATGTAAAAATAAAAACGGGAAATAAATATTGAAACAAAAGCTATTTGTACTACCATGACACTTTTATAAATACTGAATTGTAATAACTTTCCACACAGCCTCTCTTTATATGTGACAAATTTCTGCATGCTCAGTGACTTGGAAAGTAAGGACTTTATATCAGTGTCTCAGTTTAGTAGGTATTGTAGTAAACTAAACGCAGGTGTATATGCAGTGACAGTCCATATAAGTGCTTGGACACACAGTAAATACTCGTCCTGTTATTCTCTGCTCAAGAAGTTTGCAGGGCTCTTCCATTTTAGCCAAGAGCACCTTTTCTCAGACCATCGACTATCTTTTCTTTCCCAACAAAATCACACAGTTTTCTTACCTTCAGACAGAGACTTGATTACAAATATTAATGGGGACTCCTCAGCAAGTTCTGCTTTAGAGCCGTGCCTGGAGCTCTCTTCTGGGAGTTAAGCAAATCCCTATGTGGATTTCCAAAACCCAATATTGTTTGCTAAACATGAGAGTTTTTCATAGAAATTTATCTTAAAACAATAAAAAAAATTGTCCACAAGGCACATCCAGCTTATGAGGCTCGACATTCATTATCTATGGGTCCTCCAAAAGTTCCTTAGTTGTCCCAAAACCGCTGCATTCAGAACAGCAACCTATTCCCTTCTAGAAAGGCTCATTTGAGGGACCATATGTTTTTTAACAAGCTTTATCTATTAGTCATTTTCAGAACTAGACCTCCTTCTAACAATATTTAATTCTCTCATGTTCAGTCCCAGCAGTTATCAAATAATAATTTCAGCTTTACGGGCGAACATTTAGGATCCTTTCTCATGTGGGTTCATCACACTTACCTTGGGCTGGCCATTTCCTTCATGCTAATATTTCCCTGGAACTGAAATAACGCTGTTGTAGAATTAAGAGCTTATCTAAAGTGCTAAAAACACTAGTAAAGGGGTTATACCAGAGAAGATCTCTCTAGCCATACAAAAGAACCAACCTTGGAATAGTGGGAACCCCTAAGTCCTGGCTTTTCCACTGTCATTATGGGCCTTATGTCAACAGTGTCAACACCTGCTGGGTGGCAGGGAGAGGCTCTACAGATCTGAGCAGCGAGGCAGCATAACACTGCAAAGCAAAGCCTCGAGATGTCAACAGGCTTATGAATTATTTAGAGCACATTTCGCTAATAAGTTCCAATACGTAGGTGTAATGAAAACTATGTATTATGTTGCCACATTTGTAATAAAAAATCTGATTTTTCAATATGTACTTCAGAAAAAAAATGTGCATATAGAAAAAAATCTTAATAATCAGGGGAAAAGAAAAAGCAATGGGTAAGAATATATTTTAGCAAATAGCCAAATGCTGGCTGTTCAGTAGCTCCATGTTACTCCCCAGGGACACAGACTGGTTCTCTTCTAACACTGTGCATCTGTGAGTCTGCTACAGACCTAATTCCTACAATATCTGAAGAAGGAATCTGCAGAAGTATCTGCTGTTAGACTAACAGTTAGCACCTTTTGGGGAACTTCCAAATGGATAAGTCATTGTCCAGAAGTTGAAATCAAGCAACTTTAAAACATTCCTACCAATCTGAGCTCCTACCCTAAGCCAAAAGCAAGGCAGTCTATGCACCTATGCAAATGTTCAGGCTCCAAAGAAAGCAGTGCAAAGTTGTGAGGATTAAAATAGTTAATTCCTAAACTATGACATAAAATTAAATTTTAAAACTCCAAATCTTTATTTAAATTAAAAGTTACAATCATGCTCATGTCATTTCTGAGGTGGTCTAAAGATATAAGAGTATTTCCAGGGAATAGTCTTTTGCAAGACCAAGCAATGTAAGTGGAAAAAAGGGACAAGCATTCAGGCACACAAGGGCATACATGCTCTAAA